>JAUPFP010000020.1:2436494-2798994 GCA_036925085.1 Brachycybe producta
GAATAGCAGGTGATAAACTGATAATCTGAAGTTTTTTCATGATAATTTCTTTAAAAAAAAACTTTTTTATGGCAGTTTCAAAACGGTGAAAATTTTTATGAAACGTCAATGGAAAATCCTGCTATAAATTCTTTTTATTTTTTAAGATACTTCCATGAAATTTTTTAACCGTATTTTAAGCAGCGTACAGACCAAGATCGCGAGCAGTTCGTGAACAGTTCGGGACCAGTTTGCAAACAGTTGGAGGCCAGCTCGCAAACAGTTGGGACCAGTTTGCAACAGAACCTAGTTTAGACGGGAGCCCCCTAACAGTTCTAGAGCTGTTTGCGAAGTTGTTCTCTCTTGAGGTGGTACATCATAGGGTTGGTTCATAAATGTCGGCCGAACAGAAATCCCGGCCTAGACAGAAGTCAGCTCGTCTATGAAGTTTATAATTTATTACAAACAATTTGTGCAAAATTATTACAAACAAATTTAACAACACTAACTCTTGACGAACTAACGAACAAAATTTCGAGAGCTGCTCGCCATGCGAACGCGAACACGCTAATTTTTTTAGTGTAGATGTTATGTTCGCGAGCAGCTCTCGAACAGTTTCTGAGTGTTTCGCGAATGTCTAATTTTGGTCTGTATGTGGCGGTGTTACCATTCTAGTTTTGAAAACAATTTGCATTTTTTCATGATGATGTTTTTTTTAAAAAAAAACATCCACTTTGCATTTTTGTGTTCAAATTTTACAAAAAACGTTTATTAAGCATAGCATGGATCTCTTCTTTTCCTATTGTACATAAATCACCTACCTAATATTATTATCAGCTCAATCCGACTGTTTGCTGATGATGATGTGATATATAGGGAAATTAAAAGTAATAGTGTTGAGATCCTCCAAAAGATCTCAACCTAGTCAAAAGCGGTATTCTCAGTGGCATCTACAACAGAATATTAATAAATGCAAGGGTTTGCATGTTTCTATAAAGCAGAAACCAATTGAGGCAGTTTATATAATGGGGTGTATTTCATTGGAACCTATTGACACCTTTAAATACCTTTCCTTAAATACATTGGCTTTGCTCATTGATTTAGTTATATGCAGGGTGGCAGTGATTTAAATTACATTGATTTTAATCAAATGATTTCTTTAAAAAAACATTCACATTTATTTAAACATTTAAAACAGTTCCCAGCATTTTTCTCTATGTTTATAAAATAAAGTCCAGGTAGTCCTTTCATTAATGCACTATTTTTTTTTGGAAGATATACTTGAGGAAGTATCCCCAATTGACTGGTATAAAAATCATTAAAGAGACACATACAAACATTATAAATAGTAATAGTAATTAGCTGCGCATTGGGAAAAAGGTATTTTTAATTTCTTTCTGTCGCCCACCAAGATCTTCAATTAGTGATATAGCTGCCTTTTGCTCATGTCTTGATGTCCATCATGCGCACAATAACCCAGCTATAATTTTAGGAGGTAATATTAACTTCCCAAACATGAACTGGGAACTTCGCTCTATTACAGGTGGGAATGATTACTTTAGCTGTTTCATCGTTGGTTACACCATGGAACAGATGGTCATGCAACCAACTAGGAATACTAGTGTTCTTGATATAATAACTAACCTTGATTTTTGTAAGGCATTTGACACTTTCACATTCAAAACTTCTGGTAAAAGTTGCAGCATATGGGTTGTGGCAGGTAACCAAATGGGTAACTTTCTTTTTAAGTGATAGGAAACAAAGTGTAGTTGTAAACGGGGTTAAATCTGGTGTACCCCAGGGTAGTGTGCTGGGTCCTCTTTTGTTCTTGATATTTATGAATGACCTCAGCAGCACAGTTGGCAGCAACTGTAGACTATTTGCTGATGATACTCTTAATTTGCAAAGAGGTTGATGGTATCCAAGACTGTGAAACATTAGCTCTAGACTTGAAGGCAATTCAGGGATGGTGTAATACATGGCAACTTCAGTTGAATGGGAGGAAGTGTAGTGTTATGAGACTAACTCGGGGTAGAAATCCAATTGTGTTCAATTATAGTATGAATGACACTATTCTTCGGAGTGTCAAGTTTTATAAGTACTTGGGGGTTACAATGACAGATGACCTTTCTTGGAAAAAACACATTGATGGTGTTACCGAGAAAGCTCTACAAATGCTTCGTTTCAGTCAAAGGACATTGGGCACCTGCCCAGCACAAGTTAAAATTATTGCCTATCAAGCATTGGTTCGGCCTCATCTTGAGTATTGCTGCAGTGTATGGAATCCTCACTGTCACACACACTCATTCAGTTGAAATGGTTCAGCGTAAAGCAGCTAGGTTTGTGGCAGGCACAAATTTACAGATAGTGTCACTGAGATGCTGTCAGTGCTACAATGGCATAGTTTGGCACATCGCAGGGTTGAGTTAAGTTTGAAATAGTTTGGAAAAATTACACGTGGTGATTTTCCTAAACTGCTGACCACTCTAAGAAAATTAGGGAGATTTTTGCCATGACAGATTCATATTATTGGTCTTTTTTCCTAGAGTTATAAGACAATAGCACACTCTTCCTGAGGCAGTGGTGAATGGGGATAATTTTGTTTTGTGGGATTGACATTGGTATATTCATTTTGTTTTTATATATGTGCATGTATATGTGCTTGACAATGCTTAATGCTGTATGTGATGCATGCTTGTAATTGTATAACACCATCTAGTGGCCGATGTGTAAAACCGTGGACTTAACACTGTTTACTGCTAATAGAACTTGACAAGCTGTTTAAAAAACACAAATTTTACATCTTATGAAGATGTAAAAATCATGTTTTTTTTTAAAGTGACAACCCAATTTACCTCTTGAAGCACTGATTTGCTTTGGGAACTGAAAAGGCTGCAAAGCTTGTGTTTATATGTTCAGAATGTTAATTAAAAGTGCTTGTAACTTATTATTTTCAAATTTGAATATTTATTACCATTTTTTTCTTATTTTGAAATTATTTTACTAACAACTTAATAATTAACAATGTTATTATTTTTTATTTTTGCAAACATCATCATAAAAAAATTTAATATTTCATATAAGTGAAAAAAAAAATCAAAAAAGTCTGATTTAAATCAAATAAATTGATTTATTTGATTTAAAAAAAAATCAAAAAAAATCAGCCACCTTGTTTATATGTTCCTTCTAAAGCAAGTCTTTGTAAGGAACATATAACTAAATCAATGAGCAAAGCCAATAATAGGCTGTGGTTCATGCAGTGTACATTTAAGCAGGGTTTATGTTTTATATCATGTTTTAAACACCTTTTTTTTTTAAAAAAAAACACAAGTGTTTTAAACATAAATACATGTTTACACTCCAGTCTTTTAGTAGTGTTTTTCAAGTAAACACGTTGTTTTGATGTATCAATGTTCAATTCACGCTATTGTGTTCTTCAGAATAGGAAGTTTCAGAATTAACTGCCCTGGCAGTCATTTTGTGTAGAAGGAAAAGAGGTCTATCTCTAGCCTCCTACTCTAGCTTCAATGGTCATTATTTATAGAGAATTACACGTGCACACATCCAGTGCTATAAATCAGCCTTTGATTGAAAATTAGCTTTTTTTTTCTTTCTGTTCAGCCATGTAAAGGACATGATTTTGATTTTTTTTTATTATCTGAGAAAGAATTTCTACGTATTGACACAATTTTTGTCAGTTGTCACAAACATTTTGTCAGTTGAGGTAATGTGTAGTCAATTGATAGAGGTTATTTCAACTAATAATATACATTTAGTGCATTATAAAAAAATCACATGCGTGTCCACTACAGGGATATATACAGTTATGAAACACAAATCGGCTTCTGTTAATATCAAAGAGCGCTATACATATTGAAAGTACAATTAATATGGGCACAAACTTAACTTTTTATATTGCCTAATACGTGTTAACAAACAAAACAACAACAAAAAATATTTAAAAAAAACGATTTTTATATATATATATATATTTTATATATATATATATATTCCAATTTTTTGTCATTCTATCGCTCGATCAGAATATATTTAAGGTGCACATTATAGCAATTCGAAAAATTAAAATTGGCCAACTTTAAATATGGGAAATAAACATATTGCCGCAACTGTGTATTTTAAAAATTACCATTTTTTCTTTAACATCGGGTCTATGGCCCCAATAGAAAAACGATACTAGCGCTCTTTGTGGAGATTTTTCAAAGTCATTTTTGCGATTTGTAGCCTCTTAAGAAAAAAAAAAATTCATTCCTAGAACTTAACTGGTATAGCCTACATGCTGGGACAGGAAATTCACTCTATGATCAATCAGTCAACAATTGAACAAATTCTCTAATTATAATAAAACTGTTGATTTGTTTCTATTTTCAGGGCGTATTCATTGGTAGATTCGTCCAGGGTGTCGACTTTTCTCATTTCCATATTGCTAATTGTGTATGGAAGCTTCAGGTGAGTGTTTGAAATTATGGCCTTTTCGTACTCATCATCAGTGTATTAGGAAAAAAAAAAAACCTCACTCGACGCTCGTTTACTTTGACCGGTCGTTCGCGATAGCTTTGGTCAATTTGATTTTGGCCAATTGGAACGCAGTATTTTATTTTTGCAGCATATGAAACCAGGATGGTGTGGTTTTAACCACTTTTTTTTTAAAAAAATTAAAGCTTTTGGTTTTAACCAAAGACAACTAATTTATTTATTTTTTGTCAATTGTACTGAATCTATTTTTTTAGAGATGGGGCATTTGAATCCTCTAATCCCGCGAATCTTGAAAGATATTTGAGATTCGAAAATTCGAATCTTTGCGCTTTTTTCGTCTTTCGAATCCTAACCTAAAAAACTGTTAAAAACTTTAGTGAAATTAGTTTTAACTCCATTGGCGTCCAATAGAAGAAGTGTGGCAAATAAAAAAAAAAGTGTGGTCCTCTGGGTCGCCACAAGGTGGTGTTATCCTGATCACCAATATCACCTTGTGGCGACCCTGAGGGCCACACTTTTTTATTATTAATAATTTAATATTTAATATTATTTCATTTATTTTTATCTTCTTAATGGATAATATAGGATTCTTATAAGAAGGATTCACAATTCGAGAGATTCGAGAACGTTTTAGGATTCGGATTCGAGAAAATTTACGATTCGTCCCATTTCTAGTTTTTTTTTATATGCAAACAAAAGTTAAGACTTCATTCCCATAATATGCTTCACTGCATAAATGATACTGTGACTCATGAAGGTCGCGGGAGTTTCAGATTGTAACTGAAGGTTTTATGTTTATGTTAAGCACTGCTACACACATTATTCAGACGATTTGGGTTAATGGAATTATTAGTTTAATTAGTTTAATATTTATACTAATAGGGTGGTAGCCCGTCCTAGGACGGTAAAATTTACAAAATTTCTTGTCAAAACATTGTCAAGATTTACTCAACGACTGCCAAAATAATATTTAAAATTAATATATATAGTTTTCCTTGTTAAAAAATAATTCAAACAAAAGTCAACCCCTCAATTAAATGGCAAATTACATTTCCATACTTCCTTAATTAAATACATGTATTCTTTATGAATTCAACTCAATACATTTATCCAATCAACTTGAGAGGGGTGTGTGCGCCACTGTGTGGCATTTGCCGTAAAGGGACATTTGCCCTAAATCCATTTGCTCTAAAAGGATATTTGCCCTAAAGGGACATTTGTACTAAAACCACTTGCCCTAAAGGGACATTTGCCCTACAAGGACATTTGCCAGAAAAGGACATTTGGCCGAAGTGGACATTGGCCCTAAAAGGACATTTGTCCTCAACCACTTGTCCTAAAGGAATGTTTATCATAAAAGGACGTTTTGCCCTAATTTCCTAAACCACTTGCCTGAAAGAGTCATTTGTACTAAAACCATTTTGGTTAATCTTTAATGTTTAAGAGCCTATCTCAGGGGCAAGTTTATGTTTAATTTAAAATAATCATTTCTACACGTCTTCTTAAATTTAAATTAATAATAAACTGCCTTATGAGGGGCTCCACTGCAAGTTTTTATTTTTTTTAAATTAAATAGTGAATGGACACCAGGGTAGTCAGTCAGACGATGCTACCACATGGGCTATTCAGACACTCGCCAACTTTAAGATTATTACATAAAAGTAAAATGTGAGTAAGCTTTGAGCGCATTATGCTACAAATTTACAAACAAGGAAAACTATATATATTAATTACATTAGCATTTGATCTTTGAATAAAAAATCAAAATATGCACAATATGCAAAATGTAAAAATCTACACTTCCCAGTGTGGCAGTGTTTTATCGTCAGTTTAGTAATTTTTTTTTATAAAAAACATTTTATGGGTGAAACCCCCCAAAAACAGGTTTAAACCAAAAAGAGCCTGGTTAATTTTTTTTTTTTTTTTTCAAACTAAAAAAAAAAAACAGCCATTCTGTATAAAACCCGCTCTCACAATCAATAGTATTCTAAACAGAATACCAAAGCCGCTTTTTGTTGTAAAAATAAAAAAATTATTGAATTTAAAATAATAACGATAATAATGGAAAACAAAAATAATAAAAAGGAACACAAAAAAATTATGTTAGCAATATTTCAACAAAATTTCGATGAAGACTTCTTCGTCCATCATCAACCCATGGCATTCACAGCTATTTTTACTAAATGAGAAAATACTGTTTCACAGCTACTTTTGTTGGGGGGGGGGAGGAATACTGCGTTCCTATTGGCCAAAATCAAATTGACCAAAGCTATCTCCTCATGTGAATCTACTGTAAATTGCAGAGTGTTCATAAAGTGTCGGTCCATTTTTTGTGTAAAATATTAAATTTTGGAAAAATTATATATATAATATCCCAGGTCTATGTGTGTGTGTGTGTGTGTAACGAAATTTATATAAATTTAAATTAATGAAGAAATGAACAGCTTTTCTCAAGGTCAACTATATGTTGCACCCTTCCCATCCAAGAACCGCATGATAATAAATTGGAAAGGGGAAAAGGTTGGAAAGTGTAGAAGGGGGGTGAAGAGAGAGAAACGTGGAGGGGAAAAAGTGGGAGGGGGTGACTGAAATTGAAATGAAAGAAGTAAAAAAAGGAACAAACGACGCGCATGCGCACAATTGCCTGTGAATTTTTGCTCCCGTCATTTATGACGGGTTACCCCACTAGTAGTTAAATATTAATACAAAGTTTACTATGTACTTTCAAACAATTCAACGCGACCCTGCTCCATTTTCAAACACAGGCTACTATCGCCCCACAGTACTTCTAAAAAGGTCAATCAAGTTGGCTCTCCAGAGTTTTGGGCCCTAATGCCTAGTTCTCACAACCTTCATGTAGCTCAGTCTAAGGACTTAGCCTATGTATAAGGGTTGTGAGGCATGCGCATTGCCATCTTATTGTTTTATATAGGAAAGTGTTTGCAGATTTGCGTTAGCAGTGGCATGTATTGATCAACAACGGGAACTGCCGATGAGACGTCCACTGCAGGAGCCCTATGAAGTTGCGGAAAATTTTCAAAATTAAAATTCATAAAATAAAATTAATTTCGCGTTTTTTGCACGCAGGTCTCAATATATTGACTTAGGTTTGGTTAGGTTAGGTATAGTTACCTAGCCTAAGTCAATATATTACATTACTAAGTCAATATATTGAGATAGTTGGAGCAGCATTTTTTCAATTTGTTTTTTCTCATGTCCTATAAGGGGCACCGTGGTTTCCACTTGCCGTCACTTTCCTATATAAAACAATAAGACGGCAATGCGCATGCTCACTGCAAATACCACTGTGGCTAATGCTAGTGATGAATGCACTTCAATTCATTTTACATGAACACGAATTGAACATCTAAACTCAAACTTGATTCCATTTAGATGATCAGCTGACATGGATTGTTGGGTTCATACATTCAATTCGCGTTCATGTCAAATGAATTCAAGTGAGTTGACCAACTCACTTGGCGCGTGTAAACCCAGCTATTTAGATTATATACCGAGTCTGCCCCCAGTTGGATAAAGTACCCGGTTAAAATAAAGACTCCCTGTTTCTATATTAAAGATTCGCCTATACCAACTCTGCCCCTAGTTCAATGATGGCGGCTTTTTGCATAACTTCCTGTAACAGCAACATCAAAGGTTCCGACAGAGGGCTTTCTTCCCTTCTGTATAACTTTTTATTCTGTGCAGGGGCGTAGCTAGGCAACGGCAAGACCCGCAACTTCCGGGGGGGGGCGCAAAAAACGAAATGAAAGTTATGTATTTTCAAAAATAATTGAATAAATTAAGCGAGTGATTCCAAATCGCTCGCTTAATGTATTCAGTTAATTTCGAAAATAAATCGACTTTCATTTAATATTTACTTTTAAAAACTACATACTTGTAACAGTAAATCTTCATAGAGATCAATGGGCACGGCAGAGGAACGGTCGGAACAACGGTAGGAGAATAGTCGGAAAAATAGTAGGAACATTCTGAACGTTAGGTTTAGTTAAATTAAGCTTGTTGCAGGATGGTTGGGGGCGCAGCATCCAGTTTTTAAAGAATTATTAAATCAAATTAGTCCATTGTTCGACTGTTTTCTAATTTGATTAACAGGAAGAACGGTCGGAACAACGGACAAATTTGTCTTAATAATTTTTAAAAAATGGGGGGCTGCGCCCCCCAGACCCCCTGCAACAAGCTTGATTTCCTAACCTTCTGACTGTTCCTGCGGTTGTTCAGACCTGTTCCGCCGTTCATCAAAATAGTACCCCCACCATGTGGAGAGGGAGGTAAGGGGCGCAAAGTTTTAAGTGGCGGGGGGGGCGCAACCAAGCCTAGCTACGCCACTGATTCTGTGCTTTGGTTTTTTCTATTGCCAGTGTCTGTTATTTGGTGGCGCGTCTATCTGATAAAAGTCCATTTATATAAAGTTAATTGATTTTTAATTTTTTCTAATTATATAATTAACGACTTATTTTAAATTTTAAAAATCGTTTTGACAAACTTTGAGTAAGTCTTGACAATATTTTGAAAAGTAATTTCTGGAGGTAATAGTCTCTTTAATGTTTCATTTCAAATCAAGTGTTTGGGTTTTTTTTTCGCTTTCTGCAAGTTTATGTTGATTGACATAATAAATTATGTCAACTTAAATTGCTAATTATTTTAATCGTCTATAATTACGTGTATGGGAAGAATCGCGTTGCTCTGTTTTCAAACGAAAATGAGTCTATTAAAAGTGCCTTGTTAATTATACGCTTTCTTATTTGTTATTTCCAGGTCACTAAACATGGAACAAGAAGCAAAAGAAAAAGAAAAGGAAAAAGCGGCTAATAGCCTGCTGGGAATAGGGACTAACACTCACACTCAAGAAAACAGTAAGAAAAATTAGTGAATCACAGTTTTTTTAGACTTTTGGAGGCAATCAAAGACTTTAGATAGGTTTTCTAATGCTTTAGCTAAAAAGAAATATTAATGATGTGTTCAGAATTTAAAGGTGATCACTCTTCAGTGATCAGTATGGCTTGAAGTTTTACAGGGTGGCGTGGTTTTTTTTTAAATCTTTAGTTTTAACTAGAGGTACTGAGGAGGGTACCGAGGGCATAAAATACTCAGGGCAGACCAAAACCAAACCACGCCATTGCCGGTCTCCCAGCCCGGGTGCAAAAGTGGAGGGTCGACGTCAGGTTGGCAGCTGGTTGTAAAGATTTGCCAAAACATATGATGTTGGTTCTAAATAGTATTCCGAATATGGCTAGGGCGTCCCCCGCCATAAGCGACGCGCAGCTCCAACGCTCGGTGGCTGTGAAAAATTGGCAAGGGCTACCCCACAGTGGACGGGTGGGGCTAAAGAAGCGAGTCCAGCATCAACAACAAGGAGGTCTTGGAAGTAGTGGTAGAAGTGGAGGTACTAAACTTAGGTTTGGCACCTGGAATATAGGGAGTTTGACAGGGAAGACTAGGGAGTTATCTAGTGTGCTAAAGGCTAGGAGGGTAAATGTTGCATGTCTGCAGGAGACAAGATGGAAAGGTGATAAATCCAGAGACATTGGGGATGGGTATAAATTAATTTATGCAAGTAGTGAGGAGGGTAGAAATGGAGTGGGAATTGTCCTAGATCAGGAACTCAGACATAGTGTGGTTGAGGTTAGGCAGATAAATAGTAGGCTGTTAGTAGTAAAGGTAGTTTGGGGTGGCATTGTTATAAATGTAGTTAGTGCATATGGCCCCCAGGTTGGATTAGATACAGCCAGGAAGCTAGCATTCTGGGAACAGTTTGATGACCTGATATTGGGCCTGAGTAGGAAGGAACGGGTCATAATTGGTGGGGACTTTTAATGGACATGTAGGTAGAGGTAGGGAAGGGTATGAAGAGGTACATGGTGGGTGGGGCTATGGAGAGCGAAATAAAGCAGGGGAGAGTATCCTGGAGGCAGCAGTGGCACATAAGTTAATTTTAGCAAACAAAACCTATTTAACATACACCACCGAAAGGCACTAAACCATATGAAAAGAGAGAACAAAAAAGTGGTTTTAGGGCAAACAGCCTTTTGCAGGCAAGTGGATTTAGGGCAAATGTCCGCAGGGCAAGTGTCCGCAGGGCAAGAGTCTACACGGCAAATGTCAATATCCCGATACCAATAAATGAAATAATATTAAATATTTTATAAATAATATTTATTATTTAATAAATAATATTTATTATTTAATAATATTTATTATTATATATATATATTTATTAAGCCAGGTGTGTGTGCGTTGAGGTCATTAATAAATATCAGGAACAAAAGAGGACCCAGCACACTCTTGAGTGAGGCCCATTTACAACTATACCTTTGTTTCCTATCACTTACCTGCCCCCCAACCCATATGCTGCAACTTTTGCCATTATTATAACTAGCCATCCCTTGGCCTATAATATAAATTGATGCTCAAATGCAAATCAGACGGTTTGATAATAATCAGGAATAATTAAATCAAGTTCTGATTAGTTTAACAACAAAAAAAAATAGTTAAAATTACGAAAATAAAAGTAATTTGAATAAAATGTAATTGTATTTTTCATTAGAAAATGTAATTAAAAGAAATTTAATTAAAGTAATTAATTACTTTTGGCAAATTACATCGCAACACTGCTAAAAAGGCATCGGTGTTTTGTTTTCATGTTGTTTTTTTATGGTTTTATCTGTAGATGTACAAACTTTAGATACGATGCAGGCGTTATGTCTTCCGTTGGGAGCATCCGTTTCTCTTCTGGTCATGTTCTTCTTTTTCGATTCTATGCAGATGTTATTTGCTGTCTGCACCGCCAGTAAGTAAATACTTCGTCATGTTAATTTAATGACTGCAGGTAAATTAGAATGGGCTACTTTGAGGCTGGCCCTAAACGTAACGTTTAACTTCTCAACTAAAGCCCTGTTTTCACGATGATAGTTGTCACAATAGTTGCTGTCATGTTGAAATTCCTGTAAAACGATCACAAGAGACGAAAGTCTCCGAACCATGTACACGACTTACAAACTTTTCCCGTTGGATCGTTATCTTGGTGGTCGACCCAACGGAAAAATACGTCTGCCAGAGAAGTGACTACTGAGTCAGGCTTTCACTCCTCTTGTGTACGTTTAATCGGAATACGACAGATTATCAAAGTTGAGTTTAAATATTTTGTTTTCTTATTCATGAGAATCATGACATAACATATATTTTAATTAAGACGTTAATTATATTTTGTAATAAGTACTAATAACTTATTGATACACATTTTTAACTATGCGAGCGCCATCCATGTGACGTTGCTGAAACAGCGTTTCCGGAAAGCAGCTTAAATTTGTGCATTAAAAAAAAAATCGAATCTGATGGCTGTTTGTAGCATTGTACTTCAGTAATTACTTAAGGAAACCGTTACCTCCAAAAATTTTTTGTCAAAATATTGTCAAGACTTAACCAATGATTAATAAAACGATTTCAACTGATTTTTAGTTTTTTTTTATTATATTTAATAACTTTATTAATATATTTTTTTAAAAATAAAACAAACTAAAAATCAGTTAATGACTTCATATAAATGGACTAAATCAGATAGATGCGCCATCAAACAACAGACATTGGCAATAAAAAAAAAGTCTACTCCTCTATTTGAATTCTGATGTGTTGTCACCTCACGTTACTTTTAACTCTGAATTCAAATGTATGTGTTTCCTATTCATTTCAAAGTACTATGGATTTAATATTTGAATTATACCACCTGCCAAGTGGTTGTCGAACTGATTGGAAGAGGTTGTATTGAGTTGAATATGAATAAGGAATACATGTATGTAAGGAATTATGGAAATGTGAGGTGACAATCTTTGCCACTAAGTAGAGTTTGATAGACTTTGGTTTTGTGAAATTTAAAATGGCGTTGTTTGGTGACTCGTGAAAAGTCACTTCGTTTCTAAGTTTTTTTAATGTAAAATCATAAAAAAAACAACTTAGAAACGAAGTTTTAAAAATCGTTTTGGCAGTCGTTGGGGTAAGTTTTGACAATATTCTGACAAGACATTTCTGGAGGTAATGCTATCTTTAACTTCGTAAATATTGTTGAGCAATTTTGACATTATATCGTATAGCGTCGCACGCAATCTTTAACATTTTATCTAGATTGGAACGAGGTTTCTATAAAAAAAACTGGGCACATTTTGGGCAACTAATTTCTTTCAGTCATGAAACACAAATGTTTTGTTTCCTATGCATCATTGTTCTAAAGCTTGCCGCACACATTACATCGGCCCGGAACGGCAGCAGTCGGAATCGAGGCCCTTACGAACCGAAACGAGTTTTGTCCGCATATTAGGTCGGAACCGGCGGTCGGAATTCATGTCAGTCAGAAAACAGCAGCCAAAAATAAACCAAGAGTACGTATCTAAAAGTGGATGATGCGATGGTGAGGCGAGTTTTCGCGCTGAGCTAGCGCATGCGTATAGTTTCGGAATCTTACAGGATCAGTCAAAATATTGTCTTTCGCTCTCTTTCTCTCTTGCAAACTGATTCGTTCCGATCCAACGAGGCGTTTCCGATCCGATCTAAGCTAGTGTGCTGGGGGGGGGCCTATTGAAATGTTTTGTTATCAAAATGTTCTGATTCGTTCCAACCGATCCGCTGTTGTGTGTGGCAAGCTTTAGAGTTTGTCACTTTGAAAGTAACCTATTATTTTGCTACATTGTTTTTTTGTTGTTGTTGCTGATTGGGTAATTTTTTATTGCAGTTATTGCTACAATAGCTCTGGCGTTTTTGCTTCTTCCAATGTGTCAATACTTAATCAGGCCCTGTTCTGATGGAAATAAGTAAGTAATGTTTGTTAATTTGTTAAAGCTTCTTCACGTTTTGAATTAAAGCAGATCGAAACAATACAAGGCTGCTCTCTACTGGACATTTGCAGAATGCGAGCAAGCACTGACATAAAGTGCTTTGATTGCTGAATTTGAACTATGCACCATTCTTGGTTGAGACGGACCTTGCAGTGTTGTTGTTGTTGCATTACTTCATTGTGTGAACCTGGCTTTTTATGTTCAGTATTAGTATTTTATGTGTAATGAGCGTTAAGAGCAGTGGTGTAGCTAGAGTTTGTGCCGCCCCTCCCTCACGAAAAACGCAACACAATACACATCAGTGGCGTGCAACCAGGATTCTGGTCTGGTAGGGGCCAATCGATATTAACGACATCCAGTGATTGAAATGGTTTATATAATTTTATGTTAATTATGAAATTATTAAATAAACCAGTACCCGATAGGAATAATTTATCCAGATCAGTTTTCATTTTCACTCAATTGTCTATGTTTACCAGGCTGAAAAAATCATGCTGGATTGCAGAATACCTTCAGCGAGCACAGCGAGAGAGAAAAATTTCATAATTTTATCTTTCTGCTGCTCTGCAGTTTCTGCGATTTTGAGAGACACTTCTACTATCCCAACAGGAAGAAAAAAGTTTTCTTTTCGTTGGTGCCACCACCAAAAAAGTTCCGCCCGGGGCAGACCGCCCCCCTTGCTACGCTACCGGTTAAGAGTTTAAACTAATAGACATTCTAGTATGCATGCACGTCTTACACGAGGCAATGTTAAGTGAAAGCATTGTTACGATTTTGTATACCTTATTCTCTTTGAGGAAATTTCCGGCTGCTATTGTAATACAGTAGAGCGCCGTTATCGGAACCGTGGATTGTCGGAACCAATTTTATTTTACTTATTCTTGTGGAAATGCTACTTACAAAAATAAAAAAAATTCTTCGCAGTCAGTTTTTTGTTTTTTTATGTTTTTTTTTATTGTGAGTTCGATTATCAGAACTAGTCGTGTCTGATATTAGTTTCAATAATCGATATTCTACTGCAGTTCAATAGAAGCGTTCACTAACGAAAAAACTCTGCGATTCTTGCAATCCGGATCACAAATATCACCTTGTGGCGACCCTTTTTTATTATTAATAATTTAATATTTAATATAATTTAATTTATTTGTATTTTCTTAATGAATAATAGAGGATTCTTATATGAAGGATTTGTGAGATTCGAGATTCATAAGATTCGAGAACCTTTTAGGATTGGGATTCGAGAAAATTTACGATTCGTCCCACGTCTATTAAAAATAGTTTCTAGTAGAGGTAGGACGAACCCTAAATTTTCTCGAATCCTTCGAATCTTCCGAATCTCGAATCCTTCATATAAGAGTCCTATATTATTCATTAAGAAGATACAAACAGATGAAGTACTATTAAATATTAAATTATTATTAATAAAAAAAAACAAGTGTGGCTTCACTCAGGGTCGCCACATAGCGATATTGGTCATCCGGGTACCACTGAAATTGCAACAATCGCCGTTTTTTGTTAGTGAAACGCTTCTATTATATGTCAATGGAGTCGATGCAATTTTACGAAAGTTTTTAACAATTTTTTTTTTGGTTAGGATTAGAAAGATTCTAGTTTTCGAATCTCGAATATATTTTTCAAGATTCGTGGGATTCGAGGATTCGAATCTCGAATATATTTTTCAAGATTCGTGGGATTCGAGGATTCGAATATTCTATTCCTAGTTTCTAGTAGTTTCTTGTATCGGAAGAAATTGCAGCAGTTTGCAATCTTCTAAAACTTAAACTGAACAAATTGCCAGTCATTGTGGCATTTACTTAGGTTTGGTATGTTTGCTTATTTCAGTAGATATGTAGCGTGGTATAGGCTACCTTTTGTCAAATCGAATAGAATAAGAAACTTTTCAAAAAAAATTTTTTTTCCAAAATAGAACAGGGTTGTCAAATTAAGTTTTTCCCAGGGGTGGTATTTACCGGTTATCACCACGGTATTTTCCATCTGGGAATAATGCGTTTTGCACAGTTTTAGACAATTTCAATTTTTAAGCCAATTTTTTTTCTCATACAGTCTGCTTTTTCCACATATATCCATCACGATGTTTATTTCAAAGTGATCAGAAATAGGATCTATCGGTCTTCCACTTCTGTTCATTTTTTTGTGATTTTAAGTAAAAATTGCTATATATAAAATACACAAACTTAAAAGAATTATAAAAACTAGTGACCAGAATCCAGATAGACATATAACTGAAGTTGTCATTTGACTAGTAAAACACTGCATCATAAGATAATACGAACAGTAGCTTATAGTACTAGATGAAAAGAGCATAATACTAGTTTTTCACCGGTTTTAGTGGTAAGCACTAAGCACCGGTTGTAAGTGGTATTTACCAGCGAACTGTCCTTTACCATTTTTTTCCAAGGTGTTTTGCCAATCCTAAAATAGAACGATATAATTAATTACTCTTTAATTTGTATTTTTAGAATTTCATTTGGAATGTGCGGACGTTTTACAGC
The DNA here is from genome assembly GCA_036925085.1 of Brachycybe producta. NCBI lineage: Eukaryota > Metazoa > Arthropoda > Diplopoda > Playtdesmida > Andrognathidae > Brachycybe > Brachycybe producta. Next base: position 2,452,324 of record JAUPFP010000020.1, read on the forward strand.
TGCTGAAATAATGTCATTTTGTTTGTCTGTGACCATTGTTTGTATATGGGTTTTAACTGGTCATTGGCTGCTCATGGATGGTAAGTACGATTTTAAAACATTATGTCACTTCTCTATAGGTGGTTATTATAATCAGCCTCGTTTGACGGTTGCACTTTAGGCACCTGTGCATTTGTATGTTGGGCTTTTAAAGAGACCATTACCTCCAGAAATTTCTTGGCAAAATGTTGTCAAGACTTACCCAATGATTGCCAAAACGATTTTTAAAATTTAAAATAAATCATTAATATAATTACTGTAAAAAAAAATTAAAAATCAGTAGACTTCATATAAATGGACTTCATCAGATAGATGCGCCACCAAACAACAGACGTTGGCACAAAAAAAAACAAAGTCTACTTTTCAACTCGAATTGTGACGTTGTCACCTCACATTACTTTTAATTTCCTATTCAAATACATGTACAGTATTTCTTATTCATTTCAAAGTACTATGGATTTAATATTTGAATTATACCACCTGCCTCGTGGCTCTTGAGTTGATTGGACGGTTGTAGTGAGTTTAATATGACTAGGGAAATGGGGGTCAATAGAGTTAAAACTAATTTTACCAAAGTTTTTAATAGTTTTTTTAGGTATAGGATTCGAAAGACGAAAAAAGCGCGAAGATTCGAGTTTTTGAATCTCGAATATTTTTCAAGATTCGAGGATTGGAATGTTCCCATTTCTAAAAAAAATCCCAGCCAACCCATAAAAACATCAGTTATGCTCGTAGAATTTGTTAATTTACTAAACTTTAAAAATACATTTTCTAACTGGTTTTGTTTCGTTTGTTGTTTTGCTTTAGCAATGGGCATGGGTCTATGTGTTGCATTTATTGCCTTTGTCCGGTTGCCAAGTCTGAAAGTGTCTACACTGTTGTTGACGGGCTTATTAATTTATGATGTCTTCTGGGTAAGTTTTTCTCATCTATTACTATTAAAGTAAGTTGTTGTGTGTGTGACGACCCGTTCTGGCCGCATTAGCGTTGAGGTGGCGGACGAAATCCTGGTGGTGTTGCTTTGGTGACAGTGGTCACTCAAGTGGCAGACATCTTGTGGCCAGTCCAGCTTCTCTGTAGTGGGACACCTGTCTGCTGTGTCGCTATGAGAGAAGTGTTTACTTCCCAAATACGTGTTCCTCATATCTTCAGGAAGGTTCCAGGTAGGCTTGCCACCTTTCTTCTTTTGTGGAGGACAGCCCTCCAGTCGGAGGAAATGCCCTCCGACCAGGACCGTCCTCCACGAAGGCAAACATGTCATCCACACAATAAATTGTATAAAACTTAAATACGTTCGTGGAGGATGATCCTGGCCGGAGGACAGTTCTTCCGAAGGGAGGACTGTCCTCCACAGGTGGCAAGCCTAGTTCCAGGAGAGGATTGCGTCATCATTGATTATGGCGCAACCGGCCATCTAGGTAAATAAAAAGAACATAGTTCAGTGTCCGGAACAGGCAAGTGTGCGCAGCAAAATACAGTCGTTTGCCCTGGCTTTTTTTGTGCTTCAGCGTCATCTATTGGTCGCAAATGGAAACTGCCGATGAGACGTTCACTATAGGAGCCATAGGAAGTAGCCGAAAATTAAATAATTTAAAATAGTTAAAAAAATAAAATTAAAATGAATGAAATAAAATTAATTTGGCGTTTTTTGCGCGCTTGCGGAGCGCGAACCTAAATAAAAGATCTCCCCCACAATAAAAACAGGGAAAAAAATGTTGAAAATGTATGGGGCCAAAACCCCTAATCGCCAAAATAAACATGAACATACATGCTCAATCAAGACACGCCACATCGGCATTCGATCCATAAAATGAAAATAACGAGATGATAAATACAATAGAGGGCATTCCATTTGCAATCATTGGATGGCAATGATGCATAAAAAAGGGCGGAGCAGACGACTGTATTCTGCTGTGCACACTTGCCTGTGTAAGAGCCTCCAGCTACGATCAATTTCTTTGCAGATACTACGCTCCCAGACGGAGAGGCTCTATATCTTAGTGAAAGCCTCTTTCAGGCCTTTCAGTTTGTTACTTGCGATACCAAGATCACAATCAATATACCTGTTTTGGCAGTAAAATTCTAGAACTTTGTGGCAATTGGTTGAAACTGACATTTCATACTATTGGGTTTTTTTAGTAGACTTTCTGTCAATGTTGGTTCTGTCTTCATGTATGCTAGAATTTGTGATGTCAACGGTTCGGAACCGGTAGAACCAGTTAGCCAATTACTGGAGTCTGAAACTGATAGAACGTGTTCGCCAGCGTAGGTCAAATTGATAAGAACTGGTTCCAAAAACGAACAGATTAGGTTCGGTTCTACCCGTCGCCACCTCTAACGAATGTGCTGCGCAAATCTGTTAATGGAATATTGGGAACCGGTTCGTCAAAATCCACGAACTGATCAGAACCGGTTTCCAAAAAAATCGCGAACCGAGTAGAAACTGTATGGTTCTACCCGTTGTCAGCTCTAATTCTAGACGGTGAGAGTTAAATTTAGTAAAATGTGATTTATTTAGTATATAGATTATAGGTGAGCCACAATTTATCTTAGACTTAAACATTTGCTGAAATGTTATGGCTTGGTTGAAGTTTGGCTTTTATGTCGTCATGCTGTAGTTTTCGGCAACAAGTCACTGTTTTTCATGCTGCTTAAGAGGCTACATTGCAAAATTACTTTGAAATTTTTCCACAAAGAGCGCTAGCTTCGTTTTTCTAACTTTAAATATGAAAAATAAACATATTGCCACGACTGTGTATTTTAAAAAATTTAACATTTCTTCTTTAACATTGGGTCTATGGGCGCAATAGGAAAACGATGCTAGTGCTGTTTGTGGAGAATTTTCAAAGTAATTTTGCAATGTGTAGTCTCGTAAACCTATTTCGAAAATAGTGCAATATTAATTCAAAATACAACATGGCTTTTTGTTTATTAAAATTTTTTAAAAAATTGAAATTTTCACTTCACTCTTTTAGTTTTGTACGACTGATTTTTTTTTTATAAAAACTTTGTGTTTGCTTTCAGGTGTTCTTTTCATCGTACATATTTAATGCCAATGTTATGGTTAAAGTTGCAACGAGACCAGCTGAAAATCCAGTTGGTATTGTTGCAAAGAAATTACACCTTGGAGGAATGGTTAAAGAAGCGCCGAAATTGTCGTTGCCTGGAAAACTTGTTTTTCCTAGGTACTTATGCGTTCTGTTATTCATTTACAAAGTTTATAATTGTTGTAAACGAGTTAAGAGGCTACATCACAAAATTACTTTGCAAAATCTTCGCAAGGAGCGCTAGCATCGTTTTTCTATTGAGCCCATAGACCCGATGTTAGACCCGATGTTAGACCCGTTGTTTTTTGTTTTGTTTTTTTTAAATTTTTTTATTATTTTTACGAGCATTTTAATGGTTTTTTTTTTCTTATTTGGGCGTAAACAATCTAGTTTAATATAAGATTTACAAATTCGCGATTTTGAAATCGTTTTTAAAAATAGAACCGCACTTACCAATTTTTTGTCATTCTATCACTCGATCGGCATATATTTAAAGGTGCACGTTGCACTTTGAAAACTTAATATTGGACAACTTTAAATATGAAAAACTGTGTATTTTAATAATTTAAGTTTTTCTCTAACATTGGGGTTATGGGCTCAATAAAAAAACGATGCTAGCGATCTTTGCGGAGATGTTTCGAAGTAATTTTGCGATGTAGTCTCTTAAATTACGAGTGACACAAATGTACTCGTTATAGTTATGGATTGGTTTAAATCACGTGATTTAAATTCTGATTTAAATCAAATATTTTTTTAGCGAATTTGTTAGCTAATATTTTCCACTTTGTGCACTTGTGCAATCAAAACTACAGCTAAATTTAAAAATGAAAATAGCCTCAAATCACACCCAGTCCTGTCTAAGCACTCATTGGCGTCTTTTTGAAGCCGCGTATGAACCAAAATAAGATGTTCTCGAACCGCTGGGGAACTGTTCGAGAGCTACTTGTGAGCTGCCAAAAATTAGCGTGTTCGCGTTCGCATGGCGAACCGCGAAGAGTTCACGCGTTGTTAAGTTTGTTTATAATAATTATAAACTGGCGAGACGAGGTCTATCACGTCTAGACCGGGTTATCTGTTCGACACATACGAGAACCAACCCTTTGAAGTACTGCCTCGAGCGAGTATGTACCTGTTCGCGAGCAACTCTAGAACTCGCACCTCGGATTGAAGAGTGGCACAACTCAAAAAACCACTTTTTGGGGGAAAGAGTTTAAAGTTAAGAGAAGATTCATGGGTTACTTTGCTGAGCTTTTGAAGTGCAAAAACCGTTTTAACTATTCCCAATATTGGTTTATTTGGCTCCCGTACCATAGATTGAGATAGAAAAAAAAAATGCAACTTTAATCTCATTTTCCCAAAAAAGTGACACTCGTCTATCCGAGGTGCGAACTGTTCACAAGCTCCCGTCTAAACCGAGCTTTGTTTCTGTTCGCGAACTATTCTAGAACAGTTCACGAGCTTGGTCTGTAAGCAGCTTGCGTCTTTAAAGTTTCGTTTGCTATGACGTAATTGAGTACGTGATCAGGAATGGGTGTATTTCGTTACTACGAGCTCGTATTGTAAAACTACACATAAATTGCAAGGCACGGAGTACGTTTTTGAATTATGGGGGAATTTTGAAGTTTTTCGAGTTTAAAAACGTGCTTATAGAAAGTGCGTTTCATGTTAATAATTTTTTTAATGATATTTAGTATGCACAATGCTGGTCACTTTTCAATGCTTGGCTTAGGTGATATTGTAAGTTTTACATTGTTTTTCTCATATTCAGCACATAATGTGGAAATTTATATGTTAAAAACCGTAGCCGTGTCGTTGATTTGCAGGTAATGCCTGGCCTTCTGTTGTGCTTTGTGTTACGCTACGATGCATATAAGAGAAATCAAGTTAGTTCAGTGGAGGCCGGTGTGCCGCCTCCGAATCATCTAAACAAAATCAGCTATTTTCACTGCTCTCTCATAGGATACTTTTTAGGTGATTATTAACGTGCGGACAGTTCGTAAGTCTGTTATTATATCTAAATGTTTTATTCGTCTCTTTATCAAGGACTCTTGACTGCCACAGTTTCATCGGAAGTTTTTAAAGCTGCCCAACCTGCACTATTATACCTAGTCCCTTTCACATTATTACCTCTGTTGACAATGGCATACTTAAAAGTAAGTGAAATTTATTTATTACTAGCCGTACTACCTGGCTTCACTCGCGGGGAAAGTAAAAACAATTAATTAAAACAATACCTTTTATTGACTTTCATCTTCACTGTTAAGAAATTCGATCCAATTAGCAAATTCCTCTGTTACTGACTAAAAAAGATATTTTCTAAATTTATTAAAAGTATTGAAATTACTTATTTTTACGCTTATCACGTGTGCATTATTCTTGCAACGTCTTCTTGAAAGAACTTAGCATGATAGAGAGTAAAGCCCCCTTTACACCTACAATTATGTCTTAAATAAATTTATAAATGAATTTAAAAATGCGAGAATGCATTGTGTACAACGACGTGAATGTTAAATTATTGTAGAGCGCTTTCTTAGGATCACCATCATTTTTATGTAATTTACAATGCTATATACGATGCGCTCTGCAACATATTTAGCACAGGCGTTTAGAAATCGGGACGAACACCAGTTGGCTCCGCCCTTTTTATGACGACCGGCAACTTCTACTTGGTTTGTTGTGTGGTTCGACGTTGAAAAGGGCGGAGCAAATGACGTCAGACTACATAACCAACCAATTAGAAGTTGCGTTCGTCGTAAAAAGGGCGGAGCCAACTGGTGTTCGTCCCGATTTATAAATGCCTGTCATATTTAGCACACCTCTCCCCCAAATTCTCTTGTCTAGAAGGTCACAAGGTTACTATATATACTATAAACAGTCACACTACACACTGTTCTGCGCACATTATACAAGAAAAAATGTTCGAATACTTTTACTTGTGTATAACCGCCGATTGATACGTATAAATTAATTTATACGTTTTATGTACCAAATCATTAACGAAAACATTCATGGTTTAATTGACACAAATATGTAAGTAAAAGTTGTAGATGTAAAGGGGGCTTAAGTGACGGCTGCGATTCCAATTATTTGTATTTGTCATCGAGATTACTTTTTGGAACTTCTTTGTCAATTTCTTTCTTGAAATGTATACGTCCCTGTTTAACAACTTTGCTGCATTACCTTTTTACCCCCCCCCCCCCTCGAAAACGTGTGCGAGAGAATACTTTGGCGTTTAAAAGTGTTTTTTTTTTCATGATGATCGTTTTACATTCCGATTACCAATAACGTTGTGTTCATCATAAGAGGGGTGAAAGTTGATGTAAAAACTTTCTTTTTTTAAGGGGGACCTTAGGAGGATGTGGAGTGAACCGTTCATCACGCAGCCACCATCGAAACACCAAGACGTCTGACGATAATGAGGAATGCCCTGTTTGGATTGTATGCAATGCGCTAAATGTTGCTTTTTTGCCAGAATCACACGGGAGCATCCTCATAATGGCCCGTTCATAAACAAGAAAAGAAAAAAAAAGCTGAGTATGAACAAGAGATAAGCCCTGTCAATGACTTTTGACAGGGAATTCAAGAGATTACTCGCTATAGAGCTAGTTTTTTTGGAAGGTCCAAAGAAGTAAGTGACTATGTTTATGTATGTTTATGTGTGTGTGTCGGAGACCAGGCGGGTACTCTGCCGTGGAAAAATGAAGTAACTACGTACGGGACTGTTGTGAAGTATGGAAAAGAGGTTTCGTGATATATAATTACGTTTCTGTAAATTTTTGACGTCTACGGAGGGAGTTACCGATAAATGTCATCGAGTAGCGCAGCGCACGACACGGCCGCATACGGAATCGTGACCTCGTAATATAATCCGCGTCGCAACACGCTCTTGATTTCGATATTGTTGTTGTAACTGGCACGGTCGAGAATGAATTAAGAAAACAAAAAAATAGTAGTCGTAGTAGTGATTTTGCTGTACGTAATATGCCGGATTAAGTTTACGACTTCCAGAAATACGTCGTACTTTTATTTGGGGTGATTTTTATGGTATCAACGACGTAAGAGCGTAACACGAGTAGATTTTAATTTTTGTTTGTTTTTAAGCAACATTTAAACAAAGTTCAAAGTTTATTAGGAGAATAACTTTAGTAAAGAAATGAGCTGAGAAATTTTTTGTTTTGTATATAAATGTTAAACACAATATACAAAATAAACTTTTTGAAAAGTCTGTCAATATTTTAAAACGCAAAATTTGGTCGTTTAGCACTAAAGCTTATTTTAAAAACTTTTAACATGAAGACTCTCATAGAAGCGTGTTTTTCTGTACTCGTGGTTGAAGGACCATAGCTTGTCGTTGAGTCGTATTGAAAATTCCATCTCGACCGCCGTTTTTGTGGTCATACGAAGACCATAAAAACTATGGTCAAGATGGAATTTTCAATACGGCTTAAGCACAGTGGTGAGATGCTTTTGCCGACCGCAGGTGGCCATACTGCACTCGTGCCTGCCATGTTGTTTGTCTATAGCAGTGGTCTCCAAAATAGCGTGTGCGCACCCTTGAGGATGCACGAGATGGTCAATGGAGGTGCATAAGATCTGTAATCAATTTATATTTATTCAGTTTTAGATAAATGTGCGAGTAATTTACGAGAAAACGGCAAAAGAAACCTGATGCAGATGAATTTTATGTAGGTTTCTATGTTAAAATCTCGTCTGTACCAGGGCGAGTTCTGAACAGGAAACTGCGGCTGTGAAGTGACCGGCATGCTCCGTTTTTATTTTATACAGTAAGGCCTCTTACTCACTGACCGAAACATTCAACAAGAAACAGGAAATCTGCTTGTCGAATATCGAACAACAGTCTGATGAATTTTCGGCTGTACAATGTCCGATGGAGATGTTTGGCAAACGAACCATTCTGTGCATGCACGAACGCCCGTCTGTCATATTGGCTACCGGAGGAAATTTTGTTTTGTTTCATGAATATGTTTTGTCTAATGATGACATCCCACAGTATCGAGCATTTGGTTTGAGGCAGTTTCAACCAATGGGTAAGCGGCCTAAGGGTGCACAACCAAAAAAAGGTTGGAGACCACTTACTTGTCTCTAGATGCAGCGCAACAATAAAATAGGGATATGTTCAACCATAACCCTAAACATGTTGGCTAATCCAGCAGACCATTTTAGGTCTGCTGAAATAGCCAACATGTTTAGGTTTATGGTTGAACATAGCCCTATTCCTCAATGGTTCCATAGTCAAATGGTTCGACCACAAGAGCAGAAAAAAACACTTAGAATACATTTCGCAATCGTTTGGACATTTCTCAAACGTTCTTTAATCTGTGTTTAAGATACCTCGGAATAATCCGTGTTTAAGATACCGCGGAACGTTTGTCGAGATGTTTGACGAATGTTTAATAAATTTTCCAGACATTCATTGTCGATGCTCTTTTATAGTTTCAAATAAACATTGAACTTACGTTTCTGTGTAACATAACCTAGGTTTTTGAGTTTACTTTTATGTTGCTAAAAGGAATCGCTGTTTTTTTTTTTCTTCCAAATCTGGAGCGTAACATAAAGTGTTAATGAAATATGAGCGCAATGAAAAGGGTTCGAGCCTAAAGAGCAAAAACAAAACGGATGCATTTGTTGTTGTTTGCTGTGCTTTTAGGTTACGTTTTTTAGGTTATTTGCTAACGCTACCTTATTTGCAGTTACGTAATGGCAATCTGATCCTAACGTTAATTGATTTACGAACACGCGTAAATTTCGGAATCATTAATTTACATTAGATCGGTTACATTTAATTAATATACAGTACATTATTTAAATAAAATGTGAGCCAAATCACAGTGAAACCATCGTATTATGAACACATGCTCGATCAAAATTACTGAACATCTTAATAAAATAGAAGTGTCTGCTCAGGAAAACTAGATTTTCATCATTTCCATATCTAGTACTACTGTACATGTATATCCTATACTGTAGACGAGGCTATAAAGGTTCATTATGCGAGGAGCTGTATGGACTGCACACAACAACGCAAAGACACTGAAAATGAATATAAAGTCTTAACTTTACTGCACAACTTTATGTAATGCAGCAGCAATGCAAGGTTGATTTCAACGGCTGGGACGGTTGTAACTATGAAGACGCCAAGGGTTGGAGTTGGAAGCTACGGGTGACGTGTGGAAAGCAACGAATGTTATTTGCGCGCTCTTAGTGCGCAGAACCTAATTAACATACTCCACCAAACAACACGAAACTGAATAAAAAGGGCAACAAAAAAAAAAGAATTTGCTACGTCCACGTCACTGCTAGCCTCCAATCCTTGACGTGATCATAGTTACAATCGTCCGAGGAGTCGGAATCGTTCCACCACCAAGAACACGCCATTTAAACTAACTGTTCGTGTGCAGAAATGCAGTCACGAAAGTGTAATTTTCTTTTGTTGATGCATTTGTGCAAATGTGCACGTGCTTGCGCAAGCACTTGTAATTTTGCTGCATTACTTCAGGATGATGTGCTCCAGACGTGTAACGTCTCTGCTTTTACATAATGCAGATTGTGGTGAATAGGAATTCTTTTGTTTTGTACACTTGTTTCGTACGTTTTTTTTACTTAAGCTCGTCTGTTTACGCTCTTATGTCGGGTGAACTTGTTTCAATTCTTAAACAATTATAAATTGTTAGACGTTTGAGCTGTGTTTCAAATTATCTTTGTTCTGTGAAGTGAATTTCTACTGTTTTATTTCAATTTTTTTTTACTATTCCCATTTTTTCGCCTAATGATCATTGATATTTTTTTTTCTTCTTCTTAAATTTCATTTTCATTCTAGCAACTTATTTTGTTGCTGTAAAAGTAGTTGTGTTGTTTTCGTCCTTCATTGCAACAGGTGCTGACATTTTGTCAATAGGAATTTGTGAATAGGAACCACAAAATTCGTAAGCTCAGTTTACATCGTGAACAACGAAATAATTTTATTTATGTACAGGAGAACGCCGATTATCTGAACTAATTTATGACAGAAGTGGCTCGGACAATCGAAAAAATTCGAATTAGGGTTTTCATTACCGGTTTTATCGTTACCGGTATTACCGGTGTATTTTGTTTGCATCAGTATTAACGGTAAATTGACCTCTCAATACCGGTTTTTCGGTAAAAAGTTTTATATTAATTTGGATAAAAGAATTGACCAATATTTAAGAACCACTGAGTTTGAAATTAAAATTTCACATATGCGTAGAAACCAAGAGTTTTTTTTTTCAAAGGCAAGTAAAAAAAATTAGTACCCGTGTATGCACTTAAATGTTCGTAGATGTTCGTACAGTTTAAATACTTTCCGTGCATTATATATACCGCGTAGTGAGGTAACCCGTCATAAATTATGGGAGCAAAATTCTAGTTTAATTTTGCTACTAAAATTAATTATTTAACTATTTTTTTCAAATACTTCATTAGCACCTTACTATTGTTTGGGTTCTTGGATCGGGAGAGCGCAACATTAAGTTGACCATTAGAAAAAAAATCGGTTCATTTAAATTTAAATAAACTCCGACGTGCTTAAACGTTTTTTGTCCTTGTTTGTACAACGTTATGCACAGACAGACAACGCTTATATATGTACTATTGGGGTAACCCGTCATAAATGACGGGAGCAAAATTACAGTGTGCATGCGCGTCGTTTTTTCCTTTTTTTACTCCTTTCATTTCAATTTCAGTCACCCCCGCCCACTTTTCCCCCTCCACCACATTCCTCTCTCTCTCTCTCTCTCTCTCTCTACACTTTCCAAACCTTTTCCCCTCTCCACTTTAATATCATGGGGTTCTTGGATGGGAAGGGTGCAACATATAGTTGACCTTAAGAAAAATATATATATATATATATATATATATATATATATATATATTATAATTATTATATATATATATATATATATATATATATTATAATTATTATATATATTTTTTTAAATTAATATATATAATTATTATATATTATTATTATTAATGAATTTATATTTATTTTAATTTTTTTAACATGGAAAATTTTTACAGAGCTTATTAAATTTTTAGCTTTATTACCGAAATTTACCGGTATTATCGGTTTCGGTAATGCTATAAGGTCACCGGTAATGCAAACCCTAGTCCTATTAGGATAATAATTAGGTCAATAGCTTCGTTTCACTTTACATATGGATAGCAAGGAACAGAACAACTGAAAGATAAAATAATGAGGATAAATCATAAGCAGGGCCGGCCGATCCAGTAGGCGAACTTAGGTAGTTGCCTATGGCGCAAAAGTCCCAGTGGCGCATTTTAACAGAACGTTTTTTTAGTATTTGATTTAAACCGACACATAAATAAAACTAATTATAATTCTTACTAAAAATTGATTAGGCCAATATAATAAGTATAATTTCCCAGAGAAATTCTGTTATCCCCGCCCTTTTATGAGCATCATCAGAACGCTAACAAACAGAATGAAACACATAACAAACCTAAATAACCAATCAGAACAAACTTTTCTGGTTGCGCCCAACTGCAGCTACAGAATTTTTTTGTGGCTCCGCCCTTTTATGAGCGTCAGACCAAATATCAACCAATTAGAAATAAAAGGGGCGGGGCATGTGACGTCAGACCCAGTAACAAGCTAGTTAAAAATTGATGCCGCTCATAAAAGGGCGGAGCCAAAGAAATTCTGAAGCTGTCTACAGTTGCCTGTGTTGTGCTCAGCCACAAGATTTTCGTTTGCCCCCGCCCCTTTTTTGGGCATCAGCGCCATCTATTGACTGCAAATGAAAATAACCGTCCCTCTATCGTATTTATCATCTCGTTATTTGGGCTCCAAGGATCGAGTGCTGATGTGGCGTGTTTTGATTGAGCATGTTCAGATCCTATCTCAATATATTGAGATACTAAGTCAATATATTGAGATACTAAGTCAATATATTGAGATATTAAGTCAATATATTGAGATATTAAGTCAATATATTGAGATACTGAGTCAATATATTGAGATACTAAGTCAATATATTGAGATACTAAGTCAATATATTGAGATACTAAGTCAATATATTGAGATACTAAGTCAATATATTGAGATACTAAGTCAATATATTGAGATACTAAGTCAATATATTGAGATACTAAGTCAATATATTGAGATACTAAGTCAATATATTGAGATAGTTTCTCAGTATATTCTCAATATATTGAGATAAAACAAAAACGAACCATGGTCATATTTTTACACAGCACTTTCTACCATAAAACCAACATCAACACATGCGGAAAGGACATTTTTGTTGCTTTCCTAAAAGGTTATTTTTAGAGATGGGACATTCGAATCCCGCGAATCTTGAAAAATATTTGAAATTCGAAAACTCGAATCTTCGCGCTTTTGTCGTCTTTGGAATCTTTCGAATCCTAACCTTAAAAAAATTGTTAAAAACTTTGGTAAAATTAGTTTTAACTCCATTGACGTCCAATAGAAGCTTTCACTAACAAAAAAACGGCTATTGTTGCAATTTCGTTAGTTATCCGGTTCACCAATATCATCTTGTGGCGACTCTGATTGCCACACTGTTTTTCATTATTAATAATTTAATATTATTTCATTTATTTGTATCTTCTTAATGAATAATATAGGATTCGAAAGATTCGAAATTCAAGGGATTCAAGAACCTTTTTGGATTCTCTCGAGGATTTGTTCCACCTCGAGTTATTATCTACATAAATTATAACTACTTAAAAAAAAATGTGTTCGATATGATTGATTGGTTTTATCAAAAAAAATTTAAGGAAAATAAAAAAAAATACAAAACCGCGGTTTTCAAAAATGAAACCTGAAAAAACAACCGCGGTTTTTTACAAATCGCGGTTTCTCCAAACTCTGTCAAGTCTCCCATACATACCCCAGGCTGGTTTTATAAGAACTTGTGAGTTTAGGCAATCAATTGATGGATAGGAAATTGCAGAACTTTGATAAATTTTCTGTGAACGAACCACATGTTTCAAACTTAAAACATGATTTTTTTTTATAATGTAAACAAGAGCTTGCGAATACATTAAGAGCTTGCGAATATTTTATAATGAAGCAAGAAAGAAAGAAGAAGAAAATATCGCACACACAATTTTTGAACAAAAGCATCTGTACAGTAAATACTCTTCGAAAGTGCATTAAATTCATTTCTGCATGAAAATATTTACCATTATGTAGTAACGATCATATACATTGTTGCTGATTTTTGTTTGGGTAAGAATTCTCTGAAGCTGAATTCACTTCATAGCAATGTAATCACAAATTTGAAAATGAAGATTGCATGTGGTGGATTTACAGTTTGCCCGGGTCTCCCCCGGACAAACGCCGCAAACTATAAATCCATCACTACACCGACAACACCTAATTTGAAGCGTCGTTCATATATTATTGGTATGTAGTGTCGGTTTCACGAGCAAAAGCGAGCAGAGAAAATATGTTTTTCGAGAATTTTGAAAGCTTGTAAATCAAGAATATGAATTTACAAATTCGTAAGAAAAAAAAAATACATGACAAGAAACCAACTCATTCATTGTTAATAAGGTCCACGTATAGTCATTGTAAAGGGTGTCATTTTATTTCATTTTCAATCATTGAAATTGAAAAATTCTCGATTGAAAATCCTATGTTGCCGAAAGCATTTTTGATATTTTTTCCCTGCTAGAAAGAGCGATCAATGTTTATTAACCAGTGAACAGAATTAGTTCGATATTTCGCACCTCGGCTGGTAGAGTGGCACAACTAAAAAAAAAACACTTTGTTTTTGGGAGGGGGGAGGGGTGAGTTTAAAAGTTAGCATTTTTTTAATCACAATCTATTGTAGGAGCGCCAAATAAACCGATATCATGAATAGTTAAAACGGTTTTTGAACTTGAGAAGCTCAGCAAAGTAAGCCATGAATCTTCGCTTAACTTTAAACATCCCCCCCCCTTTCCCAAAAAATGTGTTTTTTTTAATTGTGCCACGCTTCCAGCCGAGGCGCGACTTGTGTTTAAGAGGCCAAATCGCAAAATTACTTTGAAAAAGCTCTAAAAAGAGCGCTAGCATCGTTTTTCTATTGAGCCCATAGACCCAACGTTAACGAAAAAATGTTAATTTTTAAAATACACAGTCGCGGCTGCAATATGTTTATTTTTTATATTTAAAGTTGTCCAATATTAAGTTTTCAAAGTGCAATGTGCATCCTTAAATATATGCTGATTGAGTGATAGAATGACAAAAAATTGTTAAGTGTAGTTATGTTTTTAAAACCTATTTCAAAATCGCAAATTTCTAACTTTTTATGTTAAACTCCATTGAGTATGCGCTTGTAAGAAAAAATCACCCATTAAAATGTTGGTAAAAAAATACCTACAAATATTTTTATAAAAAACACAGTGAAGCCTACACATTGGCGCACGTGCTGATTTTTTTTTTTTGGTTTTTTAAAAGTATTTTTACCATCATTTTAATGGGTGTTTTTTTTTTGTTGCTTGCAAGCGCGTACTCAATGGAATTTAACATAAGAGTTAGTAATTTGCGACTTTGAAATAGTTTTTAAAACTAGAACTGCACTTACCAGTTTTTTTGTCATTCTATCATTCGATCAGCATATATTTAAGGTGCACATTGCACTTTGAAAACTTAATATTGGACAGCTTTAAATATGAAAAATAAACATATTGCAGCCGCGACTGTGTATTTTAAAAATTAACATTTTTTCTTTAACATTTGGTCTATGGGTTCAATAGTAAAACGATGCTAGCACTCTTTGCAGAGATTTTTTGAAGTAATTTTGCGATGTAGCCTCTTAACAAGTGCAAAATAATTGCTTGCGGGAAGTGTAAAGAAAAATTAGATTTTCTTTGCAACTCAAATAATTAGTTTTTTTTATTTAAATCTTTTTAATTTTTTTACACAAAATCTTTTTTTTTGGGGGGGGGGGGGAAACCAGAATATTAAAGAGTATTTGTGATGTGTGGATGAAATTCACCCTGACTCAATAAGGTGATTTTAAATGACCTGAATTGACCTGATAGCATGTATTTGACTTAAATCATGTTCTGAATCCAATTTAAATCAATGTTTCTTAATTTATTTTTAATTTTGTCAACTAAGACATAATACAATTCTAATAAAAGGCAACAGTGATCAATTTAAATGATTAAAAGGAAGGAGATGGCCAACGTTTCGATTTTATTCGTGATCAATTATTTAGGCACCAAATATTAGCAAACATAAAGGAGGAGGAACCCTCACCAATTACAAGTATAAAATTACATATGAGGGTTATTTAGTAAGTAAGTTACAAACGAATAGTGCTACATAACAATGTTTAGTAATCGTGTTCTGTTTTCGCCCGTTTGGTAGCAGCACAAGTGATACAGGACGTAATCGTCAGGTGGTTTTTTTTTTAATTTCGCGGCACTGTCATTTGTGGAGCGTTCGCAAGGATGGCTATAGTGTGATACGAAACAGTACAATTGAGGAGCAGCATGCTGTGGTTTGCTTTCTGTGGGTGCAAGGGAGTGTTGCAAAGCAAGCTTGTCAAACTCAAGAGGCTAACACGGGCCAAATAAACAAGGTTTATAGGTTTACGTGGGCCGCAAAAAAAAACAATTAACTTCAATTTTTATAGAAACGTAGGTTTATTTCGAAAAGTACCGTATAAAAAAGAACAAGGACAACGGTAAAATTAATGTTTTCTTCCAGACACTTGGCATCTTTTCTTTGCTACAGTCTTTCCTACTTCGGGGGGAAATCTTGTTTGCAGTGATTACTTTCAAAACAGATCCAAGTTGAATGTTAGTAATTCTGGATCATCTGACAGGAGACGTATTTCCTTTCATAAAGAATTCGAATTGATATCTCTCTTACTGCACTGCACTGGGCTGTGCTGATTTGCAAAATCTCAAAGCAAATTGCCAAATCCTAAATAGGGTATACACAGCATAGAGTTTGCTTGCAACCAATGCTGCTATACCGATATGGTTTACGTTAGTACTAGATGTTTTGTAATAGATTGTTAATTTAGAAATGTAATAACGGCAGCACGATTTTAACATTATGTTTCCCCTTAGCTTTTAAATCTATTGAAGTATTTTTTTTTTATTTTTGTGGTTTTTTTTGGGATAATGTTGCATTTTGTTTATTTATAAATTAGTGAGCCCTAATTTGTGTTTTCGTTATAGCAGTTGCTTAAATCCATCATGCCAGTTATGGCCAAACGGCCATAATTCCAGTTCGATTGAAGCTTATTTAAGTGAAACTTATATTGGTGGAAATACAAAGTTAGCCACTATATATTTTAAATAGTAAATGCAAGGTTATACCTATCTCCCGTAAGAGCCTTCCATCCAACGTTTAATTATCTCTTGTTTAACTGCCTCCAAAAACTTCTTATGAAATAAGTCAAATAACCATACGAGTGTATAACATTCAGTAAGCAAAACCATGCAATCAAAGGCTGCGGTTCATACAGCGGACTTTTGAAATATTGTAAAGAAATTGTAAAAGAGCTCTGTTATTTTACTCTTGTCGGACCACTATTAGGAATATTTTTCACCAATTTGGAATAACCTTTTCGAGTTAAATCTCATAAATGAAATAGAAAAGTTTCAGCGTTAGGGCTGGTTTCCTTTATTCGCGCGTTTTTCTATATCTTTTTTTTTTTAAAAAATCTTTCACAAAAAAATTATGTAATTTACTTTTACAATTACAATTAGTACTCTGCTAGCAGCCAAATAGGCCTATGGCAGAGGGACATTAAAGTCCACATGCAGCATTAAGCATTGTCAAGCTTTTGTTGCTTGAGACGAGTAATTAAAAGCTTTTGTCTGCTCCAAAGAGCTGGTTCTTGTGGTGATCACTGATTATATAAGTAAATAGGATTGAAATGTTGGCTATTTCTTCTTTTTCTTAATCAAAAATTGCTCATTAAGCTAGCTTCGGTGATTAGGTTTTTTACTCTGTTATGTCTTGTTGATGACTGCATTAAAAATCTATTACGGTTAGGTTATTTATAATAATAATAATAATAATAATAATAATAATTTAAAACGTGAACTCTTGACTAACTAACAAACTCTCAAGAGCCGTGTGTACGCGTGAACACGCTAATTTGTTGGTGTAGACGTTATGCTCGCGAGCCGTTCTCGAGCGGTTCGCGAACATCTAATTTTCAGTCTAAGCGCGCCTAAAGGATAACATTAATTATAAAATAACCTTGAAATTCTATACATTTGTTGTATTTTGTAGCTCTACACCACAATCTATTGGATTTAATGTGTTGTAGCAATTGATTTACCATTTAAAATATTATAAAATGTAAAACATTTTTTGGCTATAAATATAAACAAACAAAATTACTTGTAAAGACTTGAGTATCCAAAAAAGGAAAACAATAGTCAAAATAAAACTTCAAACTTTTAATTAAACTTTTTGACCAATTTTTGAGCTTTTTTTAAATTCATAATTGAAGTTTTATTTTAACTGTTGTTTTCCGTTTTTGGATACTCAAGTCATTTTATGGCTTTACAATCAAGAAATTTTGTTTGTTTAAACTGTAGATGGGACGGGACATTCGAATCCCGTGAATCTTGAAAAATATTCGAGATTTGAAAACTGGAATCTTCGCGCTTTTTTGTCTTTTGAATCCTAACCTAAAAAAAAACTGTTAAAAACTTTGGTAAAATTTGTTTTAACTCCATTGACGTCCAATAGAAGCGTTCACTAACAACAAAAAAGGCGATTGTTGCTATTTTGGTGGTCGACCCGGATCACCAATATCACCTTGTGGCGACCCCCTGAGTGCTACACTTGTTTTTTTTATTATTAATAATTTAATATTTAATGTTATTTCATTTATTTGTATCTTCTTAATGAATAATATAGGATTTTTATATGAAGGATTCGGGAGATTCGAGAACCTTTTAGGATTCGGATTCGAGAAAATTTAGGATTCGTCCCAACTATAGTTTAAACATTTAAGCCAGTTAAATAATGTTTTAGCTAAATGGAATTGTCCACATCGTAAATGTTAAACATAATTTAAAAATACATTTAACTAAGAAGGTGTAGCAAACAGGGTATGTCTTAATTAAACCCTGACGTTTTACTCGTATCCTTGGAGTAATTTTTTTTTCTTTCGAATGGTTCCTAGATACACAGTTTAAATTCACACACTTTCAGACTCAATTTTAAACAAAGAAATGTGAACTGGCAATATTGCTCGTGCGACCACATTTTCCTATTTAATGTGTCGGTTTCAATAATAATAGTAAGTTATATATGCTCGTGAGTTGACCGAAACTAAAACACATTGAACGCTCGAATTCTACTTCAGATTATACGAGAATTGTTTTTAAAAGAAAACTTCATGAAAGGTTTTTTTTTTTTTCACTGTACAAAGTTGAATTCATTGTGAGATTTTATGGTGGTACGAAACAAATTTATCTTTCATTTTTACTTTTTTTTTTTCTACATTTATTTTTTCACACATCCGAACTATCGTTGTATTAATAATTTCTGTGCATTTTCATCTAATGTGAAACTTTTTTTTATATATATATAAGTTTTTTTTATAATGTCTATTTGTGAATATAGTAGTATCTTTTATTTGACATTTTTAAAAATTTGTGCACGGCCAAAAGATATGGACTAAAGAAGTTTCGGAAGTTAATATTTGTCGTGATTGTACAAACTTTTCACATAAAGAAACTACGTGTATTATTGAGAAATTTTGTAGTATTGAGATTTTATAATATATTCTTGGCAATGGTCATATTTACACAATAGAAGAAAAAAAATAGTTGTTTTGCACATATCTAAATTTGCAATTAGTGCTCATCTTACACGGTTAAGAGGTTACATCACAAAATTACTTCAAAAATCTCCGCAAAAAGCGCTAGCATCGTTTTTCTATTGAGCCAATAGACCCGATGTTAAAGAAAAAATGTTAATTTTTAAAATAACACAGTCGCGACGGCAATATGTTTATTTTTCATATTATAAAGTTGTCCAATTTTGATGGCTCCAGTGCAATGTGCGCCGTAAATATATGCTGAACGAGTGATAGAATGACAAAAAATTGGTAAGTGCGGTTCTATTTTTAAAAACTATTTCAAAATCGCGAATTTGTAACTTTTATGGTAAACTCCATTGAGTATGTGCTATAAGTAAAAAAAAAACATCCATTAAATTGCTCGTAAAAATACCTAAAAATAATTTTGAAAAGCCACTAAACCAAAGTGAAGCCAACACATTGGCGCACGTGCTAATTTTTTCTGGTTTTTTAAAATTATTTTTATGTACTTTTACGAGCATATTTTAATGGTTGTTCTTTTGCTTACGAGCGCGTACGCAATGGAGTTTAAGAGTTAAATATTCGCGATTTTGAAATAGTTTTTAACAATATAACCGAACTTACCAATTTTTTGTCATTCTCTCGATCTCGATCTTGATACTCGATCAGCATATATTTAAAGTGTACATTGCACTTTGAAAACTTTATATTGGACAACTTTAAATATTTAAAATAAACATGTTGCCACGACTGTGTATTTTAAAAATTAACATTTTTTCTTTAACACTGGGTCTATGGGCTCAATGGAAAAA
This sequence comes from Brachycybe producta, assembly GCA_036925085.1. Taxonomy (NCBI): domain Eukaryota; kingdom Metazoa; phylum Arthropoda; class Diplopoda; order Playtdesmida; family Andrognathidae; genus Brachycybe; species Brachycybe producta. The sequence continues at coordinate 2,472,046 of JAUPFP010000020.1, forward strand.
CGATGCTAGTGCTCTTTGCGGAGATTTTTCTAAGTAATTTTGTAATGTGTAGCCTCTTAATGGTCCTGACACACATGTGCTGGCCGAGACAGTGCCCGAAATGTGGCCACGCTCTGGCACTGTCACGGCCAGGTAATATGGAAACCACGCTTCTTCGGGAGACTTCCGCGTTCCGGCCCAGCCTCGGTTTGGTTAATTAAGGGATTTTCGTTTGTAAATAATTAGTGAAACGCCTCGCTTTTCTCTAATTTGTGGACTGTCACGGGGGAAAAAGAACATGACAATATCCACCCGAGACCGCTGGCAGGGCCAAGGCACTGTTCTGTCACGGCATGTTGTTGTGTGAAAAGACACATTGAAATGAATGGTGAATTACCTCGACCGGATGACGGCTGACCCAGTGGCGTAGCAAGACTTTTTGGCGCCCGGGGCAAGGTAAAAATATGGCGCCCCTCATAAAAACTTTAAAAACTTAAAATATGAAAAATAAACATATTGCTGCGACTGTGTATTTTAAAAAATAACGTTTCTTCTTTAATAAGCGGATCCATGGGTTCAATAGAAAAACGATGTTAGCATGCTGTGCAGAAATTTTTCAAAGTAATTTGGTGATGGTAGCCTCTTAAGTGCAGTCTACATACTTATTACATACTTTGTTGAGCTTTTCAAGTGCAAAAACCGTTTTAACTGTTCACATTATCGGTTTATTTGGATCCCATACAATAGATTGAGAAAAAAAAATGCAACTTTAAACTCATTTTCCTCCCAAAAAGTGCTTTTTTGAGTTGTACCCCTCTTCCAGCTGAGGTGCGATGTGTGAACCTTCTCGGAGGTATTATACTTTTTACTAATTAAAACGAATAGTAATTATCAATGATCCATTATAACACGTTATTATTGTTTAACAAATTAAATTCCTTTATTTCTTTGTTTTGGTACTTTTAACAATGAGCTTCAAACTGACTTCACATCGAAATGTGTTCATTAGTTCTTGTCTCGCTTCATCTGCTATGCGACTCACAATCATTCCCCCACTTCCAATAATCAATTTCTGAAAACGGGCAAAATTATAACGATTAAAAAATCTGAAAGAAAAAAAGAAATAACAGAAACTCATACCACTTGACGTTCCAAAGGAGAATGTAATGTCATAGCAATACGCAAAGTGCCATGTTCATCCGTATCCCACATTTCGATACTCTTTTTTTTCCCCCGATAAATGCAATAAAATAAAACGTTGTTTATTTAGATTTTACCTCCTATTTTAAAACGTTGTTTAAGACAAACCGACTAAGCTGCGATTAAAAATTACCTAAAGACTACAGACTACGTTTTTGGGTCAGGAGTCATGTTTTAAGCTACGCATTATTTTAAGTCCGTTGTTCGGTTCGCTGTGGCCCGGAATGTTCACAGAGTGTTCCTAGTTGGTAACCTCATAATGGATGTTCGTCGAGACGTCTAACGTACTCCTGACCCGAACAAGAACATCCTTTGATGTGACGGGCAAAACCGACAACTAGTGGATTGGGACCGAACAGAACAACAAACAGTGTTTTGTTCGTTGTTCTCGTCTAGTCTGGACCTACTCTAACGTGATCTTTTTGGTTCGTGTTAAATTCGATGCCGCCATTATATTCGGACTGAAACGGTAATAATTTATGCAATCACCGTTAAGAGCCTAGATACACCCCCATCTTGTTGTTTTGAGCAGACGACAATCGCTCAACTAAAATACAGTAAGGCGCAAAAAAGTATGTAAAGCTGCAATAAAGTATTCTTCTTTTAAGTGCTTGCTTTATATAAATTTCGAAAAGGCCCGTCTATTTTTAACCAAAGTTAAAAATCGTTCGTCTTTTAACTCCATGTTTGAACCAAAAAACGGTCCCACAAACAATTGAAGAACTCTCATTAAAAACGATTTAAAACAATAACAAAAAGGTTAGCACGTGCTTTCATCTATCGGCTTCACGATGTTTCCTTTCTATAAGCTTAGCACATGAAATTATGTTTCTATTAATTATAATGTGACTTCAAACCTGGAGAAAAATGTTAAAAAACCATTTTTAAATCAAAAACGATCGCAGTGCCTACATTTTCGGAGACATCTTGAATTAAACGCCTGTATCTAGGCTCTTAAGTTTAAAATGCTTCATTTTTATTTAATTATTGAAATATTCTTTTTTCAAACAACCAGGTATGTTATGTGTGCTTCTCAAATTCACAATACACCTTGGGTAACAAACTAGGGTATCAGTTTTGGAAGTTTTTGGACCGCACGGATCGTGATTATAAGTAAGGAAACACCTTGTTACAAACTTTGATACTAACCAATACGATATTGTACGGTATCTCCTGCTGAAGATGATCCAAAAGTTTTTCTCTCACAGCCATTTTTGCGATTTCTTGCGGTGTCTGATTCGTAACCATGTGTGGCTTACAATGCCATGCGCCGCGTTTCGTCTGGCTAAATAGATAATCCTGTAAAACAAAATGAGAATAACATATTCATTATAGTCTATGAGTCATATGAAGGTGGGTTTACACCAAAGAAATAGCACAAAAAAATTGTTAGTAGCTAAATGTTAATAACAAATGTTGTTGATTGACAATGAGTCAAAAATGTTAGTAGCATGTCGGCACTAAACTTATCCACGAGTAGAATGTTATCAACAATTTTGACAACAGAAATAATTCAACTTGCTACTAACATTTTGTTATCAACATTTTTTGACCAGGACCGCCTCCAAAGCAGTTGCAAATTTTCAGCTATTAACAAAGTTAGCAACAATATTACCGTCATGTTAATGGAAAAAAATAACAAATGATGAAAGCAAACGTTAATAGCAAAATGTTATTAACATTTCTAGAGACTTTTAACAATGTTAGTAGCAAAATGATATCAAAAAATGTTAATAACAAAAGTTAATAACATTTTAGCGGCCGATTTTAATATTTGTTGGCTTTAAAGAAAACATTTTTGCAGTTCTACTTTTTAACATTTTATTCCTAACACAACTGGTAGAGACAAATTAAACCAACTGAAATTAATCTGCATTTTAGAAATAACTTCTAGGAAATTGAAAGAATGTTGGAAACTAGAAAAGTCAGTGAATAATAATAGATTCTTTCATGAATGATGGCTCCGAGAGAAAACTCAAAAGAATTTCATATAAAAAGAACCCTGTGGCCTCATTACAGAAATAGAATAACACTCATATTCAATTCAATGAAGCACACCTGCAATCAGCTCGAGAGCCATGTGGCGGAGGGGGGGGGAACAATTTCCAATCACAAGTGATTGTCACTCAGACGAGGCATAGACATCATCATTAAATTGAACTCATCCTAAAACAAGAGCTATGTGCTGGAAGAGTATTCCTTAGTTTAAATACATTTGGAAACAAAGACCACAAATATGCATCAGTTCTAGCTCTTATTTTTCTTAATAGTCTTTGGATCGCCATTTCTAGATATATGAGGGTTTCTAGTAAGAATTCCATTTAACAATGATCTGTTGTCTGGAACTAGCGAGGGGTTCAAGAAGGGCAAGCTCTACGGTTTGTTAGTGATTCGCACTGAAGTTCATCTAGCATGCAGGTCACACTGTCAGAATACATGTCTTTACCTTTATTGTATCCTACAGCCCTATGCTGTACCTTTTCTATTTCATTTGTTAGGTTAATTTGATAAGGATTCCATATTGGTTAACCAAATTCTAATAGGGGTCTGACAAGAGTAAAATAACGGACTTCTTTTGCATTTTCTTTACAATTTTTCAAAGTCCGCTGTACGAACCGCAAAATTAGATTTGCTTTGCTTACAGCTTTTGTTATATGTTCCTTGTAATTTGTCATATATGGCTCATAACTTTGTAATAAGTCACAGAAGGAAATTACAAAATATTATTATGACAAATATTGTCATGTGACTGCCATTGACTAGTGTACTTTTGTATGACTATCACAATTATGACTTTCCGTAATGAGGCCCCAAGACAACACGGAAAAATTAAAATTCACTTAAGGCGGCTCTACAGATATGTATTTTGCTTTTTTCCTTTGGGTTGGAATTAAGTCCTAAGCTTCTACTAGGATTTTCCAAAGTACTTCTTAAAAGGTTTTGAGCACCTGTTTTGGCTAGTGCTTTTTTATTAGTACCTGCTAAGTTTAGCACCAGTTGAGTACAATCAAATAATTTAAAATGTTTTCTTTATAATGGGGCAGCATTCGTTAGCAGCACGCACGCGATAGCATTCAGTCAGAAATTGCGATGTTTATACTTTGAGGGTTTCTACACCGTCTTGCTCCTTTGCCGAAATCATGAAGACTCTTTTAAAATGTGGCCATCCAATTTTCTTATACTTTTCGACTTCATCTTCATGTTCTAACTCTTCCGATTCCGAAGGAGGAGGAAGAGGAGGAGGAGGAGGGTCATTATCCTTCGGTTTTTTCTCCACTTTCGAGAGAATCTTTTCAAAGTCTGGTTTTTCTTGTTTCTTTAGTCGTTCATAAATCAGTTTGTCTCCTACAATCCCATTCGTTAATTTCCTCATAATATCCAGTAATTGTCGTTTGTCAACCAGCAGATCAATCTGTGTTAAAAAAACATCGATTCTTACGTTTAATAGAAATTAGAAATAAAAACAAAAACGTTTTCAACGCTTTTTAAAAAAAAAATAAAATAAAAACGTTTCTTTTTTGTTTCATTCAAGAGGCTACATCGTAAAATTGCTTCGAAGAATCTCCGCAAAAAGCGCAAGCATCGTGTTTATAATAAGTCCATAGACCCAATGTTAAAGAAAAATATTAATTTTTAAAATACACAGTCACTGCAATATGTTTATTTTTCATATTTAAAGTTGCCCAATATTAAGTTTTCAAAGTGCAATGTGCACCTTAAGGTAAATGATGCTGAACGAGTGATAGAAAGCCGAAAAATTGGTAAGTGCGGTTATATTTTTAAAAACTACTTCAAAATTGCAAATTTCTAACTCTTATTTTAAACTCCATTGACTACGTGCTCGTAAGAAAAGAAAAAAAAAACATCAATTAAATTGTTAGTAAAAATACGTAAAAATAATTTTAAAAAACAAAACAAAAAAAAATCAGCACGTGCTTCACTGTGGTTTTTTTTAAATTATTTTTAGGTATTTTTATAAGCATTTTAATGGGTACTTTTTATTGTTTGGGCGTACTCAATGGAATTTAACATAAAAGCTGGAAATTCTCGATTTGAAGTAGTTTTTTTTTTAAAAATATAACCGCACTTACCAATTTTTTGTCTTTTTATCACTCGTTCAGCATATATTTAAGGTGCACATTGCACTTTGTAAACTTAATATTGGACAACTTTAAATATGAAAAATAAACATATTGCCGTGACTGTGTATTTTAAAAATTGATATTTGTCTTTAACATTGGGTCTATGTACTCAATATGAACACGATGCTAGCACTCTTTGGGAAGATTTTTCGAAGTAATTTTGCGATGTAACCTCTTAATGCCGTTCGACATGAAGCTGACAAAACAATAACAAAGCTGAAACTCGTGTTTCAAGATAAATTGGCGACAATTCGAAAACAATTCTGCAACTTGTGTTTTGTTTTGTCTGCAATTTCACAAACTATTCCATGTCTGCCGCAAGACGGTTAGTATTAAAATAACAACAGAACAGTTGCATACTTTACACAGGACAACTATAGAAACAAAAAAAATCCAATTTGTTTGTGTTGTGTCACAAATTTGTTGTGGTTTTTTGTCTTGAGTATTGCTAACAGTTGTGTTATGTTTTTGTTTTGTTTTCAAAATCTGCCTTTTTTGACGTTTTTGTTGTGTTTTTGTCTCGAACTCATGTTGCACTTTTGTCGGCTTGATGTGGATCAGCCTTGAGAAAAACAAATGCATCATTAAGGTCCATTTTATAAATAATTGTACATATAAGGTCGGATCCACATCAAGATGACAAAAGTGCAACATGAGTTCGAGACCAAAAAGACAGAAAAAACGCCAGAAAAAAAAACAGACGTTGAAAACAAACCATAACTGAAACAACTGTCAGCAGTAATGAAGACAAAAACCGCAACAAATTTGTGACGTAACACAAACAAATGCGAGTTTTGTTTTTGTTTTTATAGCTCTCCACACAGATGTGCACAATAGTCTTTAGAGTTGCTTCGAAGTGTTTTATTTCAATGTTCTGTTGGTGTTTTAATACTAATTGTCCACACTGCACAGACAAGAGTTGAAACAATGTTGCGAAATACCGAGACAAAACAGTTTACCGACTTGAGCCTGGACAAGGAATTGTTTGTGAAACTGCAGCCAAAGCAAAAGCAAAACGAAAAAGTCGCAGACATGTTTTAGAATTGTCGCCAGTTTGTCTTGAAACACTTGAGTTTCTGTTTCGTCGGCTTGATGTCGATCTGGCCTAACACTGTTTATTCTGCACTTTTCTCACTATTTATTCGTGCACAATCAGCCACATTCAGGAAAGTGCAGAAAAAGAATCCCTTTAGTTATAGTCCCATAGAATTAGTATGAAAATGACCTAGTCTATATCACACGTTTCCTCCGTGCACGTCCGTGCAGCCTAGTGGAAACTCGAGACTGCTTCTCGAAGAATTCTTTTCGCTTTTGCACGAGGCTGGAAGGCTTTGAACGTGCACGAATCACCTAGTGCGAATGCAAGAGGTTTTATTACGTGAGACAGAACGAATGTGGAACGAATGTGGAACGAATGTGCATGAACGAATAGTGAGGATGACCCTTTAGAATCAACTTTAAGCAGTAATTGTAAAAAAGTTGCGTCAAGAAAAAAACAATTTATTAACAACTTTAAAAGAAAATGTGTGCTCTTACTTTATTTAAAACTAATATTGATGGTTTGTTTGCGTACTGTTCTAAAAGGGTAAGTAACTTCCGATCTAGTCTCATTTGGTGCCACACGTTCGAAATATCGACAAGTACGATGACTGTAATATTAAGGAAATACAAAAGCAGTCAACTTCTTTGTAATATATTTAGTGGAGGCGGGGCGAATGCTTGATTTTCTCGAATCCTATGTATTATTTATTAAGAGGTTACATCGCAAAATTATTTCGAAAAATCTCTGCAAAGAGTGCTAGCATCGTTTTTCTATTGAGCATGGCCATAGACCCGATGTTAAAGAAACGTTAGTTTCTAAAATACACAGTCACAGCAATATGTTTATTTTTTATATTTAAAGTTGTCCAATGTTAAGTTTTCAAAGTGCAATGTGCACCTTAAATATATGCTGATCGAGTGATAGAATGACAAAAAAATGGTAAGTGAGGTTATATTTTTTAAAAAACAACTATTTAAAAATCGCGAATTTCCAACTCTTATGTTAAACTCCATTGAGTATGTCCAATTAAAATGCTCTGTAAAATACCTAAAAATAATTTTTAAAAACCACAGTGAAGCCAACACTGGATGTTTTTTTCTTATTTGGGCGTACTCAATGGAGTTTAACGTAAGAGTTAGAAATTCGCGATTTTGAAATAGTTTTTAAAAATAGAACCTCACTTATCAATTTGTTTGTCATTCTATCACTCGATCAGCATATATTTAAGGTGTACATTGCACTTTGAAAACTTTAAATATGAAAAATAAATATATTGCCCCGACTGTGTTTTTTTTTTAAAAATTAACGTTTTTTCTTTAACATTGGGTCTATGAGCTCAATAGAAAAATGATGCTAGCTCTCGAAGTAATTTTGCGATGTAGCCTCTTAAGTGATACATTCTTGTATCTGAGTCAGTGTTCAACGTTCCCATTCAGTATATTATTAAATACAGTGTTCTCGTCTCGATAAAACGTGCACATTGGATAGATATTCAAATTACGTGTCACATGACTTTTATCATTCATATTGACTTTAATTAACGTTGATCTTAATTATGAAACCTTAAGTTTTGTTTTAAGACTTGCAAGTCATGTCTAGCATGTAGTTGCACAACAAGGTACTTTACTTAGATCAGAGCTCGAAATGCTTCCTCCGGGATCCGTTAACATACGGGCTTCAAGATTGTGTCTGAAAAGATAAAAAAAAAAACACCGAATTTCAAATGCAACTTTCGATTAGAGAGTAGACTTTTAATTTAAGGCTACATTTGCATGGTATGCATACACACTTGAGCATTATTGAAAAATATGGGAAAGATCAAACATCTCTTTATTTTTTGGAAAGATTGTTTCTTCACATTTGCTACTTAGTGGTATAAAATGTGAGGAATTTTAAAATAATGTTACATTTTTTACAGTGTGAAATTTAATATTTTTTTTTAACTCAATGGCGGAACCCTCACTTTCCTTTCACGCAGCCCCCTATTTGGGAAACACTGGTTTATTAACATGATCAACCGGGGACTCGTGATGTTTCTCGAATGAACACCTTGGTACACAGGCATTTAGAAATCGGGACGAACACAAGTTGGCTCCGCCCTTTTTATGACGACCAGCAACTTATAATTGGTTGGTTATGTAGTCTGACGTCACAAGCTCCGCCCTTTGCAACGTTGAACCACACAACAAACCAATTAGAAGTTGCCGGTCGTCATAAAAAAGGCGGAGCCAACTGGTGTTCGCCCTGATTCCTAAATGCCTGTCCTTGAAACGCTATGATTCCCCGACTAACATACTAATATACATAAAAAAGCGAAATCTGGAAATATTTTTTGGCTTTTAGACATTCAGTAGCCATAGACAAAATATTAAATGACTTTGAATAGAATTTTTTCTTTCCCCTGGTAGTAACATGTTTTTTCTTCTTTTTCCAACAATTAGTATTAAGCGACTCACGATGTTTCTAAAATGACCGATTCAATTATTGATATTTAGAGATGTGTGTGTGTGTGTGTGTGAGCCTTGTATTTAAATTCAGTAACTACGACGGTGCTTGTCTCAGATGGGACGAGAATGATTTATTTTAAAATCTTTTATTGAACTTAACTACAATTTAATGTGATCTCCTTCAAAAATATGAACCCTTGAGAAACACAAACAGCGTTTAAAGCGGTTTTGCCCATTCCTCGTAAAACAATTGTGGGTGTCCCTTATCGTTAAGGGTGTTCAGAACTTGCTTGTGCTTTCTGGATGTTGTCCATCGTCTCGTGATGATGACCTTTTAACTGATTTTTAATCATTACTAAATAGTAATCGATTACTTTTCAAAGTAATTTGCCTCGACACTGCGTATTACGCGTTTATTAAATGCAAATGTAGCCTTCGTGATTTAAATTAATTATTAGACCTTTTTTTTTCAGATCTCGACACGATTCCAGGAGTATCTAAAAGGACCTGAAAAATTTCGGGAAAAATAATATCATGAACTCAATTGAAAATGAAACGAAAAAAATCTTACAGATCGATATTACTATTTGAGCGTCGTTTTCGATCAAAACAGCTTTAATGTTTCGTAAAGTTGTATGAACTTTTTTCGATACAGAACAAACCTGAAGGATAAAAGAGAACAAAAAAAAAAAGGTTAACCCGTCAAAAAAGCCTTTAGATTTTCGACTGACTCTCCATCCCATTAATGCATTTGTTAGCGTGGATTTTCCAGCGTTTGGCATTCCCAATATAGTTGCCGTTAAGATCCTTGGATTGAGAGGTGTTGGAAAATTCTCGTTCTTTAGCAAAGCGGCTTCACCTAATTGTTTATGTAAGAAACAGTTGAGATTTTTATCCACATTTTTATTAAGGTATGACCATTAGGTTTTTAGTTATAAATTGTGCTGCTAGGGTGATGTTAAAATTGCTACGTGTCTTCAATTGGCCATTTTCCACTGTTCAAGTCGAAAAAAAAAGTTTTAAGAGGCTACATCACAAAATTACTTCGAAAAATCTCGGCAAAGAACGCTAGCATCGTTTTTCTATTGAGCCAATAGACCCAATGTTAAAGGAAAAATGTTAATTATTAAAATACACAGTCGCGGCTGCAATATGTTTATTTTTTTATATTGAAAGTTGTCCAATATTAAGTTTTCAAAGTGCAATGTGCACCTTAAATATAGGCTGATCAAGGGATAGAATGACAAAAAAATTGGTAAGTGCGGTTATATTTAAAAAAAAAACTATTTAAAAATCGCGAATTTCTAATTCTTACATGAAACTCCAGTGAGCACGCGCTTGTAAGCAAAAAAAATCCATTAAAATGCTCGTAAAAATACCTAAAAATAATTTTAAAAAACCAGAAAAAAATCAGCACGTGCGCCAATGTGTTGGCTTCACTGTGGTTTAATTGTGGTTTTTTAAAATTATTTTTAGGTGTTTTTACCAACATCTTAATGGATGTTTAATAATAAAATCCGGACACTTTTTGAATGCACTAAATGCATTTTACGTGTAAAAATATATGCCCATACTCTCGTCCTTTGGTATCATCCTCGTCATTTCTGAAACCGGAGCCACATTTTTAGGTTCAGTCCCAAATTGCCGTAACATTCTTATGATAGGTGTCAGTCGTCGAAATGACAAGCTGCTCGTATAACCTAAAAGATCAAATTTATTAACATTCAGACCCCTTTTAAGAAGCATTTCATATCGTGTGACACATGATGAGAAATTGCTGCATGTTGTCTAGGTTTGCTTTTATGCACAGGGTGTGTCGCGTGACACATAACAGCAGTCAAAGATGGATCCGTGCGTGGTATATTAAGTGTATCGCTTCCTTTGCAATGAATAACCGGAAAAGAAGATAAGATGTTCGTCCCATCTTTGACCGACATGGCCACGCAACTGGACAATCGACAAAGGTGTTGCAACTTGGCAGCACTGCGACGGCAGACAAACAGCACGTTTGCATTTAGCAAATGCTAAATAGAATTCTAGTACTGTAGGCCTACTTGAAACACTACTGACTTGGAAGACACGAGAGGCGAAGCACGACCTTGAATGAGGCTAGTTACAAAGAGTATAGAAGGGACAGAGAGGCTTATAGTATAGAAGGTGGGCCAATAATGCCAACTTCCACTACAAAATACACTGGTCATAGCACGGCCAGCATACACTAGCGTAGCTGGGAGGAGGGGGGGGGGGGGCGATCCGCCCCGAACAACACTTTTTTTGGGGGCGGCACCAACGGAAAAAAAAAATTTTTTTCTCTCTGTCCAGATAGTAGAAGGAGCTTTAAAAAAAATCTTTTAAGATGGCCCAAGAAGAATTTACAAAATTGTTGTCGCTCGCTGCACTTGCGGAATGTATTCTGCAATCCAGCATTATGTTTTTAAGTCCAGGTACTGGTTTATTTAATAATTTTATAATTAATATAAAATTATATAAACCATTTCAATCACTGGATATCGATAATATCGTTTGGCCCCCTCCCAGACCAGAATCCTGGTTGTGCCACTGAAGTGTATCGTGGAGTGTTTTTCGTGAGGTAGGGGCGGAAAACTAAAGGACCGCCCAGGGCGGCACAAACTCTAGCTACGCCACTGCCAGCATGCAATCATAACCCCATGTTATTCCAATTACATGGGTTTACTGAATGTACGAGGCGCATCTCAAAAGTAAGTTTCCCGATTTAAAAAAAGAAAAAGAAAAAGGCATCAAAAAATTCAGATAAAATTTATTTTTATTCACCAACATGTATTTCCCTCTCAACATAATTTCCAGCCTTATCGATACACTTGTTGTAGCGAGGCAACAGATTTTCTATACCATCTTTAAAAAAGGCATGCCCACTTTCGCTAGCCAGCTGGAGACCAGGGCCCTGACCTCCTCTTACAGGCAATTAGAAATTGGGACGAACAGAAGTTGGCTCCGGCTTTGTTATGACGAACGCAACTTCTAATTGGTTGGTTAGGTAGTCTGACGTCACATGCTCCGCCCTTTTCAACGTCGAACCACACAACAAACCAATTCGAAGTTGCCGGTCGTCATAAAAAGGGCGGACCCAACTTCTGTTTGTCCCGATTTCTAATTGCCTGTCCTCCTGTTCTGTTTGGAAACATTGTCTCCCTAGGTGAAGCTCGAGCTGAAGGAAGAAGTGGTAGTCACTGTGAACCAAGTCCGGGGAATAAAGAGGATGGGTGAAAATTTCCCATTTGAAGGACTCCAGCAGATTTTGCATGATTCGCACGGAATGAGGTAGCACGTTATCATGGAAAAAAAAACTTTCTGTGACAATAAACTAGGGCTTTTCCGCTCGTACACTCGAGCACATACGTGGAGACCAAATGGCGATGAATATCGACCGCCGATATTCATTTTTGGCAGTGAAAAACCGTATCACAACAGGCACTTTGCAATGCTATTGGATTCGTACTGCCGACCAGTTGCTTGGAGAGGGACGAGGCTTTAGTAGTGTTGCCATTAAACCCAAACAAAAAGTTCCCCAAACTCGGGTGTCACGACGACACCTTTTCGGCACAGTTAGCGATTAATTTTTTAAAAAAACCTGGGCCAACCCCGTATTATACGGGATGTTTAGCAACCCTATCACAACTGCCAATTTTGTGCCAACACCCCTAACATAAATTCGTATTTTACGCCAACATGTTGTGCTACTTGACTTGAGGTTCTTCACATGGGCCACTTTGCGAACTGATATGCAACTCAGTGGCGGCCACCGAGTGGTCCGTGTGAAGCCAATCTAAACAGACGAGCAGAATGAGCATCAAACTCAAAGACAAAGTTAACCTATCAGGCTATCACTATAAATGCAGCATAAATCCTTATGTAAATTTGATTATAGGTTGAGAAACCTAATACTGCAATGTTACGTACCACCTCCTGCGCATGTCTGCAACCGAAACCCAAGTGGCCTCATCATACTATAACAAGGCATGCTTAGGGATTTATAAAACGACATTAGGGAATACTGGCAAAAGGAACGGTCTCCAAATGTCATGAAAACAGTGATTTCATATTTAGATATTTAAAATTTACGTTTCATCGCGTGTTTTCAGTATTAATCAAGAAATGTCTGAAATAGCCTCTACGTGGCGCGACCATCAACGCAATCGCAACACTGTTATTTTTAGAAAGAGTAGGCATAAGCGTCCGTTTTTGTTTGTTTTGTAGCAGGCGATTACATAAAAGTTGTACGTTAAGTTGATATTTTAAAAAATAAAAATAGATATTTAGGTTTTTTAATCGAAAGATTCAAACTGAGTTTAAAAATTTGTTTAATAGTAATAAATGGCAATAATATGCAAGAATTGTTTGAAATAAATTGGTGTCTATGAATGAGGCTATGATATTCCGTGTATTTCAATAGAACAGCTGATTTATTCTACAAACGAAAATGGCGAAAATCTCTACGTAATGCCTAACGTATATAAAGATAATGTTGTGTTTTGCCGAATAAGCAGTAGAGTGAGGATTGTTTGTTTTCTGCCATTTTAACTTCCACTTGTGTGTGATATTCTATACACACTTGGAATTAAAATGGCGCATACAGTTAGAAAATGCCAACTCTTAAATTTATAAAATTACACCATTTTTGGCGGAAATTTTTGTCACTCTGTTGTCAATTCTGAAAGACTTTGCAATGTGGTCTAGGGATTATTATATAATTTTATTTTAAAGTTAGTTATAAGGTAAAATTCAAGCTTCAATTAAATTATTGCACACGGTGGTGTTATAAAATTTAGTAATAACAATTAATTGAACCAAAACGTTTTTGCTTGATTTTCTGTTGTTTTATAATATCTAAATGCAAAATGGGGAAAACTCAGGCGTACATATTGACAACACTCTTAAACAACGTGCCTGTCACATTTTGTTCGTCGAACTTTGTCTTTTGTTTTTATTGTCAGTTTTAGGCGTGATATTTGTGTTTGTTTATTTATATAATTATTTTGTTTTCTGTAATCTGGAGTGGAGAATGGTGGCTAAAGATATTCACTCAGCGAATTTACCATGGTATGAACAAAATGCGAGAACTTAATCATATAATCGTATGTGGAATTTTAGGGGTAATACTAAAAGGCGGGTAAGGCGGTAAACTTACGAAAGTGTTGCATGCAACCTTAGACCATTACTTTACGTAAAGTAATAGTCTAAGCTTAGACCAAAGAGCTCTTTGCTTAGACCATGTATTAGACCCCCTATTCATTGTCTAAGCTTGGACGAATATCTAGGTTCGTCCAAGGTTTATAAAAGGAGAGAAGTTTACAAGTTTGGGGGGGGGGGGGTCTTTTTTAGAGGGCGGGTAAGCTGTAGGCCTATACAGGGTGGTAAACATTGAAATACACATTTTAGAGGGTAGGTAGGACCTTGGACGAATTTCTTCGTCCACGGTCCTACCAAAGGTCCAAAGAGCTTCGAAAACACTTTGGTACTACCTTATATTTAGTACGCGCATGATAATTTAAATGTATTTAAATAATAAACGCGTTCTACAGAGCCCTGTGAAGGACAAACAAAGAATATATCGAATTCAATTTATTCAGTTAATAATGGGTCATACTAAAAGGCAGGACGGGCAGAAAAGGCAGAATTTCATTATTTCTGGGCAGGTAGCGATATTTTTGGGCAGGTAAGGGTAATCGAGGGTAGGTGGGGGTACTGCCTACTAATCTAGACCATTACCTGCCCGGAAAAAAAATTTCCGGAATTTTAAGAAATTTTTGAATTTTTTTGTATAGGGCAGAATGGGCAGAATTTCATTATTTCTGGGCAGGTAGCGATATTTTTGGGCAGGTAAGGGTAATCGAGGGTAGGTGGGGGTACTGCCTACTAATCTAGACCATTACCTGCCCGGAAAAAAAATTTCCGGAATTTTAAGAAATTTTTGAATTTTTTTGTATAGGGCAGAATGGGCAGAATTTCATTATTTCTGGGCAGGTAGCGATATTTTTGGGCAGGTAAGGGTAATCGATGGTAGGTGGGGGTACTCCCTACTAATCTAGACCATTACCTGCCCGGAAAAAAAATTTCCGGAATTTTAAGAAATTTTTGAATTTTTTTGTATAGGGCAGAATGGGCAGAATTTCATTATTTCTGGGCAGGTAGCGATATTTTTGGGCAGGTAAGGGTAATCGATGGTAGGTGGGGGTACTCCCTACTAATCTAGACCATTACCTGCCCGGAAAAAAAATTTCCGGAATTTTAAGAAATTTTTGAATTTTTTTACATAGGGCAGAATGGGCAGAATT
Source organism: Brachycybe producta (assembly GCA_036925085.1). Taxonomy (NCBI): domain Eukaryota; kingdom Metazoa; phylum Arthropoda; class Diplopoda; order Playtdesmida; family Andrognathidae; genus Brachycybe; species Brachycybe producta. The sequence goes on from JAUPFP010000020.1 coordinate 2,487,170, forward strand.
TCATTATTTCTGGGCAGGTAGCGATATTTTTGGGCAGGTAAGGGTAATCGATGGTAGGTGGGGGTACTCCCTACTAATCTAGACCATTACCTGCCCGGAAAAAAAATTTCCGGAATTTTAAGAAATTTTTGAATTTTTTTACATAGGGCAGAATGGGCAGAATTTCATTATTTCTGGGCAGGTAGCGATATTTTTGGGCAGGTAAGGGTAATCGAGGGTAGGTGGGGGTACTCCCTACTAATCTAGACCATTACCTGCCCGGAAAAAAAATTTCCGGAATTTTAAGAAATTTTTGAATTTTTTTGTATAGGGCAGAATGGGCAGAATTTCATTATTTCTGGGCAGGTAGCGATATTTTTGGGCAGGTAAGGGTAATCGAGGGTAGGTGGGGGTACTGCCTACTAATCTAGACCATTACCTGCCCGGAAAAAAAATTTCCGGAATTTTAAGAAATTTTTGAATTTTTTTGTATTGGGCAGAATGGGCAGAATTTCATTATTTCTGGGCAGGTAGCGATATTTTTGGGCAGGTAAGGGTAATCGAGGGTAGGTGGGGGTACTGCCTACTAATCTAGACCATTACCTGCCCGGAAAAGAAATTTCCGAAATTTTAAAAAAAATTTGAAATTTTTTGTAAAGGGCAGAATGGGCAGAATTTCATTATTTCCGGGCAGGTAGCGATATTTTTGGGCAGGTAAGGGTAAACGAGGGTAGGTGGGGGTACTCCCTACTAATCTAGACCATTACCTGCCCGGAAAAAAAATTTCCGGAATTTTAAGAAATTTTTGAATTTTTTTGTATTGGGCAGAATGGGCAGAATTTCATTATTTCTGGGCAGGTAGCGATATTTTTGGGCAGGTAAGGGTAATCGAGGGTAGGTGGGGGTACTCCCTACTAATCTAGACCATTACCTGCCCGGAAAAAAAATTTCCGGAATTTTAAGAAATTTTTGAATTTTTTTGTATAGGGCAGAATGGGCAGAATTTCATTATTTCTGGGCAGGTAGCGATATTTTTGGGCAGGTAAGGGTAATCGATGGTAGGTGGGGGTACTCCCTACTAATCTAGACCATTACCTGCCCGGAAAAAAAATTTCCGGAATTTTAAGAAATTTTTGAATTTTTTTACATAGGGCAGAATGGGCAGAATTTCATTATTTCTGGGCAGGTAGCGATATTTTTGGGCAGGTAAGGGTAATCGAGGGTAGGTGGGGGTACTCCCTACTAATCTAGACCATTACCTGCCCGGAAAAAAAATTTCCGGAATTTTAAGAAATTTTTGAATTTTTTTGTATAGGGCAGAATGGGCAGAATTTCATTATTTCTGGGCAGGTAGCGATATTTTTGGGCAGGTAAGGGTAATCGATGGTAGGTGGGGGTACTCCCTACTAATCTAGACCATTACCTGCCCGGAAAAAAAATTTCCGGAATTTTAAGAAATTTTTGAATTTTTTTACATAGGGCAGAATGGGCAGAATTTCATTATTTCTGGGCAGGTAGCGATATTTTTGGGCAGGTAAGGGTAATCGAGGGTAGGTGGGGGTACTCCCTACTAATCTAGACCATTACCTGCCCGGAAAAAAAATTTCCGGAATTTTAAGAAATTTTTGAATTTTTTTGTATAGGGCAGAATGGGCAGAATTTCATTATTTCTGGGCAGGTCACAATATTTTTGGGCAGGTGAGGGTAATCGAGGGTAGGTGGGGATACTCCCTAGAATTTAATATATATATAGGGGACTGGCTAGATACAGAACTAGACACACCTTTGATACTCTCAATCCACTGCGTCTCGCTGTCTTTTGAAATGAAGTATCATATTGAAATATAACTTCTATGTGTGTGGCTTCTATGTATACAGCACAGGAGCCAATCAACCGAAAGACAATCAACACTCAATCGACACTTTCAAATGGCTACCAGAGATCTGTGTGGGCCACGCGGAAAAGGGAATGTTACAATGTTCACCATTTTGTAATATTCCCGTTTCCACATGGCCCAAAGAGAGATCTCTGGTAGCCATTCGAAAGTGTTGATTGAATGATGTACACGTCTTTCTGTCTATTGGCTGTCTGTTGTATACTTGCACTCTGGGGACACAAGGGTCGGTACCTCAGGAGTCAAGATGTAGAAAAAAGCGTTGTTGAATCGGCTTACACATGACTGCTGGAGATTTCTCTTCTATCGGTTCAAAAGATACTTTATTCAAAAGACAGCGACACACTGTGGATTGAAAGTATCAGAGATGTGTCACTATCTATGGTTGTAATCAGTCTGACTCTCAATCCACACGGTCCTGTTTATATATGTTTAACAACAATAGAAACATATGATCGATACAACAAAGGTGCCAGATGTGTCCAATATCCTTGGACACAACCAGGACCTTCAATTAATTATATTAATTACAAAACGAAAACATCTATAAGATGTAATAAAATATAACAATTAAATCCAATTAACTATTCAGACGAAAAGGACTTCTTCATCCTTTTTGTCACACCTGATGGGAGTTTCACTGGCTAAAAGTTCTGCATCGTCAATTCTTCTAGGAATCATCCTATAAGAATTGACGATACAATTCTTTTACCATCTTTTACTCATCCTGGAGGGTAGAGAGGTATCGACTGGATATCTCCCAACCACCCCCAAGCATGAGGTGAAACCCATCTCTATAATATCTAAACTACAGGGTGATTCTAAATGTAAACGATTGAATTCGTCACACCCCCAACTAGGTTAGAAGCACGTCCCTGTGCTTCCAAAAAGTAAAACCCGTTTAAACAATACCCGTTGGTATGAAAATGCTAAACATGCAATAAATTAAATCCCGTTTGGATAAGAAATTATTTAAAAGTAATATAACCCGTTATTTTAACAATTGAAAATAGCAATCTGCTATTAAGAAATTCCTACTCGGAATAAAAAACGAAAATTAAAACCAATTGGAGAGATTTAAAATTTGGAAAAGAGGCGAGAACCTATGGAACTCGAAATAAGGAACAAATCCCCTAAAAATCAAATAAAACGTATAAAACGCGGCAACGGCCTAGAAATACATATAAAATGAATAATCTAAAGTAGACAATGATCTATGTAAATGATGCAAAAACGTGCATAAAAAGGACAGGTATAAAATACAAAAATTTGAAACGAGTGCGAAAACCACAAAAGTATACGTAAAAATACTCAAAACAAACAGTCCATGTCTTGCAGGCCTAGTAATCTGCACTGGCCCATACGATGACGGGACTCTCGGGACTGCTGGACAGTTTTTTGTCCAGATGGATGGCGGCTTTGGTCGATCCTTTGTAGTGGTGGTAGCTTTTTCGCCCTTCTGCATAGCTCATTGCAGCATCAAAAAGCAGGTGTTGCCGGTCATCATGAAAGTGAGGTGCCCGGACTGGGCGGCCTACGATGTACTTCTTTGTCTTCGGACTCCATCAAAGAAAGGAGCGAATCCATTGCTGAATCCTTTCATCGGTATTTTCTAACTTGAATTCGTCTTCGTAGAAGAAGACCATGACATCTCGCGACTCCTGGTTGACGATGAGGATGGATGACACACTGTGTACTACCAATGCAATGAGGAGGGACTTCGGCCCTCTCGGCACTCTGTTTCTCGGCGGGGTCTCGTCCCATTCAAATAGACCGAGGTAGAGTTGGTGGCGTGGTGTCCTTTTACGTTGCCAATGAACAGAGATTGTTCAAGATCGTTTCGTTGCTTCTTGTACATCAATGAGGATGGGTGATGGGTTTACCATCAGGGACCTCCAAGGAGACCGTGGGAGTCCCCGATGGCAACCCCAGACGTTCTTTGACCAGCCTTTTCTTTTTGATGGCACCCGTTTCCTTGGCTAGTCCCTCTTCAACTGCTATCTTTGTTGTGACCTCGTTCTTCAAGACTTTGATCTCCGATGGTACAGGAGACAGTTCCGAAGCCCCAGGACTCCCAGGAGTTTCGGAATCTCTCCTGGCTGTAGTCTCTGGTGCTACAATCTTTTGGTTATCTTCGTAGACGAGTCCCTGGTTCCTTGGGCAGATGTCTCTTAAGGTGACGCTGTCCCCTGGCACTTTATGGAAAAAGCGTCGTACTTCGGACCTTAACTGGGTTCTCACACCTCTGTTGGGCCGGTTTCGCTCGACGAGAGGCCTTGGCTGCCTCCAGCGCCGAACTCCGCGGACCAACAGGTCTTCTGTGAGGTCCGATCTTCCAGTGTCCTTGGGAGTATGAATCCTGTCCAGATGACTCGAAAACATTATCAATCAGGGCCAGCCCCTGAAAATAGTATGCAACAGCCAAATCGATTAGTTGCTTAAGCTGCCCATTATACCGATCTCTGGGATCTTCGGTTTCTTGGCTGGTTTCATTCGCAACAGTTTTCAACATCGTGAATTTCTTCGTCATCATCGGAACCTCCTCTTCCATGAGATTGATCTCCCAGCATCAATATACAAGACGTTTTTGTTCTCTGGGTTAGGTTCCAGGTCTCCGGTGATGGTGATGATGGGTCTCTTGTTAACATTATCTAAAATGCTTCGTTGGGTGAGGTGGGCCACAGTGGAGTCCGTGAGCCCTTTCTCACGTTTGCCCTGGGCCTCTAGATGGCATTTGCTTGGTTTATTATGCTTCTTTGGCAGGATTTCAGTTGGTGCTGTCGCAGCTGTTAAAAGGCTGGAGAGCGGCAGTGGTCGTTTCAAAGTGGGTACCGCGATCTTGACTTTGGCGGCTGCTGGCTCGACGAGCTCGATGTAAGCCCTCTCTGCATCCTTCAAGGCTTGGCTTTTTGGTACATAATTGCCTTCTTTGGTCCAGATGTCATCGATGGTACGGTGAGGAACGGGTGGACGATTTCTTCGGTTTTGTTCTCAATCTGCATTTCTGGAGTCCAATTTTCAGTGGCATCAGCGGCTTCACCCTTCCCTCAGTTTCGGGGCTCCAACCCTCTGGGAGCGAACTTTCCAGGTTTGATTGCCTTATAGAAGTTAGGTTGGCCAGCGCCAACGAACCCCTTCAAAATCTTCTTGGACTGGCGCTTCGTGGACCTCTTTGATGGCTTGGGGATAATCTTATACTCCCACAGGCCTTGCGCTATTTTGTTTTCCAGGGCCACTGCCTGCTGCAGTCTCAAACACCATCTTTGATCCGCCTGGTATCGGCACAATAGAGCAGGGCTCAGTTCTCGCTCTCTTGAACCCTCTCTCTTAGTGACCATGACCTGACAAGGCGGGTCCACGGACACCATGACCCCCACCCTACCTGGTAGTGGCCACATACCAGTTCTTTCCCATATCAGAAGACGCCATTACAACTTTAAAAATAGAAAAAGGGTTAAGATTTCGGAGACCAAAATATTGCTTCTTATTTCGTCCCCTTTTTACCTCTTTTCGTTCAAATCTTTTGGAGATGTTAAGTCCAATCCTTTCCTTTTGATGAGATCTTCTTTTTCCTCTGCTTTTAGTCACAGTTATATCAAAACTTTCGATGCTTTTCGCAATAAACTTGGCAAAACTTCCAGAATTTTCAGCGATGAAAACAGTTCTCTCAAAATATGGCTGATAACGGTAAAAACTGTTTTGATACCACAAAGATGCCAAAAAATAGTGCCGATACATGTGCACAACACATGGGCAAAGTTGTCAGTGATGAAGAACATAAAACAATAGGACCCGGTTCCAGAGTGGTGCGAGGCTAGTGGTCATTTCACTAATTGTATTCCTCCGCCCACGTGTTTCTCTCATGAGCATTAGCATCACTGACCGCTCCCTGTTTACTTCCTCATTTGGGAAGTCATTTCCTTCTGTGGCATCACTAGCATCGATGTTATCGTCTATTTTTGTTGTTTCATCGATAATTTGCACGTCTTTTAGCTCAATTTGAAATTGCTTCATGGATTTTGCGTCTTTTCCATCAATTTTCATTGTTTCTTCCAGAATTTCACCGATTTCTTCAATAAATCCAATGGTTTCAATGGTGTAATTCGGCTTGTCACCGTATTCTCTGGTGAATTTCATTGCATCTTCGCCAGGAAAGTATGAGAATTGCTGCTGGTTATTGTCTGCTGCCATTTTTCTTCTAATTTTTCAACGTTACGGTCGGAATGCTTTTGGATTTCTTTCTTGAATATTTCAATTTCTTCTTCATCCTCAGATGATTCAATCCAAGCATTTTGGCATATGCAGTGTCCACAACATTTCTTCTTATGGGAAGGTGAGTTTTTCTTCTTGACAAATGCTGTCATATTTTTTTCTTTTTCAGGTTCCGATTCGGATTCTTCGATGAACGAGTTACCTATGGACTCCAGGGTGTCTCGGGTTTACAACATTCACAGAGTCTTCCACTAATCTTCCAGCTCGATTTTCCTATGATAATCGGTAGTGTCCAATACCTTTGCGACAATTGTATATCCCTGTCTCCATTTTGTTAAGAACTTCTTGTTCTGGCCAGGCCTGATTCACATGTCTTGTACAAGTACTTTCTGACCAATTTAATACTCATAAGGTTTCTTGTGCTTTTGGTCGTAGTATTTCTTTCGGTGATCATGTGCTGCTTTCAGGTTTGCTGTAGCTGCTCTTAGTTCTTCTTGGCATTCCTTCACCTGTTGTTGAACGTCCACGAGGTTTCCTGCCTTGTTATCCACGATTGTTAGTCGTTCTGGAACTAAGGTGTCAACTTTGGTTCTAGGCTCCCGTCCAAACATGAGTATGCGGTGTAAACTTCGTAGATGAATGTACAGACGAGTTGTACGATTCCAAGACTTCATCTAGCTTCATCGCCCAATCAGTTTGGTTCTTGGCAGGAGTCAGATACTTCTTCATAGTCTGAATGATGCTTTTATTTGTTCGTTCGGTAAGACCATTACTTTGAGGATGATACACTGTTGTGGTTTTGTGTTCAATCTCATTTTCTTTCAAGAAATCTGAGTGTTTCCAGCAACAAATGGCATTCCTTTGTCCGAAATTAGTTTCTTGGGTCTCCCAAAGATTCTTCTTACATCTTTAGTTAGGAAATGGATAACGATTAGTGCGGTTGTGCTTTTAACTGCTTTAGAAACACAATACCTAGTGGCATAGTCGACCGCCAACAAGATGTGCTTAGTCTCTCCAATGGATGGTACTAATGGTCCAATAAAATCTATTCCCCAGCATTCACAAGGTTTTCCAATGGGTATCTCTTGAAAGAACCCTACAGGTTTCCCCTTCCCAACTTGTGTAGCTGACAAATCTCACATGACCTGACATATTCGAAAATGTCGTGTTTCATGTTATTCCAATAAAATCTCTGCCTGGCTCGATCCCAGGTCTTGGTTTGTCCTTCATGACCAGCATCTGGCTCGTCATGACATAATCTCATTACTTCTGGGGTGAGATGTTTTGGAACCACGTTCACGAATGTGATCATGGAACTTCCATGGAACACACAAGTGAACAAAATGTTGTCGTAATCACAGAACAACATATGAAGAGGTGACTCCGGCTGTGTACGTAACTCTTCACGAATCTTCATAATTCTTTTGTCCAATTTTTGTTCTTCCCTCCAATCCCATTGTAAGGTCACATCAAAGATCACGCTATCATCCAGGTCTTCAGTTTCGGGAATTGCCTTCCAGTTAACAGGCACTCCTGCTCGATATCGCGAAAGACAATCAGCTTTGATATGAAGTTTCCCCTCCTTGTAGATGATCTTGTAGTCAGTCTTCACGTAACATAATGCATGGTGATCGGTCACAATTGTAAAGGGTTTCTGAAACAGGTACGACCGGAACTTAGTAACTCCATAGATCACTGCTAGGCACTCTTTATCCGTCGTAGAGTAGTTCTTTTCAGCATCCCATAGAACTCTGGAGACACATCCGATGATCTCCTTTCTTCGTTTGTCTTCTGACTTTTGGTACAGCATGACTCCAATCCCATATCCACAGGCATCAGTATGCATAAATATTGCAGCCTTGTGATCATAAACAGCGACTAATGGAGCCTTTGACAACATACTCATCAAAGTGGGGAACGCATTCTCGCAGTCAACTGACCATTCAAACGGTATATCCCTGCCCGTAAGGTCTGACATTAGTTTAGCTATGTTGGCAAATCCAGGTACATGCTTTCGATAATAACCTGCCAATCCTAAGGAACTCTGGATTGCAGTTACATTGCCAGGAACTGGGAAGTTCTTAATGGCAACAACCTTATCTGGATCTGGCCGAATTCCATCAGGCGAGATCAGGTGTCCCAAATACTTTACTTCTTGGAAACCAAAAAAGCATTTTACTGGATGCAACTTCAGGTTTGCTGTCCTCAGCAGGTCCAAGATCGTTCTTAATCTTTCCGAAAATTCCTCGAATGTCCTTCCAAACACTACGATATTATCAAGGTAGACCAGGCATGTTTCCCATTTGTGCCCTGCAAGTAGGATGTCCAATGCATGTTGCATAGTGGCAGAAGCATTTTGAAGTTGAAAGGCATTTTTATGAACTCGAACAATCCTCGATGAGATGTAAAAGCGGTCTTTTTTCTCGATGTTGCTGTCCTCCATCTCAAATTGCCAATATCCACTCTTCACATCCAATGTCACGAAGTAGCATGCTCCTCTCATGGAGTCTACTGCGTCATCAATTCATGGCAATGGATAAGTGTCTGCCTTTGTTATCACATTTAACTTTCGATAATCAACACAGAAACGGTAGGATCTATCCTTTTTCTTGACAAGGACGATGGGAGATGCATATGGCAATTTCGATGGCTGTACAACCCCAGATTTCTTCATCTCCTCCAGTGTCTCATCAATTACGATGCATTATCCAGCTCCGCATCTTCGTAATGTGTCTCTAACAAGTAGATTATTTCCAGTTTCAATCTTGTGTTTAGTCAAATTTGTCGCTCCTAGGTCCATAGATGAAAAGGCAAAGATCGGTTGGAACTTCTTTAGTAAGGTCATCAACTCTTCTCTTTGTGCATCTGTCAATTCCGGATGGGCGCTTCCGTTATGTTTCTAAAGTCTTGCTCCTTGGAGACTTTGCAGGCTTGCTCTTCTTCTGTTTCCTCCAGAAGTTCGAAGTGTCCAATAGTCTCACGGTCTCCAATCCCCACGGACTCTAGTGTGGTATTCAGGAGTTGGACTTCCAGTTGTGATGTTCCATCACCTTGTAGCACACTGCTGGCCACAACGACGCCTTTTCTATTAAAGAGACTATCATTTGTTTCAATCATGAGGATCTCATTTTCCGCAATAATACGCCCAGCAGACACCTTGAGGTTCAAAGATTGGCCCGGATTCAACGTGATCCTGCCTTGAGCTATTACTCGGCTCTCCTCCTTGGTTCTGTCGGCATAGGAGTTCTCCAGATGGCTGTTACGAGCACATCTTCCCTCCTCTATATCTCTGAAGAAATCCCAAGGAAGGCTGTTACGAGCACTTCCTTTCTTCAATAAACTACGTGTTCTTTTGTAGAACATCTCATTAGCGAAGTACATCTTGGAGGTTTTCATGGAAACGATCAAATAAAATGCAGCTCCGAGGTCATTTCCCAGCAGTGCTTCTCGTTTTTCCTCAATGAGCATCCTTGCAGTTACTTGCTTTCCATTTAATACAAACATAGGCCACATCTGACCAAGTACTTTAATTGGTATGCCTCCAACTTCCCCCGAGTGCAGGAGGTGATCGAATGGATTCGTAACGGAATCCGTACTCTCTAGCCATTGTGCCTGACAAGATAGTGTAACCAGTTCCATTATCTGCCAAAATCTCACAGGTGTGCCATCAACCCGAATGGTGATCTTGGCAACACTCTCATCGGGCTTAGTATCACCTACCTCGATGAGTTCACATGAGGTGAGGATGTTGTCCACGGCGGTTTCAACACACTTTCGACAACATGCTCTGCTCCTCAACAAATCACTTACTCCGACAGATTCAATCATCTTGCTGGTATCATCTCTCGTACTTATAGCTGCATTTACGATAGTGTTCTTAGATTCCATGGCACTACATTTAGCCTTACTCATTGGCAGTTACATCTTGAGCAGTCTCACGAGTTACGTTGCTTACCCTCGGTAGATACACGGCAGAATTCTGTTGGGCCTTTCCCCTCAATTCTGTCTTGATGAACTCCAGTTTCCATGGCTCATACAATTCTTTGTGCTTCCGCCAAACTATTCGCGTAAATTGACATAGCTTTTGTAGTCGACCAGATGATGGGATTTGGAAACATCTTAATAGTTTCTCCCATTCGACCAGTCTCCTTCTTCAGCTTCTTCGCAGATGATCTTTTTGAATTTTGATGTCGTTTTCATTTGTAATGGCGACTATCAACTCCGACATCTGCTCAAGGAGTCCTTGAGAGTCCAAATCACATGGTCTCTTTGGTGCTCCTGCAGTTGGTCCAGTTATAGAATCATTAGTTACTTTAGACACGACCATATCACCCCGAACAAAGATTCATTCACGCTGTTTCGAGAATGGCCGATCCCTGTTTCATTGCAATTTTGTTGTTTTCCAGAGGGTTTTCCATCTTGAAAGGGCGGTAGGCCTCTCTTTACTGCCACCCTTTTTAGTTTAAATCAGCTGGGCTCTCTTCTCAAAAATACATCTTCTGCCCATTCTCGCTGACAACAAAATATCTTTGACCATTTTTCCCAGTGGTCATTCCATTATGAACTATTCCGACGGTTCCATCCGCTCCTTTCTTCGGGCAGTTGTATGCCAAATGTCCTTTCTCATAACAGTAAAAACATTCAACTGTGCTGAGATCTCTCAAAGGTTTGTTCCTTTGCGTATTCTGGCCATTGAAGTTCTTCTTTTGTTGCAGATATCTTTGGTTCCGGTACTGACTCTGTTGCTGATTTGAATTCTGAATGGTTTTTGGTTGCTGTTGGTCATTAAGAGTTGATGAAGTCGGATTGTCTGGTGGGTTTGCTTGATTCTGAGCAATGACAGCATATGTGTGGCCTCCGTCCATTGCGGATTGTGTCGTTTTCGCATTTTGATGTTGACTTGTTTTCTGGGATGTTTGGGAGACCTGAGCCATTAGTTGTGGACCCGTGGTTCTCTCGATTACCCATAATCCCTGCAACATCAAGACTTCTTCAGTATCCTTCACATATGTCGTGTACAATTTAAGATCTGCACCTGGTGCAGATTGTACAGCATTGCGTATGGTAGGATGAAGCTTATTCCGAAGTTCTACAATTCGGTACTTGTCCATCACTCCAGGTAACACCTTCTTGCTCAGATCGATGTAGCGACTCAGAAACTGACTGGAGTCCTCTTCTTTCCTTTGGAGCATGGTGTCCAGCTTCAGCTTTAGTCGGATCAATTCATCTCATCGTCCAAATTGATCAATCAACTCTCCGGATGAAGTCCCACATCATCTTCCCTCTATTCTCCTTATAGAGGTTGGAGAGCCAACACTATGTACCCTTCTACTGCTTTCCTCAAGAAGTAGGTTTTATAGACGTTACTAGTCTTCGAGATCTGCGATCTCTTCATAGTCTTCCAGAAAGGTATAGACAGATGTAGTCCCCTTGAATGTCCACATCAGAGTGGATGTAAGCTACGATACTTTCTATCCAACTCCTCACAGGTCCGATGATTCATGATTGGATTCGATCCAATTCTTCCACGATGAGGTCACTGATCAAACTTTCATCCTCCAGCTAGTCCGGGTCTTCTCTCGGTAGTATAGGAGTCTCGGGGAGGTGGCCCTTCTGGATTCCTCCACTCTTCTTTACTATGCATGGCGTTTGAAACACATGAGTCGATCTTGGCTATTCAGCGTGGGCCGATGAGGGCTCCACTTCGGTGTTCAATTCTTGAATTACCGTATGATGCTGAATTGTGCTTACCTCACGCCCGCTCCGGAGTTGCATCAATCCTGATGGTTGTTGGGCTTCATACCATATCATTTTGCCTCGGCGTCTTGGACTTCGACTTGGGTCTGCCTTTCTTCCCTTTTTCCCTGGTGTAGCTCCGCCATCTGTTATTTTCTACTTGATCTTTGGCGAGGTACCCCGCACCTCCACTGTTTTGTAACAATCGCGTTACCGCGTTCCCCACAGAGAGATCTCTGGTAGCTATTTGACAGTGTCAATTGAATGTTGATGAGTAAGTCTTTCGGTCGATTGGCTCCTGTGTTGTATACTTAACCACCAGGGACACAAGGGTCGGTACCTCAGGAGTCTAGAGGTAGAAAATAGTGTTGTTGTGTCGTCTTACACGTGGCTGCTGAAGACTTCCTTTTCTATCGGTCCAATCATTGGCTGAGTGGCGGTTGTAACATAAAGTCCCACTCCCACACATAGAAGTTATATTTCAATACTAGTGGGGTTACCCGTCATAAATGATGTGAGCCAAATTCACAGGCAATTGTGTCCTGTCTTAGAATTTCTTTTCCTCCGCCCTTTTATGACGTCAGACCAAGTAACAAACCAATTAGAAATTGATGACGTTCATAAAACAGCTGAGCAAAAGAAATTCTAATGCTGGGCACAATTACCTGTGATAAATTCTAGTTTCATTTTGCTACGATTATCTACTATAAAAAGGGGAGGGCCCTTTTTATATTTGAAAGAGAAAATGAGCTTTTCATTTTCTCTGGTGTGCTCATGCGCGTCATTTGTTCCTTTTTTTACTCCTTTCATTTCAATTTCAGCCACCCCCTCCCACTTTTTTTCAACCATCCACATTTCTCTCCCCCTTCTACACTTTCCAATTTTTTCCCGTCTCCAATTTAATATCATGGGGTTCTTGGATGGGGAGGGTGCAACATATAGTTGACCTTGAGAAAAAAAAAGCTGTTCATTTCTTTATTTATTTAAATTTATATAAATTCCGATGTGCTTCAAGGGTTTTGTACAGTGTTACTCCACACACACACACACATACATACACAGACCTGGCTTAATATATATATAATGATTCTTTTTTTTTTCTAATTAGACAGTGACACGCCCAGGTATAATGAAATTCTGCCCATTCTTCAATATACAAAAAATTTCAAATTTTTTTTAAAATTCCGGAAATTTTTTTTCCGGGATGGTAATGGTTGATTTTAGTAGGGAGTACCCCACCTACCCTCGAATAACCTTACCTGCCCAAAAATATCGCGACCTGCCCAGATATAATGAAATTCTGCCCATTCTGCCCTATACAAAAAAATTCAAAAATTTCTTAAAATTCCGGAAATTTTTTTTCCGGGCAGGTAATGGTCTAAATTAGTAGGGAGTACCCCCACCTACCCTCGATTACCCTTACCTGCCCAAAAATATCGCTACCTGCCCAGAAATAATGAAATTCTGCCCATTCTGCCCAATACAAAAAAATTCAAAAATTTCTTAAAATTCCGGAATTTTTTTTTCCGGGCAGGTAATGGTCTAGATTAGTAGGGAGTACCCCCACCTACCCTCGTTTACCCTTACCTGCCCAAAAATATCGCTACCTGCCCGGAAATAATGAAATTCTGCCCATTCTGCCCTTTACAAAAAATTTCAAATTTTTTTTAAAATTTCGGAAATTTCTTTTCCGGGCAGGTAATGGTCTAGATTAGTAGGCAGTACCCCCACCTACCCTCGATTACCCTTACCTGCCCAAAAATATCGCTACCTGCCCAGAAATAATGAAATTCTGCCCATTCTGCCCAATACAAAAAAATTCAAAAATTTCTTAAAATTCCGGAATTTTTTTTTCCGGGCAGGTAATGGTCTAGATTAGTAGGGAGTACCCCCACCTACCCTCGATTACCCTTACCTGCCCAAAAATATCGCTACCTGCCCGGAAATAATGAAATTCTGCCCATTCTGCCCTATACAAAAAAATTCAAAAATTTCTTAAAATTCCGGAAATTTTTTTTCCGGGCAGGTAATGGTCTAGATTAGTAGGGAGTACCCCCACCTACCCTCGATTACCCTTACCTGCCTAAAAATATCGCTACCTGCCCAGAAATAATGAAATTCTGCCCATTCTGCCCTATATAAAAAAATTCAAAAATTTCTTAAAATTCCGGAAATTTTTTTTCCGGGCAGGTAATGGTCTAGATTAGTAGGGAGTACCCCCACCTACCCTCGATTACCCTTACCTGCCCAAAAATATCGCTACCTGCCCAGAAATAATGAAATTCTGCCCATTCTGCCCTATATAAAAAAATTCAAAAATTTCTTAAAATTCCGGAAATTTTTTTTCCGGGCAGGTAATGGTCTAGATTAGTAGGGAGTACCCCCACCTACCCTCGATTACCCTTACCTGCCCAAAAATATCGCTACCTGCCCGGAAATAATGAAATTCTGCCCATTCTGCCCTATACAAAAAAATTCAAAAATTTCTTAAAATTCCGGAAATTTTTTTTCCGGGCAGGTAATGGTCTAGATTAGTAGGGAGTACCCCCACCTACCCTCGATTACCCTTACCTGCCCAAAAATATCGCTACCTGCCCAGAAATAATGAAATTCTGCCCATTCTGCCCTATATAAAAAAATTCAAAAATTTCTTAAAATTCCGGAAATTTTTTTTTCCGGGCAGGTAATGGTCTAGATTAGTAGGGAGTACCCCCACCTACCATCGATTACCCTTACCTGCCCAAAAATATCGCTACCTGCCCAGAAATAATGAAATTCTGCCCATTCTGCCCTATACAAAAAAATTCAAAAATTTCTTAAAATTCCGGAAATTTTTTTTCCGGGCAGGTAATGGTCTAGATTAGTAGGGAGTACCCCCACCTACCCTCGATTACCCTTACCTGCCCAAAAATATCGCTACCTGCCCAGAAATAATGAAATTCTGCCCATTCTGCCCTATATAAAAAAATTCAAAAATTTCTTAAAATTCCGGAAATTTTTTTTCCGGGCAGGTAATGGTCTAGATTAGTAGGGAGTACCCCCACCTACCCTCGATTACCCTTACCTGCCCAAAAATATCGCTACCTGCCCAGAAATAATGAAATTCTGCCCATTCTGCCCTATATAAAAAAATTCAAAAATTTCTTAAAATTCCGGAAATTTTTTTTCCGGGCAGGTAATGGTCTAGATTAGTAGGGAGTACCCCCACCTACCCTCGATTACCCTTACCTGCCCAAAAATATCGCTACCTGCCCGGAAATAATGAAATTCTGCCCATTCTGCCCTATACAAAAAAATTCAAAAATTTCTTAAAATTCCGGAAATTTTTTTTCCGGGCAGGTAATGGTCTAGATTAGTAGGGAGTACCCCCACCTACCCTCGATTACCCTTACCTGCCCAAAAATATCGCTACCTGCCCAGAAATAATGAAATTCTGCCCATTCTGCCCTATATAAAAAAATTCAAAAATTTCTTAAAATTCCGGAAATTTTTTTTCCGGGCAGGTAATGGTCTAGATTAGTAGGGAGTACCCCCACCTACCATCGATTACCCTTACCTGCCCAAAAATATCGCTACCTGCCCAGAAATAATGAAATTCTGCCCATTCTGCCCTATACAAAAAAATTCAAAAATTTCTTAAAATTCCGGAAATTTTTTTTCCGGGCAGGTAATGGTCTAGATTAGTAGGGAGTACCCCCACCTACCCTCGATTACCCTTACCTGCCCAAAAATATCGCTACCTGCCCAGAAATAATGAAATTCTGCCCATTCTGCCCTATATAAAAAAATTCAAAAATTTCTTAAAATTCCGGAAATTTTTTTTCCGGGCAGGTAATGGTCTAGATTAGTAGGGAGTACCCCCACCTACCCTCGATTACCCTTACCTGCCCAAAAATATCGCTACCTGCCCAGAAATAATGAAATTCTGCCCATTCTGCCCTATATAAAAAAATTCAAAAATTTCTTAAAATTCCGGAAATTTTTTTTCCGGGCAGGTAATGGTCTAGATTAGTAGGGAGTACCCCCACCTACCCTCGATTACCCTTACCTGCCCAAAAATATCGCTACCTGCCCAGAAATAATGAAATTCTGCCCATTCTGCCCTATATAAAAAAATTCAAAAATTTCTTAAAATTCCGGAAATTTTTTTTCCGGGCAGGTAATGGTCTAGATTAGTAGGGAGTACCCCCACCTACCCTCGATTACCCTTACCTGCCCAAAAATATCGCTACCTGCCCGGAAATAATGAAATTCTGCCCATTCTGCCCTATATAAAAAAATTCAAAAATTTCTTAAAATTCCGGAAATTTTTTTTCCGGGCAGGTAATGGTCTAGATTAGTAGGGAGTACCCCCACCTACCCTCGATTACCCTTACCTGCCCAAAAATATCGCTACCTGCCCGGAAATAATGAAATTCTGCCCATTCTGCCCTATACAAAAAAATTCAAAAATTTCTTAAAATTCCGGAAATTTTTTTTCCGGGCAGGTAATGGTCTAGATTAGTAGGGAGTACCCCCACCTACCCTCGATTACCCTTACCTGCCCAAAAATATCGCTACCTGCCCAGAAATAATGAAATTCTGCCCATTCTGCCCTATATAAAAAAATTCAAAAATTTCTTAAAATTCCGGAAATTTTTTTTCCGGGCAGGTAATGGTCTAGATTAGTAGGGAGTACCCCCACCTACCATCGATTACCCTTACCTGCCCAAAAATATCGCTACCTGCCCAGAAATAATGAAATTCTGCCCATTCTGCCCTATACAAAAAAATTCAAAAATTTCTTAAAATTCCGGAAATTTTTTTTCCGGGCAGGTAATGGTCTAGATTAGTAGGGAGTACCCCCACCTACCCTCGATTACCCTTACCTGCCCAAAAATATCGCTACCTGCCCAGAAATAATGAAATTCTGCCCATTCTGCCCTATGTAAAAAAATTCAAAAATTTCTTAAAATTCCGGAAATTTTTTTTCCGGGCAGGTAATGGTCTAGATTAGTAGGGAGTACCCCCACCTACCCTCGATTACCCTTACCTGCCCAAAAATATCGCTACCTGCCCAGAAATAATGAAATTCTGCCCATTCTGCCCTATACAAAAAAATTCAAAAATTTCTTAAAATTCCGGAAATTTTTTTTCCGGGCAGGTAATGGTCTAGATTAGTAGGGAGTACCCCCACCTACCATCGATTACCCTTACCTGCCCAAAAATATCGCTACCTGCCCAGAAATAATGAAATTCTGCCCATTCTGCCCTATACAAAAAAATTCAAAAATTTCTTAAAATTCCGGAAATTTTTTTTCCGGGCAGGTAATGGTCTAGATTAGTAGGGAGTACCCCCACCTACCCTCGATTACCCTTACCTGCCCAAAAATATCGCTACCTGCCCAGAAATAATGAAATTCTGCCCATTCTGCCCTATACAAAAAAATTCAAAAATTTCTTAAAATTCCGGAATTTTTTTTTCCGGGCAGGTAATGGTCTAGATTAGTAGGGAGTACCCCCACCTACCCTCGTTTACCCTTACCTGCCCAAAAATATCGCTACCTGCCCGGAAATAATGAAATTCTGCCCATTCTGCCCTTTACAAAAAATTTCAAATTTTTTTTAAAATTTCGGAAATTTCTTTTCCGGGCAGGTAATGGTCTAGATTAGTAGGCAGTACCCCCACCTACCCTCGATTACCCTTACCTGCCCAAAAATATCGCTACCTGCCCAGAAATAATGAAATTCTGCCCATTCTGCCCAATACAAAAAAATTCAAAAATTTCTTAAAATTCCGGAATTTTTTTTTCCGGGCAGGTAATGGTCTAGATTAGTAGGGAGTACCCCCACCTACCCTCGATTACCCTTACCTGCCCAAAAATATCGCTACCTGCCCGGAAATAATGAAATTCTGCCCATTCTGCCCTATACAAAAAAATTCAAAAATTTCTTAAAATTCCGGAAATTTTTTTTCCGGGCAGGTAATGGTCTAGATTAGTAGGGAGTACCCCCACCTACCCTCGATTACCCTTACCTGCCTAAAAATATCGCTACCTGCCCAGAAATAATGAAATTCTGCCCATTCTGCCCTATATAAAAAAATTCAAAAATTTCTTAAAATTCCGGAAATTTTTTTTCCGGGCAGGTAATGGTCTAGATTAGTAGGGAGTACCCCCACCTACCCTCGATTACCCTTACCTGCCCAAAAATATCGCTACCTGCCCAGAAATAATGAAATTCTGCCCATTCTGCCCTATATAAAAAAATTCAAAAATTTCTTAAAATTCCGGAAATTTTTTTTCCGGGCAGGTAATGGTCTAGATTAGTAGGGAGTACCCCCACCTACCCTCGATTACCCTTACCTGCCCAAAAATATCGCTACCTGCCCGGAAATAATGAAATTCTGCCCATTCTGCCCTATACAAAAAAATTCAAAAATTTCTTAAAATTCCGGAAATTTTTTTTCCGGGCAGGTAATGGTCTAGATTAGTAGGGAGTACCCCCACCTACCCTCGATTACCCTTACCTGCCCAAAAATATCGCTACCTGCCCAGAAATAATGAAATTCTGCCCATTCTGCCCTATATAAAAAAATTCAAAAATTTCTTAAAATTCCGGAAATTTTTTTTCCGGGCAGGTAATGGTCTAGATTAGTAGGGAGTACCCCCACCTACCATCGATTACCCTTACCTGCCCAAAAATATCGCTACCTGCCCAGAAATAATGAAATTCTGCCCATTCTGCCCTATACAAAAAAATTCAAAAATTTCTTAAAATTCCGGAAATTTTTTTTCCGGGCAGGTAATGGTCTAGATTAGTAGGGAGTACCCCCACCTACCCTCGATTACCCTTACCTGCCCAAAAATATCGCTACCTGCCCAGAAATAATGAAATTCTGCCCATTCTGCCCTATATAAAAAAATTCAAAAATTTCTTAAAATTCCGGAAATTTTTTTTCCGGGCAGGTAATGGTCTAGATTAGTAGGGAGTACCCCCACCTACCCTCGATTACCCTTACCTGCCCAAAAATATCGCTACCTGCCCAGAAATAATGAAATTCTGCCCATTCTGCCCTATATAAAAAAATTCAAAAATTTCTTAAAATTCCGGAAATTTTTTTTCCGGGCAGGTAATGGTCTAGATTAGTAGGGAGTACCCCCACCTACCCTCGATTACCCTTACCTGCCCAAAAATATCGCTACCTGCCCGGAAATAATGAAATTCTGCCCATTCTGCCCTATACAAAAAAATTCAAAAATTTCTTAAAATTCCGGAAATTTTTTTTCCGGGCAGGTAATGGTCTAGATTAGTAGGGAGTACCCCCACCTACCCTCGATTACCCTTACCTGCCCAAAAATATCGCTACCTGCCCAGAAATAATGAAATTCTGCCCATTCTGCCCTATATAAAAAAATTCAAAAATTTCTTAAAATTCCGGAAATTTTTTTTCCGGGCAGGTAATGGTCTAGATTAGTAGGGAGTACCCCCACCTACCATCGATTACCCTTACCTGCCCAAAAATATCGCTACCTGCCCAGAAATAATGAAATTCTGCCCATTCTGCCCTATACAAAAAAATTCAAAAATTTCTTAAAATTCCGGAAATTTTTTTTCCGGGCAGGTAATGGTCTAGATTAGTAGGGAGTACCCCCACCTACCCTCGATTACCCTTACCTGCCCAAAAATATCGCTACCTGCCCAGAAATAATGAAATTCTGCCCATTCTGCCCTATATAAAAAAATTCAAAAATTTCTTAAAATTCCGGAAATTTTTTTTCCGGGCAGGTAATGGTCTAGATTAGTAGGGAGTACCCCCACCTACCCTCGATTACCCTTACCTGCCCAAAAATATCGCTACCTGCCCAGAAATAATGAAATTCTGCCCATTCTGCCCTATATAAAAAAATTCAAAAATTTCTTAAAATTCCGGAAATTTTTTTTCCGGGCAGGTAATGGTCTAGATTAGTAGGGAGTACCCCCACCTACCCTCGATTACCCTTACCTGCCCAAAAATATCGCTACCTGCCCAGAAATAATGAAATTCTGCCCATTCTGCCCTATATAAAAAAATTCAAAAATTTCTTAAAATTCCGGAAATTTTTTTTCCGGGCAGGTAATGGTCTAGATTAGTAGGGAGTACCCCCACCTACCCTCGATTACCCTTACCTGCCCAAAAATATCGCTACCTGCCCGGAAATAATGAAATTCTGCCCATTCTGCCCTATATAAAAAAATTCAAAAATTTCTTAAAATTCCGGAAATTTTTTTTCCGGGCAGGTAATGGTCTAGATTAGTAGGGAGTACCCCCACCTACCCTCGATTACCCTTACCTGCCCAAAAATATCGCTACCTGCCCGGAAATAATGAAATTCTGCCCATTCTGCCCTATACAAAAAAATTCAAAAATTTCTTAAAATTCCGGAAATTTTTTTTCCGGGCAGGTAATGGTCTAGATTAGTAGGGAGTACCCCCACCTACCCTCGATTACCCTTACCTGCCCAAAAATATCGCTACCTGCCCAGAAATAATGAAATTCTGCCCATTCTGCCCTATATAAAAAAATTCAAAAATTTCTTAAAATTCCGGAAATTTTTTTTCCGGGCAGGTAATGGTCTAGATTAGTAGGGAGTACCCCCACCTACCATCGATTACCCTTACCTGCCCAAAAATATCGCTACCTGCCCAGAAATAATGAAATTCTGCCCATTCTGCCCTATACAAAAAAATTCAAAAATTTCTTAAAATTCCGGAAATTTTTTTTCCGGGCAGGTAATGGTCTAGATTAGTAGGGAGTACCCCCACCTACCCTCGATTACCCTTACCTGCCCAAAAATATCGCTACCTGCCCAGAAATAATGAAATTCTGCCCATTCTGCCCTATGTAAAAAAATTCAAAAATTTCTTAAAATTCCGGAAATTTTTTTTCCGGGCAGGTAATGGTCTAGATTAGTAGGGAGTACCCCCACCTACCCTCGATTACCCTTACCTGCCCAAAAATATCGCTACCTGCCCAGAAATAATGAAATTCTGCCCATTCTGCCCTATACAAAAAAATTCAAAAATTTCTTAAAATTCCGGAAATTTTTTTTCCGGGCAGGTAATGGTCTAGATTAGTAGGGAGTACCCCCACCTACCATCGATTACCCTTACCTGCCCAAAAATATCGCTACCTGCCCAGAAATAATGAAATTCTGCCCATTCTGCCCTATACAAAAAAATTCAAAAATTTCTTAAAATTCCGGAAATTTTTTTTCCGGGCAGGTAATGGTCTAGATTAGTAGGGAGTACCCCCACCTACCCTCGATTACCCTTACCTGCCCAAAAATATCGCTACCTGCCCAGAAATAATGAAATTCTGCCCATTCTGCCCTATACAAAAAAATTCAAAAATTTCTTAAAATTCCGGAAATTTTTTTTCCGGGCAGGTAATGGTCTAGATTAGTAGGGAGTACCCCCACCTACCATCGATTACCCTTACCTGCCCAAAAATATCGCTACCTGCCCAGAAATAATGAAATTCTGCCTTTTCTGCCTTTTCTGCCCGTCCTGCCTTTTAGTATGACCCGTTAATAATCTGAAAATATAACATGTATCTATATAAACTATTGACAAAATATTGATTTAGTATTTCAATTTAAAAGTGTAATAATAAAGTCAGTTTTTATTTGGTTCATGTCCTTAACTGGCTTCCGTATAATTCACCTAAACACATTTTTTAAAATTCATTTAACTCATGTGTGCACAAGGTATTAGACGACACGTTCTCCGTATTCTGTGGTTATAGGCGAATAGTTATAGGCGAAGTCTATATTAACACGCGCAAAAAACGTTTGTAAACGTTAATATTTACATGGAGGCCTGTAGTGTTTTAAAAAGTTTTTTGTTAACATGCGTGTGGAATATCGTAATTATTTTTAATTGAATAAAGTAGGGTTACCTACCATACGTCCTACTTTTCCCGGACATGGCCTCTTTTTGGTCCTTAAATTTTTGTCTTGGCTGATTTTTTTAAAATACAAGAAAAGGTCTCGGGTTTTCGTCGTTTCCTTTCTTTTTTTCTACTGCTACTAACTTTTTTTTTTTTTGCAAACTACATTTTTCTGTAATCGGTAAAAGATAAAAGAAAAGCAAAACATACAATGAGTACAATATATCGCAGGTTACAATGTAAATACCGTAAAATTAAAAAAACTCATATTTCGTGTTCGAGATTTGTTAGGTGTCCTTTTTTCTTGTGAGCAGATTATAGGGTAACCCGTAAATAAAGTGTGTCTACACAGGTTGCCGATTGTATACAAATTGGCAATTATTCATGGAATACATTTCCTTCACACTTTGCCTGGAGATGGCTCAACAACTTTTGATATTTTTTTCCAGAGATGTTTTCCATTTCGCCTATTATTCGAGTTGTACTTACGGCAGTATTATTTTTTTTTTCTATTCTAGGGTGGAAAAGTATCGACCAAATCAACTCGATGATCTGATTTCACATGAGGATATAATCAAAACAAGTAAAACTGATAAAAAAAATTTAATAATTTAAAATAAATGCAAATTGATTTGAATTTAAAATGTACAATTTGTGTTCGGTAGTTATGGTGCATAAAAACATGCCTGCATACAGATATATGTTAACGTAGGCAGGCACACACAATTATTTTTTTTTATTTAGGAAGGGCCATTCGAATCCTCGAATCCCGCGAATCTGGAAAAATATTCGAGATTTGAAAACTTGAATCTTCGCGCGTTTTTGGTCTTTTTCGAATCTTTCGAATGCTAACCTAAAAAAAAAATGTTAACAGCTTTTGTAAAATTAGTTTTAACTCCATTAACGTCCAATAGAAGCGTTCACTAACAAAAAAAACTGCGATTGTTGCAATTTCGGTGGTACTCGGTCCTCGGATCACCAATTTCACCTTGTGGCAGCGACCCTGAGTGAAGCCACACTTGTTTTTTATTATTAATAATTTAATATTTAATATTATTTCATTAATTTGTATCTTCTTAATGAATAATATAGGATTCTTATAGGAGAGATTCGAGGGATTCGAAAACCTTTTAAGATTCGGATTCGGATTCGAGAAAATTTAGGATTCGTCCCACCTCTTGTTTTATTACTGTTAAAAATCTTTTTTTTTTTTCAGTTCAAAAGTTTGTTTCGCAAGATCGTCTTCCGCATTTACTGTTTTATGGGCCACCGGGCACTGGAAAAACATCTACGATACTTGCAGTTGCAAAGCAACTTTATTCGCCGAAGGAGTTTGGATCAATGGTGCTCGAGGTAAGAAACTCGAAAAGAAAATGTTTTTTTTTTTTCAGATTTAATTTAATTGGTTAAACTGCTTGTGTTTCAGTTAAATGCATCCGATGATCGTGGCATTGGGATTGTCAGAGAACAGGTTCTGAGTTTCGCCAGCACGAGAACAATATTCAAGTAAGTAATTTGTATCTTCGTTTGCAGGGATGTACCGGCTACAAAATTCTAGGTCAGCAATAACCGGCACCGGCGCTTCATCTCCTTTCCAAAATGTATTTTTTTAGTTGCGAGCCAAAAAACAAATCGGCAACATTTTTTCCAATATAGCACCATACATGTAAATACATATGAAATCGAAGTAGTTTTTAAATTTTGATAAATTTAAATTTACATTTGACAGTTACAAAAGAGGCTCTCGAGGTCCATCCATTCAATTTTTAGAAGTTCTCGAGGGCATCACC
Source organism: Brachycybe producta (assembly GCA_036925085.1). Lineage (NCBI taxonomy): Eukaryota > Metazoa > Arthropoda > Diplopoda > Playtdesmida > Andrognathidae > Brachycybe > Brachycybe producta. Next base: position 2,510,692 of record JAUPFP010000020.1, read on the forward strand.
ATTTCTATATGCTTAGGGAGCTTCTTAGCTTTGAGAGGCTCAAAAATTCTTTCCTGTTTTGAGTGGTTTTTGGATGCTTCTCAGCTTCAACAACATCTTGACGCCTTCACAATTTTGTTAGGCTCCTGTTGGCTTGTTTATCCTGTACCTTTTTTTTAATTTTCAAGTAATACAGTATAATTAGAATTGTATATTTTAATGTGATGTTAACAATCAGCTTAAAATTACAAAAATATAGGTGTTACAGTTTTTAAAATACGTGAATTTTATATTACATGTACCACTCGACAGTGTATAAAAGTAAATGTTTGACGCACCGGCGCCTGGAAGGACCGGCGCTGACTGCATTTGCCGCCTTGCCAACTGTGCCAGTACGTCCCTGTTCGTTTGGTTGATAGAGATTGCTGATTTCGTGCCGCACAGTATTGAAGGAGTTCAGAATGGATAGAAAAAAAATCATGGAACACTGTAGTATTACCTACTATACTGTTTTCTGATTTTTTTCTTTCCATTTTTTCTTTTCCGTTTTATAAAGATTCCGATTTATCCAGGTTGTACTGTATATAGTTTTAAATTAAAGAAGTTCTTCACGTTAATTTTAAAGTACGTGTAATTAGTGTTGTTGTTTAGACTGTTTGCAATAATGACCTTTTTTGTAGAACTTTAATATCTCAATTATACCACTTGTCATGTGGTTCTCGAGTTGATTGGAAAGTTCTATTGAGTTGAATATGAATAGGGAATACATGTATTTGATTAAGGAGTTATGGAAGTGTTGGGTGACGACATTTGCCATTAAATTGAAGGGTAGACTTTCGTTTTTAGAAATTTAAAATGGCGTTGTTTGGTGACTCATGAAAAGTCACTTCATTTTTAAGTTCTTTTTACGATTTTATTGACTTATTTATAATTTTAAAAATATTTTAGGTAACAATTGGGTAAGTCTTGACGATATTTTGAAAATAAGTTTCTGGAGGTAAGGGCCTCTTTGAAAAGCACGAAGAAAAATTAAACGCTAAACGGTCATCATTAAATTGTGCGAGACCCAAGGTTAAATCCGTAGCTAAGCTACGGTACCTTAGTACTGTGCTTGTTCAAGATTTCCATTGAATCATAGGCAGTGCCAACTTTATAACTTGTGTTATATTTTGATTTAATTATAAGTTTTATCGTGTACTTATTTTTAATAGGTCTGGCTTCAAATTAGTCATTCTCGATGAGGCAGACGCAATGACAAACGATGCTCAGAATGCATTACGAAGAGGTAAACGTGCACTGTTGGAATACATCACACTATCTGATTCTTCATTTTGATTATTTTTTGTCGTTTCAGTCATTGAGAAGTTCACAACAAATACAAGATTCTGCATTATTTGTAATTACTTGTCTAAGATTATTCCTGCTCTGCAGTCGAGATGCACTCGTTTCCGTTTTGGACCGTTGTCTGCCGAACAGATGAAACCACGGTTGGAGTTTGTCATACAGGAAGAAAAGTATGTACATGCTGTATTTGTGTCAGTGCTTTGTTAATCTTAAACAAACGACTTAAAAAATTCCAGCAAAATTTAAACAGTTGAAAAAGTGTTTCGGGTGGTCCAAATTAATTATTGTTACCAAGCTATTTCAAAAAATAATAGGTCAAAGTCGAAAGCTTGAATTTATAGGACATGGAAAAGTCATGTAGAGCCAATTGGACGGTGACATTGTTAATACAATTAAGACGCTAAAAGCGCCATGTACGTTAATGAGGTGATATATGGGCCGATATATTGGCGCTGACCAGGGGCGTAGCTAGGTAACCGCAAGACCTTCAACTGCGGGTGGGCGCAGGAGGTTTGGGGGCGCAAAAAAACGAAATGAAAGTTATGTATTTTCAAAAATAATTGAATAAATTAAGCGAGTGGTTCCAAATTGCTTGCTTAATTTATTCAGAAAATAAATCGACTTTCATTTAATATTTACTTTTAAAACTACATTTACCAGTAAATCTTCATAGAGGTTAATGGGCACGGCAGATGAATAGTCGGAAAAATAGTAGGAACAGTCGGAAGGTTAGGTTTAGTTAGATAAAGCTTGTTGTAGGGTGGTTGGGGGCGCAGCCTCTAGTTTTTAAAGAATTATTAAATCAAATTAGTACATGGTTTGACTGTTTCTTAATTTTATTAACGGGAGGTATGGTGGGAACAATGGACAAATAATTTGTTTTAATAATTCTTTAAAAAATGGGGGCTGGTATCCCAGAAACCCTGCAACAAGCTTAATTTCGTAACCGTTTCTGACTTTCCAACTGTTTTTACTGTTGTTTAGACCTGTTCCGCCGTTCATGAAAATAGCAAACCCACCCAGTATGAGGGCTATTTGGAGAGGGAGGTAAGGGGGCTCACTGTTTTAAGTGGCGGGGGGGGGGGTGGCGCAACAAAGCCTAGCTACGCCACTGGAGCTGGCATCATTAAAGCAATTATCGTTTGCGAAAAAATGTTTATAAAGTTATTTCTAACAATGTATAAAATATAAAAGGTATGTCACGAATAAGAAAATAAAATTAACCTACCTTCATAACTTGTTGAAATTCCTGTAAAATGATCACAAGAGGCGAAAATAGACGACCCATGTACACGACTTTCCGTTGGATCGTTATCTTCCCCCCCCCCCCCCACGCGACCCAACGGAAGAAATAGATCTGCTAGAGATGTTCAGTTGTAGAAGGTATGGAGTCATGCTTTTAGTCCTCTTGTGTTCATTCAATTGGAATACGACAGATTATCAAAGTAAGTTAATTTTGTTTTCTTACTCAAGACGTACCTTGTATTTTTTAATTAAGACGTTAATTATATTTTTAAAAACTATTTTTCGCAAACGACAATAGTGTTAATGATGTCAGCGTCCCTATATAGCCCTTACAGCGCGTAGGGGTACTGACATCGTTAAAATTATTATCGTTTGCAAATAATGTTTTTAAAAATATTTCTAACGACTTATAAACTATAAAAGGTATGTCATGATTAAAAAAAAAAATTAACCTACTAGGCAAATCTGTTTTTCCGTTGGGTCACATAGCAAAAAACAAAACAAAAAAAAAAAATTGATCCAACGGAAAAAGTTTGCTTGTTGTGTATACGGGTTGGGCTTTTTTTCGCCTCGTGATGGTTTTATTGGAATTTTAGGGTGAATGTGACACCTGATGGAATGAAAGCCTTAGTCACTTTAGGAGCAGGAGACATGAGAAAAGCTCTGAATATTTTGCAGGTAGTACTACTTTTTTTTGTTTTTTTAGTTTTGTTACATATTTCGGCACCTACAATACACTCGTATAATTTACCACAATACTTAGAGACCATTACCACAAGGATTTTGTTGTAGAAATATCGTCTACACTTACCCAACGATTGCTAAAATAATTTTTAAAATTAAAAATAAGGTTTTAGGTTAGGATTCGAAAGATGAAAAAAGAGCAAAGGTTCGAGTTTTTGAATCTCGAATATTTTTCAAGACTCGTGGGATTCGAGGATTCGAATGTCTGATCCCTACTTATAAATCATTTACACTGAATGAAAGTCTTATTTTGGGCGAATGTTCAGTTAAACGTTTTGCTAAAAGTCTATCGAAAAACTATGCTGAAACATCTTTGTCTTTAACCCATGGTTAAAGTCTATTTATTAGGTTTTCGCAACATTGTAGTTGTATATTTGTCACTGTAAGTTTTATATAATTAGGCTTTTAACTATGTACATTTTCAATGCTGTGCTTGGACTCTTGCTACTGCCCAGACCTTCATGGCTGCAAAAGGAATAAGTTTTTAAATTCAAATTATTTCTTTTTTTTTTTGTTAGAGCACGTCGATGGCATACGAAGAGGTGAGCGAATCCACCGTATACAATTGTGTTGGACATCCACTTAAAGTCGATGTTGCAAACATAGTGAATTGGATGTTAAACGAAACCTTGAACGAAGCCTACCGAAGTATTTATTTGTGAATTTGGCTGTTTGACAATGTTCACGTTCATCATCGCTAAATGATAATGCTTAATAATTTGTCAGAAATTTTAGAGTTAAAACTTGGAAAAGGTCTGGCATTATTGGACATTCTAACTGATGTTCATTTCTACATTCATCGAAGTAAGACTTTATTTTGTTTTCAAAAGCTTTTGGTTTATTTTGTGACAACAACAACTTAATATTAGATTTTTAGGAAACTGCGATTTTCGAAAACCGTGGTTTTTCGGGTTCCATTTTTGAAAATCGCGGGTAACGGCGGTTTTTCAGTTTTGTATTATTTTTTTCTCCTTAAAATTTTTGATAAAACCAATCAATCATATCGAACACGTTTTTTTATTATTTTTTAATTAGTTATAATTGTTGTAGATAATAACCTTTTAGGAAAACAAGAACATTTACTGATTTATCAGATAATCATGAACGAAGTTTTGTACAAAAATCACTACGGTACTCAACAAAAATGTCTTTTCGGCATAAATGTTGATGTTGGTTTTATGGTAGAAGGTGCTGCGTAAAGATGGCCAAAAGTTCTTCGTTTTTTTGGCACGTTTTTTTTAAAACATTGCAAATTCCTGTTTTAGTGATAGTGATTGATTTTGATTTTATTTTTGGTAAAACATAAAACCGCTGTTTTCGAAGACGGTTTTGCGGTTTCGGTTTTGTTGTTTTCAGCATAGGGGGCTTTAGCAGTTAACAAAAAAAGTTAAAGTTGATTCAATAGACAACAAGTTGAATCACTTTTGATCGATGAAATCGAGGACTTCGTAAAGATTTCCTATGTAAATTAACAGGAAAATCAGCAACCGATTTAAAAATCAATAATAACTTTATTTTAGGTTAATTAAAAAATAATATTAAAGCGTTACATATGCGTTATATTTAGGTGTTACTTTGCCGTAACATTATAGTATTCATTGCAGTTTTCAAAATCGATTTTCATCGATCAAGCTTGGTTAAACTTACTGTCTAAATCAATCAACTTTTACAATTTGTTTTGTTAAACTAAGCAGTCCCTATTTTGAATGTAATGAAACGGTCCATTAGAATCTCCCATACAAAAAAACAAAAAAAAACAGGCAAGTGTTGCCCAGCACTAAAATTTCGTTTGCTACGTCCTTTTATGAGCGCGATCAATTTCTAATTGGTTTGTTACTTGGTCTGATGTCATAAAATGGCGCGACAAACAAAATTTTAGTGCTGGGCACACTTCCCTGTCAAAAAAAAAAAAAAGAATTCGCCGTTTCCGTCAGTCCCATCGCATGTCCGCTATTTAGTGCATAGCGACGAGTTCATTTTTCTCCAATCTAGCCTCTTAACACGAAAATATAGGTTAATACATAGAATTTTCTTGGTACCATTAATAAAAATTTATATCAAATCTTTTTTTTTTTTTTTTTTTTTCATGTTAAGCTGTTTTCAATGTATAACATTTTATTTTGCATATGTTTTTGGTAAAAAATTAAAAGTATCTGCATTGGGAGATTGATATTACTGATAATAATCGACATTAGAATCACCATATTAGCAAAGTGATAGTATCAGTCGAGCACTTGTAGCTTCCAAATCAATTTTAATTTTTTTCGTAACTAAAACAAAAGGTGAAAATCACGATTTTCTGATTCTTTTTGCTAATTCCGCTATTAGTTAGAGCATTGTGCACAACTTCATTACAATGTATTGTAATCTTTTTTTATTACTATTATTATAGTTGATTTCCCAGCAGACTTAAAGATTGATCTGTTAGTGAAGATTTCGGATATTGAGTAAGTTTTATCAAATTCAGATTTCTATTAATTTATTTTTTAAAAGTTTCAATCAAAAAGTTTCTGGACTGGTTGGTGCTGCAGAAAGTAGCTCGCTTATCTATGATCCTATCCAATGACGCCGCCTTCAAAACACCTTTTGTCAGCTTCTTTCCTACTTTCAAAAGCACTCCTGGAAATTTTTTCGCGAAACATTGTCGTGAACGTTTGTTGATGTTTAAACATGATCGAATGAAATTTATTTTGGCAGGTATCGACTATCTGCCGGAACAAATGAAAAGCTTCAGTTGAGCTCAATGATTGCAGCATTCCAGATGGTTCGTGATTGTGTCACCGAGGATATTGCCGAGTGAAGTGGCAGCCGTGGTATGCTGGATAAAGTACTAGCAATTATTGCGTTTCAGTATTTTACTTAATCTTGTAACGTTATCAGTTACGTCTACATTCATAGTGAATCATTTTATTGTTTTGTTAGCGACTGTTAATTTACTGGTCAGCAATATTTTGTTGCTGTTAAGCAGTTTTATGATTGGTTCGTGTTTGGATTCTGTTAAAAGCACAGGATGTGTTTACGTTGTAAAAGCTTTTCAGAATAAATATTTCTCAAATGTAGTTACTATAAGAAGTAATGCGTAAACTCTTCGTAAGCTCTCGTTAACTTCATACGTCTTATGGACAGATACGAAAATTTCGAATAGTGACGTCAAAATGACGCCACAGCCGGCGACTTTTACCGCGATGCTTGCTACTTAACAAACGGCTACTACACCTTCAGTTTGTTACGTTATGCTTTTCACTTATGTTGGCTAGAGTTAAAGATAATACATTAAGAGAATTGCTTAAGAGGCTACACATCACAAAATTACTTCAAAAATCTCCGCAAAGAGCGCTAACATCGTTTTTCTATTGAGCCCATAGACCGAATTTTTTTAAAAAATGTTCATTTTTAAAATACAAAGGCTCGGCAATGTGTTTATTTTTCATATTTAAAGTTGTCCAATATTAAGTTTTCAAAGTGCAATGTGCTCCTTAAATATATGCTGATCGAGTGGAGAAAAAAACATTAAAATGCTAGAAAAAATACGTAAAACTAATTTGTGTTTGTGGTTTAATCTTGTTTTTTAAAATTATTTTTAAGTATCTTTACCAGCCTTTTATAGATGTTTTTTATTGCTTACGAGCGCGTACTCAGTGGAGTTTAACATAAGAGTTATAAATTCGCAACTTTTTTGTCATTCTATCACTCGATCAGCATATATTTAAGGTGCACATTGCACTTTGAAAACTTAATATTGGACAACTTTAAATATGAAAAATAAACATATTGCCGAGACTTTGTATTTTAAAAATGAACATTTTTTAAAAAAATTCGGTCTATGGGCTCAATAGAAAAACAATGTTAGCGCTCTTTGTGGAGATTTTTCGAAGTAATTTTTTGATGTAGTCTCTTAATATTTTTTTAAAAAGTCTGATTTGTTTTGTTATTTATTATAATTATAAAAAAAATCATTTGATTTAAGTCAATCCACCCTGGGTGCGTACCTGTATTTGGAATTATTTTGCTTTTTTTCTTCTTCTAATAGTTAAAATTTATTTGAAAATATTAAATTATGTTAACACATTCAATGTAACATTCGAAATTTTACGGCACAACTAGAAAAACTAGCGGCACATCCTTTGGGAATCACTGGTGTAGAGCAAGCTTGGTCAACCACTCCGTGGCACCAGAAAGTGGTCCGTATAAAGCCGGCCTTAGAATAAAATGTTTCATTCACTTTTTCTTGATCATTTCTATACTATATATTTGGTACTCATTGGCCCATTCCAAGTTGAGGTTGATTTTCTTTTTGCGTGTTGCCACATTCCATGTTGTTAATTTATTTTCAGCAACGTACTGAATTAAATATCCAGTTAATAAGGGTTGCCACAAGGTTGTGGCAATGTTCTATTTTGTTGTTGTAGTGTAGCCAGAAGTAGGTTTACTGAATAATAATGTTTGCTGTAAAAGTCACACATTCAAAACACAAAAGTCAAAAAGTCACAAATGTAAAGTACCTAAATTGCAGAAAAAAAATCTGCAATAAGAATTATTTTATAGCGAACTATAGGACAGTATACATGTATATGTGCTAGAAATCTGAGCAGCCCAAGAGTAATCTGCATCGGCGGCAGCATCCTCTAGTGTAGGGGTGGCCATATCGCGGCTTGCGAACCACGTGAGGCTATCGCAGGCGAGTGGTGCGGCTCTTATGCAAATGAATCATGTGTGTTGGACACTCCGTCTGATTGGTTCCAGGCGTCTGAGGGGATACATGAAGGAAGTGTTAGAAAGAAAGTTGGGAGGGGGAGGTAAAACACTTTTTTCTCTTTGAAAGTAAATTAGGTCCTTGTTAAAATAGGGGAGAGACTGGCTGCAGGATACTCAAATGAGATTGTTGCTGCAGCATGCTCTAGAGCAGTGGTCGCCAAACTTTGAAGCCAATGAGCAAAAGTACTGCTCCTAAATCTTACTGTGAGCTAGCAAAAGAAACCAGGAAAAAAATAAGTTTTTTTATAAATCACACTTTCCCATTCCAAATGAAAATGATAAGCTTTTGGTTTTTTGCTTGAACTCACCATCACTAAAACAAACCTAGTTTAGCATAACTATTCACACTAAAGCGGCAGTCACACTAGGCTGGTTTACAAGCCGCTGGTTGCTGCTGGCTATTAGCAGCAACAGCAAGCAGCAGCTGCTTTGGGTTCACACTTGTCCAGTCACTGCTGGTATTAGCAGTGCAAGTCATCCAATCACCGTCTTGCAAAAACACAAACTAACAACAACCAACCCAAGCAGTGGAGTTTCAACTACCACTAGTGCCACTACTAGCAAAAAAAAGTTCACACTAGATGGCAGCAGCAGGAAGGGAGTCACATGACCAGCTGGTAGCTGCTAAAGTTGGACATGTCCAACTTCACCAGCCGCTGTTAAAATTACTAGCCCGCTGGTGAAAGCAGCTGCTGGTAGCAGTTCAGACTATGCTGCTAGCTGGCTACAACCAGCCAGCAGCAACCAGCAGCTTGTAAACCAGCCTAGTGTGACTGCCGCATTACAAATAAAATAACAGTCTGATATATGCACGAAATAATGACAACCTCCTCACTATGATGTACGTGTGAAAAACATGACAGACATAACCTCACTCTCGCTAACCTGAGATGCACTAGTGACTAGTCATGCCTAGTTCTCACAACCTTTATGTAGCTCAGGCTAAGGACTTAGCCTATGTATAAGGGTTGTGAGAACACACACTAGGTGGTGGTCAATGTCATATGTTAGCTTTGGTTAGGTAGCCTTGGTTACCCATATGTAGCCTACACATTATTTCGTGTGAATGCAAGACAAAGTTAACTTGATCATACGCCACCTGGTGGTCATAAATCTGAATGGAAAATGGCGTCATTCATTTTCTATTTCCATTGTTAGATGTTTCAGTCTATTTGTTAATTTATTAAAATAATTTAAAATTATCAATTGATCTTTATTTGATAATTAATTTATTTCCATAAACTCTAAATCATCAACCTACCTACAATTAAGATACGTTGCATTTAGTGTGTTCAATGAAGACTCATGCAATTCAGTTTTGTTAGTATGAACAATTATCTATCTCCCTCCAATTATCTATATATTATGCAGGCTATACACAGCACAATGTCCACCCATAATGGCCAGTGCCAAATTTGTAAAAATGAAATAAATATGCTGTAGTCAGCGCCACCTTTAGGCAGGTCACGAAGCCCATATGTAGCTGCTCACATGTGAACACAGTCGTTTAGCCAAGGCTATTTTAGCCCGAGCTACAAGAAGGTTGTGAGAACTAGGCATTACTAGTCACACTAGTGCATCTCAGGTTAGCCAACCCAAGCGTGATCGCGACTGCGATCTACCTAAAATTTTCTCACGAGCTACCAGTAACTCGCGATCGACGGTTTGGCGGCCTCTGCTCTAGAGGATGCTGCTGCAGATAATTCTCGGCTGCTCAGATTTCCACCACATATTTAAAATATATATTTTCCATACAAAGAAAGTTAACGAAAAGGAGAGGAGAGATTGGTGCATTGTTTTGCTAGAAATTAACTGTAAATGGAAATTAAAGCCTATTTTTGTATATTGTAATGAGTCTAAGATAGTGATTGCCTCGCTTCCCTAGGTCAGTGTTTAACAATTTTATTTGACTGTACAAGAACTTTTTTATAATTATATATATATATTAAGTCGAATCTGTCCCTGTGTGTAACGCTGTGCAAACAAGGACAAAATTCGGAACATCGGAATTTATATAAATTTAAATAAATGAACCGCTTTTTTTTCTCAAGGTCAACATTATGTTGCGCTCTCCACGTCCAAGAACCCCATGATATTAAATTGGAGAGGGGAAAAGGGAGGGGGAGAGAGAGAAACGTGGAGGGGAAAAAAGGGGGAAACTGAAATGAAAGGAGTAAAAAAGGGATAAACGACGCGCATGCGCACACCAGAGAAAATGAAAAGCTCATTTTCTCTTTCAAATATAAAAAGGGGAAGGGATAGTAGTAGCAAAATTAAACTAGAATTTATCACGGGCAATTGTGCCCAGCATTAGAATTTCTTTTGCTCCGCCCTTTTATGAACGTCATCAATTTCTAATTGGTTTGTTACTTGGTTTGATGTCACATGCTCCGCCCTTTTCAATTTCTAATTGGTTTGTTACTTGGTCTGACGTCATAAAAGGGCGGAGGAAAAAAAATTCTAATGCTGGGCACAATTGCCTGTGAATTTCGCTCCCGTCATTTATGACGGGTTACCCTGCTAGTTTATAAAATATTACGGAACCCCAAAAGTGCTTTTACATAATACTGTTATACAAAGTCAATTAGAAAACGGGATGAACAGAAGTTGGCGCCGCCCTTTTTATGACGAATAGCAACTTCTAATTGGTTTGTTGTGTGGTTCGACGTTGAAAAGGGCGGAGCATGTGCCTGTTTGTCCCGATTTCTAATTGCCTGTCTTTTTATTTACTTTCGGATAACAGCCAGCATTGTACTAAGGTGTTTGTGGTGTACGTTTTACATGCAGAGTGGAGCCTGGGTAGGAGGACGTGCATCGACACTTAGTTGTTCGGTACGTATAATAAGCCAAATTGAAAACATATCATGCAAATGCAAGGTTTAAAAAAAAAATGTTTGAATTTTATGAAAAGCATTTTTAGCATTTCAAAATTTCTCATTAAAAAAATTTAAATCGCTACTGGTATAAAATAAATTAAATGAAGCAATTTTAATGACATTTTGTTTTTAGCTATTAATCACAAGGAGTGGTCACACGAGCTACCCTCTGCCTTTTCCCCTCACTATTGTGCCGTTGAGTTGTTGTTGAGTTGAGTTTTTGAGTGATTTCATTGGTGGTCTGTTTAAGCAAGTCGCATCAACCACTTTTTGACACCACAGAGTAGCGCCACAAATTGGTTTGCGTGAAGCTCTCCTATAAAAGTCACTGTCAATGCTGACAGTGAACCCTGAATTTAGTAAATTGATTACTTTCTGAATTTCAATTAATTAAATCAATAATTTTGAATAAGTTATTTTAATTTGTCATTTGATAAAATTATAAAGTTAATAAACTATGAAGGGGCACATTCTTTCGTATACGTGTATGTACTTTTTAATTATTTTTTAAATTGTGATTTAAATATAAAAAATACGATTTTTGTTTTGAGATTTTTGATTTAAAAAAAACTTGATTATTTAAACAAATCCTGTTTATTAAAAAAGCCTGATTTATTTTACAAAATTCTAATTATTTAAAAAAAATCCTGATTATTTTTTTTTAAAAAATGATTTATTTAAAAAAAATTTGATTATTTAAAAATAATTCCTAATTTTTTTTAAAAAAAACCCTGATTGTTTAAAAAAATCTCATTATTTTTAAAATAGCCTGATTATTAAAAAAAACCTGATTTTTTTTTTTAACGAATTTTTTTTAGTCATAAAATTTTAAATATATATATATATATATATAAATATATTCACAAACATAAAGAGAAGTTTTGTTTCAGGAAGAATTTTTTTTAAAGATAATTAAAATAGGTAAAAATAAATTTTATTCAAATTAAATAAAATCTTTTTTTTTTACATTTCTTTAACTTATGTCTTGATTTTGATTGACATCACCTGTTTTTATTATTGGAGTATGTAAACTCATAGGCATTTAGAAATCGCGACGAACACAATTTGGCTCCACACTTTTTATGACGACCGGCAACTTCTAATTGGTTGGTTATGTAGTCTGACGTCACGCCCTTTTCGACGTCAAACCACACAACAAACCAATTAGAAGTTGCCGGTCGTCATAAAAAGGGCGGAGGAAACTTGTGTTCGTCCCGATTTCTAACTGCCTGTGTAAACTCCAGACTATGAAATATACAGGCAGTTAGAAATCGGTCAGAACTTCAGTTGGCTCCGCCCTTGTTATGACGACCGGCAACTTCTAATTGGCTGGTTATGTAGTCTGACGTTGAAAAGGGCGGAGCATGTGACGTCAGATTACATAACCAGCCACATAGAAGTTGCGGAAGGGCGGAGCCAACTGAAATTCTGACCGATTTCTAACTGCCTGTTGAAATATTTTTTGCGATTAACAAGCAATTGTATGCGTATTTTTTTGAAGCGTGGTACTAAATATAAATTAACTGATGTTAAGCAGTGGCGTGAACTATATTTGTTTGTCTTTATTATTTAATTATTAAGTTATTATAATAGAAATAGTTGTACTATTAGAGAGTTTCGTAATTAATTTAATATATTTGGATTATGGCTCATTATTTATTAAGTCATAAATCTTAATAAACATTTCCCTTTCAATTTTTTTTCAGCAAGTTTCAAAACTGAAGAATATTTATTCTTGATAGGAAATAATTATAAGCGTGGATAAGTGATAAACAGCAATTGTGACCTTGAATCTTTTAAAACCACCACAATATTTAATTTTGTTAAGAGAAAAAAATAAATAAATAAATAACTCATTGGAAATTGAGACTTTGTCCTTGATAACAGGGACCGCCTAGGTCAGCCTTGTTAAATATAGGCCTATGCAAGAACAAGGTCCTCAAGTCCCTCAATTCCTAAAATATTATCAAGGAAGGTCAGTGTCTTTCTATCTTGTTGATTTCAAATTGTGTCCGGTTTTTTTTAGTTGTCTCATTTAAGATTTTGATGTTGCAGCTGAGAGATTCAACTGAATCTTGCTTAGTTGATTGATTTCCTAAGTAAGATCGTTTCTAGGAAATTGTATTTTTATCCTTTTTAACATTATTAATTTCGGTTTCATAATTATGTTTATTAGAAAAAATGCATGGTGATGGAAAGGTTTTGGGAACCCTCTTTCTTGAAGATGGGTCTTCGTATCAGGGAACACTTTTTGGATCGCGTGCTACTGTTTCGGGAGAAGTTGGTAAGATATATTGTGTAAAAAACAGCTAAACTGAATACAAAATTATAATTAAAAGGCTAAATCGCAAAATGACTTCGAAAAATCTCTGCAAAGAGCGCTAGCATCGTTTTTCTATTGCGCCCCATAGACCCAATGCTAAAGAAAAAATGTTAATTTTTAAAATACACAGTCGTGACGGCAATATGTTTATTTTTCATATGTAAAGGTGTCCAATATCGAGTTTTCAAAGTGCAATGTGCGCCTTAAAATATATGCTGATAGAGTGATATAATGACACAAAATTGGTAAGTGCGGTTATATTTTTAAAAACTGTTTCAAAATCTCGAATTTCTAACTTTTATGTTAAATTCCATTGAGTACGCCCAAATAAGAAAAAGAAACATCCATTAAAATGCTCATAAAAATGCCGAAATATAATTAAAAAAAAACAGAAAAATAGCAGCACGTGCCCCAATGTGTTGGCTTCACTGTGGATTAATTGTGGGTTTTTAAAATTACTTTTTAGGGATTTTTACGAGCATTTTAATGGCTGCTTTTATCTTATTTGGGCGTACTCTACATAAGAGTTACAAATTCGCGATTTTGAAATAGATTTTTAAAATATAATCGCACTTACCAATTTTTTGCCATTATATCACTCGATCAGCACATATTTAACGTGCACATTGCGCTTTGAAAACTTTAATATTGGACAAATTTAAATATGATAAATAAACATATTACCGCAACTGTGTATTTTAAAAATTAACGTTTCTTCTTTAACATGGGGTGTATGGGCTCAATAGAAAAACGATGCTAGCGCTCTTTGAGGAAATTTTTCAAAGTAATTTTGCGATTAAACAATATTATACAAGCCTAGATTTTTCGTCAACCCCTCTGACGTCACAAGCATTTTTCACACAGCATAACTGTATCTAACTCAGTATATGTATGATGACAGTTTTTCAGACTGGAATGGTAGGATATCCAGAATCTTTGACGGATCCATCTTATTGTTCGCAAATTCTCGTTTTAACATATCCGTTAATTGGAAACTATGGAGTCCCGAACACAGAAGAGAAAGACGAATATGGATTACCACGGTAAGTAAATTTAACAATGTTTTTTTTTGCATTTTAATGTGCTCCTCCTGTTGCTGCTTTCTAATAGTGTTGCACTAATTACAATTTTGCAGATGGTTTGAATCAAACAAGATCTGGGCCACAGCTCTTGTTGTCGGAGAGATTAGCGAACATTACAGTCATTGGAGTGCGGTACAGAGTTTGTCTGATTGGATGTGTCAGAACAATGTTACTGGCCTAAGCGGTAAGCTTAAATTGGATTATTGAATTGGTTTTCATTGTTTTGCTCGATGGCCACCAACTACAGTACCACATTTGCCGAAATTTCTACAAGTGACATGAATACTTTTTTCTTTACTTGCGTGTTTGTAAAACTTATTAAAAATTTCAGAAATTCTTACTGTTTATATCAAAGAGAGTGCAACCATCAAAGACATTAGCTATGTGGCAAGCTACTACTCTGATCTTGAAAAACAATGACTAAGTTCTGCACGAAGAGAATGTGCTTAAGGTTGGAAGTAACGCGAAGGGGTGTACAGTGCCGTAACTAGCTTTTCTCATGCCATGTGCAAGATTTTATCTTTGGGGCCTTGGGCTTCTTAATTTCTTTAAAAAAAATAACGTAATGGGCTTCTTTGGCCCACTTGATGCACTCTTTTCACCGTTATCTGAACCATATATTATATTTTTAAAAAATTTGTCAGTGCCATTTCAGGTCGCCCCCCCCCTTCGTCCTGGGTCCTGTGCCCATGCACCTGCCTAGTGATGGCACTTGGAGTGTACATGAAACCTAGCAATACATGAAATAAATGAATTTTGTGATCAGTAGATTCTCTTCCCTTATCTACTGTATATCAGTCCAGTATTCATGGGTGAAAAAAAAAAATGATTTTAAACTGTTTTAAGAGGCTGTCGGCATGACTGAAGTCAAGTATGGTGCAATACCCGGTATTGTGCCAACTGTTAAATTAATATTGTCCCCCCCTCATTTCGGTTACCTCCTTGGCAATGGCAAATGGACTTACTTTAACCCTCCTTTTAACCTACCCTTACCAATGTATTTCCAAACGAAAAATTCAGTTACACTATAATGATTAAGCTTAGATTATCCAATTTGTTATATTTATGGTCCTCTGGGTTCATTAGACTCGTATGTGTTTTGTATTGATAAAAAAATATATCTTTGCAAGCAGCACATATGACGGCTTACCCCACTAGTTATAAAATATTTAGATAAAATTAAAATCCATTTGGTGTAATTATCCATCACAAATGAATGTTCATTTCGCGAAATGCACATACAGTGGCCTGATGAAAAATACGAAAGGTGGACATACGTTTCGTAAAACCATATGGGAAAGACATGTATAAATGATAAAAAAAAAATACGAGTGTAAAATGAAACACCTTTTCAAAATATTTTATCCTTACTGTACAAATTAAGTATCTTGTCACTATGACCCGGAGGATCATAAATGCAACTGTAACACGCAGGCAATAGGAGGGTTAAAACTGGAGGTGGAACGAATCCTAAATTTTCTCGAATCCAAATCCTAAAAGGTTCTCGTATCCTTCGAATCTCCCGAATCTCAAATCCTTTATATAAGAATATTATATTATTCATTAAGAAGATACAAATAAATGAAATAATATTAATTATTAAATTATTAATAATAAAAAAAACAAGTGTGGCACTCGGGGTCGCCACAAGGTGATATTGGTGATCCAGGTACCACTGAAATTGCAACCAGTCGCCGTTTTTTTTTTGTTAGTGAACGCTTCTATTGGAAATCAATGGGGTTAAAACTAATTTTACAGAAGTTTTTAACAGTTTTTTTACGTTAGGATTCGAAAGATTCGAAAGACAAAAAAAAGCGCGAAGATTCAGGTTTTCGAATCTCGAATATTTTTCAAGATTCGCGGGATTCGAGGATTCGAATGTTCCATCCCTAGTTAAAACGTTTTCGCGCAATAACGTTTGCTTAGTTTTTTTAAGTCTGCTTTCATTGTCTCCTATACGTTATACACATTATTCAAATAATTTTCTATTTTGTCGTTAAAGGAGTTGACACACGAAGTTTGACGCAAAAGATCAGAGAAACGGGCACCCTTCTTGGAAAGGTACATTCTTGATTATTTGTTGACTTGTATTTGTAATGGCTAACATAGAAGCACGTTAGCTCTTAATTTATTTATTTTTTAACAGATTGTGGTAAACGGTGAAGATTCTGATGCTATTCCATTTGAAGATCCAAATAAGCAGAATTTAGTCAAATTAGTTTCGGTGCAGGTGATTGTATTTTTAAATTGGTCCGGTGTTTTCTTTTTTTCTCATAATGTTTTTTTATTTCATTGTACGTTACTTTCATTATTTAATTAAAGCCTCGTTTTCACGGTGATAGTTCTTTCGTGAGGCTAGCTGTCATGAAAGTTGCGATAGTTCACTCTCACGATAGCAACTGTCTACACTTCTTGAAGTAACGTGATAGTTCTGTCATGAAAGTGTGACGTGTACTTCACATATATTTGAGTCAACAACACTGTTGCCGCTCCGTACAGAAGCCAAATTTCCCTATAAAGTGAATTTTTCCCTACAAGTGGTCACTCAACAACTATTACAGTTACTTTCACTGTTGCAATAGTATTATTAACTATCTAATCAAACAAGATAGTGCGATAGTGCTATTGCGACAGTGCGATAGTGACTTTCACGTGGTCTGCACGATGATAGTTCTCGTGATAGTTGCTGTCATGACAGCAACTATCGTGAAAACTATCATTGTGAAAACGAGGCTTAATGTAAACTGCTTTATCTACAAAATGTATTTGGTCTTTTCCGTTTGAAATTAATGCTGAATATTCACAGTCAACATAATCAAACTTTGAAATCAATAGTTCTTTTATTACTATCTCTTATCTATAGGCACCTATTGTCTACGACTGCCATGCAAATAATTGTCCGAAAGTTTGCGTTG
This sequence comes from Brachycybe producta, assembly GCA_036925085.1. Taxonomy (NCBI): domain Eukaryota; kingdom Metazoa; phylum Arthropoda; class Diplopoda; order Playtdesmida; family Andrognathidae; genus Brachycybe; species Brachycybe producta. The sequence goes on from JAUPFP010000020.1 coordinate 2,527,955, forward strand.
TTGATTGTGGTCTGAAATACAACCAACTGAGATGTTTTTTGTCTCGAGGAGTTAGTCTGAGAGTGGTTCCTTGGAACCATCCGCTGGACACGGAAGGTATCTTGCGGTTCTTTTCCCATTTTTTTTTTCACATCGACATGAAATGTTTTTTTTATGGTTTACTTCAGAATATGACGGGTTGTTTTTAAGTAATGGTCCTGGAGATCCCGAACAGTGTTCTGTGACGATCGAAAATATACGTAAAGTACTTCAAATGCCAAATCCACCACCGATTTTTGGTATTTGTTTGGGTCACCAACTATTGTCACTTTCGATTGGTGCAAAAACGTACAAAATGAAGTGAGTGTTTAAATAACGATCTCAGTACGTTTTAAATTTCAATAATCTCTTGTTATGTCGGTCAAGAGATTAAAAGCGCCTAGGTTTGCGCGTTACGTTAGACGTTGACAATTATTTCTTGGTTCCGATATTGCTAAAATCGGTTTAGCAACCAAACGGCAATTATAAATGTCATGATAAATAGGGTGTTTTTTTTAAAAAAATGCCCCTTTTTGAAATGGATCAAGTAAATTATAGCATTTAAAAAAAAGGAGATAAAACTCTTTTGAATATTGCAACCAAAAGATTTTGTTGCTTGTCTACAACATTCGAGTAGCGATTGAGAGTTTAATTTTTAACTAATGCTCAGTTCGAAAACAGTTCTGATTTTTAGAATAGATACTATATGTTTTTGAAAACATCAAATTTCACGTAAGAGCCTAGACTCTATAGTAAGGCTGTACCGATCACACTTTTGGTTACCGAGCCAATACCGAACCGATCACACAAAAAAATTGGCATGCCGATCGATTTAACCAAGCCGATCATGCCGATTTTCACTACCGATTTTCGCTCCTGGAGTTTGTTTCACCGCCGATTTCTCGTACAAAAAGTGTAGCTGTTCACACAGGCATACGAGCTGGGGGGGGGGGGGGGGGCAATTGCCCCATTCCTCTTTCCAAAGTTGTTTAGACCAAGTCAGATTTGAGCAAAACGGGACCTAATTGTTGAGTGCGTTAATGATCGGAAATCGGTTAACATTTGTTCGCCGATCCGATTTTTGCCGATGAGCAGTAAAGCCATGTGAGACACGGTCAATTTTGCAGCAGGGAAAGGTACGTTTTATACGTGGTTTTATACCGTATAATACGTGACGTATTTTGTGTACGTATATAACCAAATGTATAAAACTAAAAAAATTACAAGTTTAATAAAAGAAAATTATAAGATTTTTTAAATGGAAAAAATTTCAAAATTTCAAAATTGCAAAAAAAAAAAAAAAAAAGGCTGAAAAGAAAACTTAAATATTTCATAATTTAAATATAACTGTTATTTGAATTACGATGCAAATTAATACTCATCAGAATGCTGTTTATCTTGATAAATTTACGGAAGATTTTTTGATTTATTTGGAGAGAGCCTATTCCTTATTGCAGAATGAACATAAGACTAGTTCGAAAACAGGCTTTCCTAGCATAGCTGTGGAGCTGTATAGCTGTTTTCTGCCAGCTCACTCATTGTGTCATGTTTGTTTTCAATTAACTTGGTTCAAGTTAAATAAATGAAAACAAACTTCATACAGTGAGTGGATCGAGTTTTATTATTTTATAGGCGTTAAATTTGTGTTTTTGTAATAGGTTTTATACAGGTTTTATACTTTTTATACAGTATAATTATACGTCAACGTATAAAACATTACTTTTGTGACATTTACCCATCGCTGTTTTGCGGTTCAAAAGGTGACTAAATGGCTGTAGCAACTAAACGTCAATTTGAAACATCATGAATTTACTTTAATACCCGTAGAACATATTAAGGAATACACCCAATTTTTTCTTAAGGCTGAAAGATGTTTCTAAATGGCCTTTGGTCAATGGTTTTTAACATGGGTCAAGCAAATTAGCATAATTCAAAATTGTATAAAATAAAAAAAACCCTTTAAATATCGCAAAATAAAAGTTATTGAATGTTATTCAAATTATTAAATGATATTAAAACATTTATGTAACATTCAATATTTTGTGGCACACCTAGCGAATCTCATTATGCACTAGTGTGCGACGGCAGACCCTTAGATTGCCACTGCTCAAGGTTGCTCTGGGTGCCGGCCTAGATCAGAAATGTAAATATAAACAAAATTGTAATCTTTTCACGTTTTACAGATATGGTAATCGTGGCCACAACCAACCGTGCATTCATCACGAGAGCAACCGCTGTTTCATTACATCGCAAAACCATGGGTTTGCTGTCGATGTACGAACTCTTCCATCAGATTGGATGCCGCTTTTTACTAATGCTAACGATGGGAGCAACGAAGGAATGGTTCATTGTGACAAACCATTTTTTAGGTTCAGGGTTTTCTTTTCTTAATATTTTAGCACACTTTGCAAAATTACATTGAAAAGTCTCCGCAAGGAGGCCTAGCATCGTTTTTTATTGAGCCCATAGACCCGATGTTAAAGAAAAAACGTTAATTTTTAAACTACACAGTTGCAGCAATATGTTTATTTTTCATATTTAAAGTTGTCCAATTTTGATGGTTCAAAGTGCAATCTGGACTTTAAATATATGTTCATCTAATGATAGAACGTCAAAAAAATTGGAAGTGCGGTTATATTTTTAAAAACTATTTCAAAATCGCGAACTTCGAACTCTTATGTTACACTCCATTGAGTACGCCCAAATAAAAAAAATCCATTAAAAATGCTCGTAAAAATACGTAAAATAATTTAAAAAAAACCAAAAAAATCAGCACATGCACCAATGTGTTGGCATCACTGTGGTTTGTGGTTTTTCAAAATTATTTTGAGGTATTTTTACGAGCATTTTAATGGATGTTTTTGCTTATACGAGCGCATACTCAATGGAGTTTTTGAAATAGGTTTTAAAAAAATATAATCGCACTTACCAATTTTTTGTCATGGTATCACTCGATCTGCATATATTTAAAGTGCACATTTCACTTTGAATCATCAAAATTGGATAACTTTAAATATGAAAAATAAAAATATTGCCGCAACTGTGTATTTTAAAAATTGACATTTTTTCTTTAACATTAAGTCCATGGGCTCAATAGAAAAACGATGCAAGCGCTTTTTGCTGAGATTTTTCGAAGTAATTTTGTGATGTAGCCTTTTCAGAATTATGCTGTTTGTTTAGAACAGTGTTACGAAAAAAAAAATTGAAAGTGTTTTATAAACTTAAAGAATAATGGAATTATACGTGACCGTCTGTATAACTGCATTTCATATTACAGCCTTCGAAATTTAACTTTTTATGGTAGGTGTTCAAAATTATGTCAGTTGAGGTTTTAATGGGCTGATTTTTCCCCCCAAACGTTTGAAAGAAAATGGTTCTTTTTAAAGATTTCCGTTTTTAAATGCCTTTTTTACATTTGTTTATTTATCTAGTTTTAAAGACACTTTCAATTTCGTTTTGTAAGCTTTATACTCTGCATTAAGTTGGGTCTTCATCAAAAGAGCGAGCAAATATTTGCACGTGCTTGTGGCTGTTTGCTCGTGTTTCCTTGAAATGTTCACTTTGCATCCATACCGGAGCGAATATGTTCTTGGTCGCAGTTGATCCATCGTTTACAGCGAGAACTCTAATGTGCACGAGCATGTCAACAATACAGTAATCACAGTCCACACTAAACAAGCATGAATGAGTCTTTTCTTTGAAGTACCGCCATCGACCCTATCCTTTTTTTAAGGCGAGTGCGGGAATGTTTGCTCGCTCGCTCGCTCGCTTACTGGCACTCACCACACGATTATTGAATTGGAAGGCCTTCTCATTCTGTTGGTGAATACCCGGCTTAATGCAGAGTATAAAGCATTCAATTGAATTATTTTTTTTCAGTGAATATGTGAGGCAGAGATCGTGAAGTAGGGACACTTCCATCGATAATGACAAGTCATATTAAAAAAATGCTCTTAAAAATATTTTTAATGACTTTTAAAATATAACAAACACATCTCATGACTAAGAAAACATAATCTGCTGTATTTCTTTTAAACGCTCACAGAAGGAGAAAAAGCCACAACAGCATACACAACTGGTGAACTGTGGTCTTCATTTTTCCGTTGGGTATCTGTTCGTTGCTATGGCAACCTAACAGAGAAATGAATATGCCAGGCTGTGTACGGGTGTACCTGTCGTTGTTGCTATCGTGACTTTTTCTCCTCTTCTGAGATCTAAAATGGAATACGAAAAATATTAGCGGGGTAAGTTAATTTTGTTTTCACAATAATGAGAAACATTTTATATTTTAATTAAGACGTTAAACAAATTTTTAATATTTTTGCGCTTTAACGATGCAAGCGCCATCCATTATAGTGTCTTATTGGCTCTTGTTTTGCTTTTTTTTAAATTATCTTAATTGTTTTCGTTGTAATGCATTTTTGCAGCGTTCAATTTCATCCCGAACATCGTGCCGGACCGCAAGACTTGGAATGTTTATTCGATGTGTTTCTCGAAACAGTGGCTAATCACAAGGCAAACAAGTAAGAATGCGTTGTACAATAAATGATACGCAAGTCTGTTGTATGCTAGTTACTGAAAAAAAGGGCCTGGGGAAAATTATTAACCTGGATCTAAAAACCCCACCACATTATTTTCAGTTTCCTTTTCGGCTGCAGTCGTGCGACCATTTTTTGCTATTTTGCACTAGCATGCGAACAATTTTTTTTACCCATTAAATTATTTTTTTTGTTTCGAGTATATTTTAAAACTTTCCTATCTTTTCTTCAACAAAATATCATTTCACTTTTCGGCATTAGTTTTCTTTTTTTTTTGTATGATTTTTAAAATTTTGTATTGCGGTTAATTATGAAATCAGCAATATAATGTGAAATTAAGCCTTCAAACTGTGCGGTCCATCGGAAAATGCCTGGTTGAACGATAAGGCCAGTCTTCCGTTGAGTCAACTTTTTAGGTTAGGTCCAGACTAGAACAGAACAACGAACAGAACATGTTCTCAAACATTTTCAAAGAACATGTTCGTTGTTTGGTTCGCTGTGAACTCGAACAGAACATGTCCGCAACATGTTCCCAGTTGGATATTCGGAGAAATGTTCGCCGATGGGGAGTCCTTCACAAATTATTTCTTGCTACTCCCCTTAATATTGGAGCTACGTGATGATCATTATTTAAAGAACATGATGTTCTTTCCACACTGAGGGAGATTTTCCATGTTTCTTCAGGATGTGGACTCATTCGTTAAATTACAGAATATATAATTTGTGTTACCAAAATTGTGGTCGTTTTCTGGTGATATCGTGAAGGTTTCTCATTTCATTTTCAGATAGTTTGTGTGTCTTTTCAAATTTTTATGTAACAATTGAGTACCTCAAGGTGTTTTTATTTCATTTCAATTAGTAAATACTTTTTTTTATTTGTTTAGAAGTGTTGGTTTTAACGTCAAGGACTGTATTACAAAGAAGCTGCAGTATTGTGAAACCACTGAAGAACCCCATTCAGTGTTTCATCCAAAGAAAGTTCTCATTCTCGGTTCTGGTGGATTGTGCATTGGACAAGCAGGAGAATTTGATTATTCGGGATCGCAGGCCATTAAAGCATTGCGTGAAGAACAGATACAAACCATTCTTATAAATCCAAACATTGCAACTGTCCAGACTTCGAAAGGGCTTGCTGACAAAGTCTATTTTTTACCCATTACTCCAGATTATGTGACACAAGTATGAATCAGGTTTTTTTTTTACAAGTGGAGATTTTGTGTAACAGTTCATTGTTGGTTTCTAAATAGATATTTAATAGGGGCTACAGCGCAAAATTACTTCAAAAAATCTCCACAAAGAGCACTAACATCGTGTTTATATTGAGCCCAATAGATCCGATGTTAAAGAAAGAACATTAATTTTTAAAATACACAGTCGTTGGAATATGTTTAATTTTTAAAATTTAAAGTTGTCCAATATTAAGTTTTGAAAGTGCAATGTGCACTTTAAATATATGCCGATATAGTGATAAAATGATAATAAATAGCGAAGTGTTTTTCTATTTTTAAAACATTTCAAAATCGCGAATTTCTAAACTCGATAGAGTACGCGCTTGTAAGAAAAGAAATACACTGTACAGTGTATGCATGTAAACCACAGTGAAGCCAACACATTGGCGCACGTGCTGGATTTTTTTTTATTATTTTTATGTATTTTTACGAGCATTTTAATAGGTGTTTTTGCTTACTCAGTGGAGTTTAACATGAGTTTGAAATGCTTTTTAAAAGATAGAAAAACACTTACTAATTTTCTGTCATTCTATCACTCGATCGGCCTATATTTAAGATGTACATCGCACTTTGAAAACTTAATATTGGGCAACTTTAAATATGAAAAGTAAACATATTGCAGCGACTGTATATTTTAAAAATTAACGTTTTTTCTTTTACATTGGGTTCATGGGCTCAATATAAACACGATGCTAGCGTTCTTTGTGGAGAATTTTCGAAGTAATTTTGCGATGTAGCCTTTTAAGGTTGATCCACATGAAGCTAACAATTAAGGCAGAAACACGGTGTTGCCATGCACTGGCGACAATGGGCTGGGTCTCGGATAGAATGTTCCACATGGTGGTTTGGGGCGGCATGGCGCTGCGTGCTGTAGTTGGCGACTAGCTGAAAGGTCGCTTAGTTGAGCATTTATTATGGTGGTGGGACAAAATGAGTTCTGAAAGTGCAGGTTACGATAGAGAGAGAGAGAGAGAGAAAAAAAAAGACCGAGAAAAAACTATCAAATATAAACATAGCTCTTGTTGGCATGTATATAAAATCTCGGGAAGGGGGGGGTGGTCCGGACCCATGGACCCTTCCCCCTCCCCCCTTGGCAACGCCACTGGGTTTTGAGTTGAGTACTGCTGACAGTTGTTTTGAGTTTTGTACTGTTTTTCAAAATCTGCTTTGTCTGGCGTTTTTGTTGTTTTTTTTTGTCTCGAACTCATGTTGCACTTTAGTGAGCTTGACGTGCATTGGCCTTAACGACTGTATTCTACAACTTTACTTAAGAAAAAGTGAAACTTATATGTAAACTTTAAAACCCTTCATAGACTTGCTATAGAGACTTTTGCATTGCATCATGGTTTAAGCTTAACTTAATTTTAGGTAACGTTTTTGAATTACAATTACAATTAGTACTCTGCTAACAGCAAAATAGGCCTATGGCAGAGGGACATAAGAGTCCACATGCAGCATTAAGCATTGTCAAGCACATATACATGCACATAGTGGGGTGTTAGTTTTAAATCTTTACTTGCTTATGTTTAACAATACGATTGCTTATATATGATACAAAAAATCTAAACTGAAACACTGGATTTTATTGTTCTACTGATCAAGAAGTGCCCACATGAACTGTTAAAACTAGAGGTAGAACAAATCCTAAATTTTCTCGAATCCGAATCCTGAAAGGTTCTCAGATCCCTCGAATTTCCCGATTCTCGAATCTCTCATATAAGAATCATATATTATTCATTACAAATTCTTACAAATAAATTAAATGATATTGAATATTAAATTAGTAATAATAAAAAAATAGTGTGGCTCTCAGGGTCGCCACAAGGTGATATTGGTGATCCGGGTACCACCGAAATTGCAACTATCGCCGTTTTTTTGTTAGTGAATGCTTCTATTGGACGTCAATGGAGTTAAAACTAATTTTACCAAAAGTTTTTTTAAGGTTAGGATTCGAAAGACGAAAAAAGCGCGAAGATTCGAGTTGTCGAATTTCGAATATTTTTATGCGTTGTGAGATTCGAGGATTCGAATGTCCCATCCCTAGTTAAAACAATTGACTGTTACATGAAATGTTTTACTCTTATAAAGTTACATCAAATTATTCGTTTATTGTGTTGCATAGGTTATAAAGTCTGAAAGGCCCGATGGCGTCTTATTGACGTTTGGCGGCCAGACTGCCCTTAATTGTGGCATTCACTTGGACCGAGAAGGTATATTTAAGAAGTACGGCATCCACGTTTTAGGAACTCCTGTTCAGTCGATTGTCGAATCCGAAGATCGGAAGATGTTTGCCGAAAAGATCGCCGAGATTGGAGAGAAGGTGGCACCGAGTGCTGCTGCGTGTACAGTTGACGAGGTACTGGTTGTCGAAACTTGTTGACACACTGTATATGAATCGACATTTTAAACTAAAGACTTTTTTTTGTATAACCAGGCAATCGAAGTGGCTGCAACAATTGGCTACCCAGTTCTCATTCGAACCGCTTATGCTCTTGGAGGTCTTGCCTCTGGATTTGCAAATAACGTGGAAGAGCTTACTGTGCTTTTAGCGCAGGCGTTTGCTCATTCCCATCAGGTGCTGGTTGACAAGTCGCTTAAGGGATGGAAGGAAGTGGAATATGAAGTTGTGCGTGATTCTCACGACAATTGCATTACGGTAAAATGGCTTGTGCTGAAGTTCATTTTGTTGCTTTATGTGATATCGCACCTCGGCGAGAAGAGTAGCACAACTAAAAAAAACACTTTTTGGGGGAAATGAGTTTAAAGTTAAGAGCAGATTCATGACTTAATTTGCTGTGCTTTTCAAATGCAAAAAATTGTTTTAACTATGCAAAATATCGGTTTATTTGGCTCCGTTACAATAGATTGAGATAGAAAAAAAATGCAACTTTAAACTCATTTTCCCAAAAAAATTGTTTTTTTAGTTGTGCCACTCTCCTAGCCGAGGTGCGATATGATGATTAGTAGGCTAATAGGCTAAAAGAATCTCCAAATGTTTTAGAAGACTACTGAGCTAAGTGGACACTGGGTGTAGGGAACCACTGAGCTATATGTTGACCACGTGGCTTGGGGGATCACTGAAAGTAGTTTTACAAAGTATCGATAGCACTATAAGTTGTCTGAAACCTTATTTTTAGGGTAGAATTTTAATCTAAGATCAATGAACTTTTTTTTTGGCTTCATTCGAAAACTTCTACAGTACTGTAGCTGGAAATTAGCCGCATTTAGACAATTGCGTGGCCACGGACTAATAAACGTTATCATAAGATGGTTTTAAAATGTAAACGACCCTCTTGAACCCAGAAAAAATTTGAAAGTGTTTTAGAAACTAGATGGGGTGCTAAATCACTTAAGGATGGTTTCACACAGTCTGGCATAATGCTTGGCCGTCCGAACGGGCAGCGCCCGGCTGCTGGCTTCACTCGATAAACAAAATATGTAATTGAATGCCGTCTTAGTCCATAGCTTTTCTTGGTATTGGGAGCAAATTTTTCGCGTTTTGCGATGAATAGCAGACGCAAAAAACGTCTTGTGCTCGCACCAATAGAGCTCTCGGACGACTAAACATCCGGATCATGTGAAGGCATGCATTTTACACTGATGCCTGCTACAGTGCCGTCTGGGAGAACGCCCATCTGAGATTCGGAGGTTTGTAGCAGGGTGATCTGAGTGTTTTCTACACCTGGATGGAGATATGCCCGGATCCGGATGCTGTGAAAAACTTCATGCCTCCGATGTATGGACGGGGAAAACCCGTACCGTGTGAAACCAGCCTAAAGGTATTTTCATGCTGATATCTTTTAAAATAAACTTTTAAGTATAAAAATTAAAAAGTAATGTCTGCTGAGTCTCAAATGCTTAAAATTCGTCATTTTAAAATTCTCATGATAAGCTTATTTTAAAAGGGATCAACTTGACATTACACTTTATTGATTGAGCTAAACCTTCTAGTTTCTTAAATACTCAAGTTTTTTTAAATTTTCTTCCTGAAAGACAGAATGATCAAGAGTTCGAAAGGTGTTTACAATTTAAAAAAGTACTGTTTTTATTATACATGTTGGTGTGTTGTTTCAATATGACTATGTGGAATTTTGTATGTTTTCAATATTTCAGAAAACTATCGATAGTACTTTTGATAAGAATGCGACTATCGCAATATACTATCTATCGACTATAAAAAAAACCATTGATGGTGTTTTCTCCACTATCGCACGTCACTAGGCCACCTGGTTACAGCAAATGCTTCACTTGATATTGTTTCCTTTACCTTGCATATTTTTTTCTATATGCACGTATTTCACCGAAATAAATGATATGCCATTCAACGTTGTAAATTATGCACTTTTATCACTGATTGTTCAGGTATGCAACATGGAAAACTTCGATCCCCTCGGAATTCATACTGGAGAATCAATTGTTGTGGCTCCGAGCCAAACTCTAACAAATGATGAGTACAACATGCTACGTACTACTGCGATAAAGGTCATACGCCACTTGAAAGTTGTTGGAGAATGCAATATACAGTATGCATTGAATCCGCAATCACATCAGGTTGGTATAACAAAAACATTTCGAATTTCAATTAGCAACTATATTAAAATGTTGAAATTTTCGTTATAGTATTACATCATTGAAGTGAATGCTCGGCTGTCTCGTAGTTCTGCACTTGCGAGCAAAGCAACTGGTTACCCATTAGCTTACGTCGCTGCAAAATTAGCATTGGGACTGACTTTACCACAGTTGAAAAATTCCGTGACAAACTGTACCACCGCTTGTTTCGAGCCGAGTCTCGATTACTGCGTTGTAAAGATTCCACGGTGGGATCTAGGAAAGTTTTCTAGAGTGTCTACTAAGGTTTGATGTTTGACGAGGTCTATCGTATCGGCGCATTTTTTTTTCTTAAAATTTTTTTCAAACTATATATAGATTGGAAGTTCAATGAAAAGTGTCGGAGAAGTTATGGCCATCGGAAGGCGCTTTGAAGAAGCCTTTCAGAAAGCTTTGCGCATGATGGATGAGAATGTTGATGGTTTTGATCCATATTATCAACAGTCGTGTGAAAAAGTATAGTTTATTGTTAAGGCAATGTCTATGAGGTCATTTAAGAAGCTACATCGCAAAATTACTTTAAAAAATCTCCACAAAGAGCGCTATCATAGTTTTTTATTGAGCCCATAAAATCGATGTTAGACTAATTTTTAAAATACACAGTCGCGGCGATTTTGATGGTTCAAAGTGCACTGGAAATATTTGCTGATCTAGTTATAGAATGACAAAAAATTGGTAAGTGCGGTTATATTTTTAAAAACTATTTCAAAATTGCGAATTCTTAACTCTTTGTTAAACTCCATTTAGTACATACACGTAAGAAAAAAAATCTATTAAAATGTTGGTATAAATACCTAAAAATAATTTTAACAAACCAGAAAAAAATCATCTCATTCGCCATGTGTTGGCTTCCCTGTGTTTTGTGGTTTTTTAGAATTATTTTTAGGTATTTTTACGAATATTTTAATGGATTTTTTTTTCTTACGAGGATGTACTCAACTGTGTTTAACTTAAGTTAGAAATTGGCGATTTTGAAATAGTTTTTAAAAATATAACCGCACTTCCCACTTTGTTTGTCCTTCTGTCACTCGATCAGCATATATTTAAGGTGCACATTGCACTTTAAAAACTTAATATTGGACAACTTTAAATGTGAAAAATAAACATAGTTTTGTGGGTTTTTTTTAAAATTAAAGTTTTTTCTTTAACATCAGTTTATGGGTTCAATAGAAAAACGATGCTAGCGCTCTTTGTGAAGATTTTTCAAAGTAATTTTGCGATGCAGTCTCTTAAGTGTTTTTTTTTTCTTTTCATTTTTTTGCTTTTTTGTAGGAACTTGAGTCTCCGACGGACAAACGAATGTTTGTGTTGGCGGCAGCTCTGAAGCAAGGTTATTCCATTGAACGCTTGCATCAGCTTACGCAGATTGATCCGTGGTTTTTACACAAGCTGAACAACATAATTCACTTCTATTCTGTTTTGGAATCGCAAGCAGTAAAGGTAAAAGGCCTACATGTACATGCGATGGGGCTACACATTGGGTTACATAAAAAAGCATTTACTGTGACACACGTACAGTCAATCTTGTGCACGTAACCGTGCTGGCTGTAATTGATAATCGTGTGTTTCACTTACATTTTAACCAGAAAACATTTCTTTTTATCTTCATTACAGTCAAAAGTACAAAATCCGTCATTCTCTGTTGAAGTGCTGTTGAAAGCAAAGCAGCTAGGATTTTCCGATCGTCAGATTGCAAAATGTGTTCACAGGTAAATATTTTATTTCTATTCTCTGTTTTTTATCGACAATCTCACAAGCCGTATTTTTGTTGTTGTTGCAAAGATCAGTAAATTATAATTCTTGAAATACGCTCAATTTAAAACGAAACACATTTGTTTAATGGCATATTTATAACTAACTTGCATGTGTTTTTTTCTATCCGATAGTACCGAATTATTTGTTCGTCAGTCTCGAGAACATTTGGGAGTGATGCCATTCGTGAAACAAATCGACACCGTAGCTGCAGAATGGCCTGCTACTACTAATTACTTGTATCTGACTTATAACGGAAATTGCCACGATCTGTCTTTCGTCGGAGGTTACACAATGGTACTTGGTTCAGGAGTTTATCGTATTGGAAGTTCTGTTGAATTTGACTGGTGTGCAGTTGGATGTATTCGTGAGCTTCGAAAGGTATGGAAACAATTTCATGTTACCCGATTTTTTTCTGATTCCAGGTTTTCGCTGGATTCCAACAAAAAAAAAATTAAAAAGCTACGTTTACTGTGTATTAATTGGATTTTGTTTTGCTTCATCTTTTTAGCTTGGAAAAAAGACAATAATGGTTAATTACAATCCAGAAACTGTCAGCACTGACTACGACATGTGCGACCGTTTGTATTTCGATGAAATCTCGTTCGAGACTGTGATGGATATTTATAACCTTGAACGGCCAGAAGGAATTATTTTGTGTATGGGTGGTCAGTTGCCGAATAACATTGCAATGGATCTGCATCGACAACGGGTAAATAAATCTAATGATCGTTTTATTCATTAGGAAATTCTTTTTAATTATAATTAAATGGACTTATAAAGGTATAAAACTGCCGTGCACTATAGCTATCGTAATCAAAAGTTACAGTAATCGTGTAATTTGGTTTATCCAAGGCACGAATTCTGGGAACATCGCCTGAATCGATAGACAGTGCCGAAAATCGCTTTAAGTTTTCTCGTCTTTTGGATAATATGTGTATATCACAACCGAAATGGAAGGAATTGACTAATTTGGAGGTAGGTTTCTTTTTTTTTTCTTTACTTAACGTTTTATTTGAGTTGGAGTCGTTTTTTTCATAACAGAGTGCAAAACGATTTTGCGACGAAGTCGGATATCCATGTTTGGTCCGACCATCGTACGTCTTGAGCGGTGCTGCGATGAACGTAGCTCACAGTCACCGTGACTTGGAGACTTATCTCTCGGAAGCTAGTGCGGTGTCAAAGGAACATCCTGTCGTAATTTCCAAGTTCATTTTGGAAGCTAAGGTAAAAACGGTTTTTGTTATTCATTTAACATTAAAATTGTAATCACAGAGGATAATTAACTAGGTTTAGGTGCAAGGCTAGATTCACTTATGAAACAATTTCTTTGCCTATGCAATCTGCAAAACCACTGAACTGCTAGTGAATCTGTAAAACTCGATACATTTTTAGGTGTTGAATTTTACAGATTCAATAGCAGTTTGGTGGTTTTGCATTTGCGTAGACAATCTGCAGATTGACTGATTCCGCAGATTGACAGTAACATACATTTTTTTGAGACAGTGATGTATTTCAATTTTTATATTCTAGTAATTTTTTTTAGAAGTTATGAAATCGTACATTAGAAGCAAGAAGAAGAGAAAACTAATTGACGTGAATTTTTAAACTGCTATAACATTTTTTTTTAAAATTACAATACAATGTATTCATTTAAGTGTATTCTTCAACAAATTGTAGTACAATGATGTAAAATTGTTACCAATAAATTGTACTCATCAATTTTAAGTACCATTTTACAACTGGCAAGGCTGTTTACTAATTTGCATCCTAGTCACCTTGACCAATGATAGTCTGTGCAATGCAATAGATAAAAGGATGTGTTTCTATTGGTTGCAAACCTTTTATCTTCATATATTAAAAAAAAGAACTCTGCCTTACTCTACACATAATTTGTTGCAAGTGGTGCAGTTTGATACAATTCGAGTGGACCTGAAAAAGATCTTTCTTTATTCACTCTGGTACAATTTAGTGGTAATATTTTAAAGATCTTTGTATTACAATTTTAACAAAATCGCAAAAAACTTTTAAATTTTTCTATTTTCTTTGTGGTCAGTCCAAGACTTCGAAGTTGTAGATTTAGACTCGTATGAAGTCTGTCGAAATTTAATGAGATCAATTTGCTAGCACTGAATGAAGCAACACTGCAGCAGAGTATGACATATACAAAACTGTAGCCTGGTTCCTCTCCTACCCAACTACCTCCCCTATGCAATCAAGTTTTTGTCTAAAAGTGAAACAGAATATCACTGTTGTTCATGAGAAACTGAAATGAGCGTATGAGGAAAAACGAAAGTAATTCGAAGTAATTTTGTCATGTGTGGCTTCTTAACGGAGGATTTTCTGATGCACAAAGCAATAGCTCTGCTTCAAAGTCTGGTTTAGTTTTAATTTTTAGTAGAGTTTCTTTGGTCTTGTTGATACCTTGAAATGATCGAATTTATATATTGACTGTCGTCGTACTTTACAATTTATGTTTTTAGGAAATTGATGTTGATGCCATAGCAAAGGATGGTGAATTGATTTGCATGGCTGTATCGGAACATGTTGAAAATGCTGGAGTTCATTCTGGAGATGCCACCTTGGTGGCACCACCTCAAGATTTGAACAAGGAAACACTCGCGAAAATTACGGCAATTTGCAGAGCTATCGGTCAACAATTGGAAGTCCATGGACCATTTAATTTGCAACTAATTGCTAAAGTATGGTGCCACTAATTTGACGATGCTTTGGTTTCTTTTACATGTTTCTTTTTGAAATTTAATAGGATAATCAGCTTCAAGTGATTGAGTGCAATCTTCGAGTGTCGCGTTCTTTTCCTTTTGTTTCCAAGACACTGGATTATGATTTTATAGCTTTGGCTAGTCGAGTGATTGTCGGAGAGGAGGCTGAGCCGGTCGATGTGTTGCATGGAAAGGGTCGTGTTGGTGTCAAGGTTAATACTTTGCTTTTAAGTTTAGACAAAGCCTACTTTTTTTCTTCAGTAATGTCGGAGACTCGGATAGAATAGAAACACATCGAATAGAAACACATGTCATTGCTTTGCACTCAAGCGCATTTTCTACGTTTACACTTGTCATCAGACTACAAATACAGAAAAGTCATAAAATCATGAAATAAAAAATTAGGGTAAATGAATTTATTTTATAAACCAACCTAATTATAGCTGCACCGATCACACTTTTTTTTACGGAGCCAATACCTAACCGATCACACAAATGGAAGGAACCTGATAAATTCTTGTCTGCTCTCCCGTCCATTAGGACGGAAGCGAGGAGCAGTGTGGCAAAATTCCGACTTTAAAATGTTTCAAACTTTTCCAGAGCGGTGCTGCGCCGCGCTTCCGCCCTAATGAACGGGGCTCCATTCATTTACATACATTTTGTTTGGGAGCCGTTTTTTCTCCGCGCTGCACCGCGTCACCAAGCATTTGAATTATTATGTTTTTTGCAAGTTGTAGTAACCATCATCAGCTATTAAAAAGTATTGTTAATGTTTTATGAATTTTTTTTGTAGGTTCCTCAGTTTTCATTCTCAAGACTAGCTGGAGCTGATGTTACTCTAGGAGTCGAAATGGCTAGCACGGGTGAAGTGGCCTGTTTTGGCGAAAACCGTTACGAAGCTTATTTGAAGGCTCTGATCAGCACTGGTTTTACCATTCCAAAAAGAAACATATTGTTATCTATTGGAAGTTACAAGGTAAATATTGTAACAGTGTATAGCACCTGTTACGGGACTTGCGTCTAGATCCTCTTAGTTTGGGGCGGATACCACCTTAAGCTGAGAATGAGAAAGTGATTTTTAGGGCTGATTCCAAATGGTGCCGGAGTCGTTACCTTTGATATTTACTGTGAACGCAATTCGCGAGAAGAGAATTAATGATAACAGGCGAGACGATCTAGTGATATAATAACAAAAAATTATGAAGTGCAATTATATTTTTAAAAAACTTCATTCAAAATCGCGAATTTAGTAAAAATAATAAAAAAAACAGAAAAAAATCAACACGTGCACCACCAATGTGTTGGCTTCACTGTGATTTAATTGTGGTTTTTTAAAATTATTTTTATGTATTTTTACGAGCATTTTAATGGATGTTTTTTTCTTATTTGGGCGTACATAAGTTAGAAATTCGCGATTTTGAAATAGTTTTTAAAAATATAACCGCACTTAACAATTTTTTGTCTTTCTATCACTCGATCAGCATACATTTAAGGTGAACATTGCACTTTGAAAACTTAATTTTGGACAACTTTAAATATGAAAAATAAACAATTGCCGCGATTGTGTATTTTAAAAATTAACATTTTTTCTTCAACGGAGGGTCTATGGGTTCAATAGAAAAACGATGCTAGCGCTCTTTACAGAGATTTTTCGAAGTAATTCTGCGATGTAGCCTTTTAAATAAAAATTGTGATTTTTACCAACTGTTAGAAACACAGCTAAAGTTATTGTTTAGCCAGCATTTGTTCTATTAAAGTAAATTATTGATGATGATAATAATATTGACATTACTGATTATTCGAATTGTTTGACCTGTTGCAGCACAAGACTGAGTTTTTGCCTAGTGTTCGTACTCTCGCAAAACTGGGCTTCAAAATGTTCGCTAGTATGGGCACTGCCGATTTTTACATGGAACACGGAGTTCAAGTAAGAAAAACGTCTCCAACTTGACTTTGTCATTTACGGTACATACGTTTATCGCTGAATGTTGTTTAGGTTGAAGCAGTGGAATGGCCCTTTGGAGACATATACGAAGAAGCACTCGACGGACAGCTTCATAATATTGCAGATTACCTAGCAAAGAAGGAACTCGATTTGGTCATTAACTTGCCGATCAGAAGTGGTGGAGCGAGACGTGTGTCTTCATTCATGACTCGTGGCTATTGGACAAGGCGCCTTGCTGTGGATTACTCGATTCCTCTCGTAACAGATGTCAAATGTGCCAAGTTGCTTGTCGAAGTAAGTGGCATAAGTTAACTGTTCATCATCATCATCATCGTAATCATCATCATTTCCTGCACCTTTTCCCGCAATACGCAGGGTCGGCTTTACGGGTTCGACCTCTCCATTCCTTTCGATTTTGTGGCAAACTCCCAGAGACCCCACATGCCTTCATATCCCGTTTTACCACTGTGCCTCATGCTTGTTTGTGAATTAATCTACCCCCTTCAACCCCCACGTCCAAACGTATAACCTGTTTCAGCAGCTCATCCTCCCCACTTCTAGTAACATGCCCAAACAACCTCAGCCTATTTCTTGTATCTTTTCTATTATGTTCTACTACGTCTGATTCTATCTTTTTCTTGTTACCTCACACTTAAACCCCTTTTCGGACGTTTACTGGCAGATGATAATATTGCCCACGGACATTCAAAGACTTTAAAAGAATTAATGGCTAGAACGGATACATATTTTGGTCTTTTTTCCTCCGAATGTTATTAACTTATTAGACTATGGAATTCGCTTCCACTTGATAGTTCTTTGTTAGGACGATTTCAAATTAACAGTGATGTCTTGCTTTACCTGAATGACAATCATTTGTGATCGGGAACAATCTCCCCCCTGCCACATGGCTTTTAAGCTGATTGCAGGTGTACTGAGTTGTATAAACCTTGGCATTCGCATTTGAGCCACCTGCAGTCTATCCACTTGCCTCTTCTTGGCTGCCCAACATTCTGACGCATACAATATAGCTGGTCCTGTTAATAAACTGTTTTTAAATTTAAATTATATTATATTAAATTAAATTTAATTTAAATAATTTAATTTAAAATTTTAAATCGTCTCAAAAATGTCTTAAAATAAGTTTTGACAAATTAAAAAGCCATTAAAACTAATTTCAATAAAAAATTTAACATAAACAAGAAGGCTAAAACTAGGTCGGTGATGCGGCGTGGTGCGGAGAAAAACGGTCACCAAACAAAATTCATGTAAAGGAATGGACTCCCATTC
Organism: Brachycybe producta; assembly: GCA_036925085.1. NCBI lineage: Eukaryota > Metazoa > Arthropoda > Diplopoda > Playtdesmida > Andrognathidae > Brachycybe > Brachycybe producta. The sequence goes on from JAUPFP010000020.1 coordinate 2,546,055, forward strand.
ATTAGGGGCGGAAGCGTGGAGAAGTGTGGCGCGGCACCGCTCTGGAAAAAGTCTGGAACTTCTTGAAGTCAGAGTTTCACCGCGCTTCCGCCCTAATTAACAGGAGAGCGGAGAGGAGTTCATCATTGTTTGTTCATTGTTTGTGGCTGCTTCATTGTACTGGCTTCCCTGCCAAACATCTCCCGTATGCCAATCTACAGGAACAGAATGGAGGGGACAAAGCCGATTTTTGGCGCGCCACGTATAGAGTGGACGGACCTTTACGTGAATACTACCTGCCGTGCCGCGTCACTGACCTAGTGGGCGCTCAGCTTAATATTTCTATCATAATTGTAATCATTTTGTTATAAAAATGAGTCAATTAATATTCGTGTCGCACAGCTATGACCATCTTTAGAGCCTAAAATTAAACAGAGGCCGTTAGTGGAGTGTAATATTCAAAACTAGCAACTAAAAGGGATTTTAACCATTTCAGGCGATTTGTTTAATCGGAAGTGCGCCTCCCGTGAAGACACACATAGACTGTATAACATCCCGAACAGTTGTTCGCATCGCAGGTAAATTTTTTCATTAATAAATTTGAGCAGCTAGCGTTCAAAGAGTAGGCCTAACATTTGATTTCTTAATGATAACTAGGTTTAATAGACGTTCATGTCCACTTCCGTGAGCCTGGTGCCACCCACAAGGAAGATTTTGCATCTGGTACGGCCGCAGCTCTTGCGGGTGGTGTCACCCTTGTTTGTGTCATGCCAAACACGAATCCACCAATAATCGACAAAGAAACATTCAAAGCTTTTCAAGAGGTGAGAGAACATTTTTTCCCAGGATTTTTCAAACATTGTTATATTACAAGGGCTGTTCCAGACAATGTGTACTCTTGTTGTACATTTTCATCTTGATTAAGGTTTTTTTTGTGTTGAAGCCCTGTGCAAAAGAAATGTTGAATTAAGGTCCAATTATATAGGAACTTGAAGACTACGGGGCGAACTCGAGCATGACACGAGCACGAGGAAAAAGCCTTTCTATTTATATTAAAACTGTGACTCGTTCTAAAAATGGTGCACATCGACTACACAACAAACTAGAACCGAAAGAGAATGTAACACCCAGTAACTCATGATCCCACCAAAACCATAGCTTGGGGGGGGGGGGTAAACAACTCCTGCTTGTCCCTCCCTCCCCCTCTGACTAATAATTCTGACTCATACTTAAGTGGCGGATTGATACTCTTAGGACCATGGTCACCTCGTAGGTGTACACAGGTCCAAGGTATAAAAAATTAAGACCATGTTCCTTTTTGTTTTTCGTTCACTCTTTTGCCCTGTCTTAGTACTACGTAGATTACTATATCCGTATCACATAGTGGGCCCGTGGACGCACCTTTGATTATAACTATTCATTCTTGTAACGTTTGAGTTTCTATGCAAGAATGAATAAAAGTGCTTACAATATGAAACTTCGTTGTCTGCTGTTTGGAAACTAAGCCTTCTCTAGGCAAGCCGGAGACACCACAAGGCAAGGATCGAGACATCGAGATCCTGAGGAGAAACAACATCTTCCAAGTTCCAACCAAGAAGGAAGATGCACATCAATGGCGGCCAGGAGGATGATCACAATTCATCACCATCCGACTACATCTGTAGCTCGAATCTTCTCCGTGCGGTCACCGTGCGATCAGAGAAGAAAAGAGTTACAGGAAGAGAGCATAAAGAGTTGCTCGATTTTATCAAAAGACGCTATAAAGCTCACAAGATTCAGCGATGTAAGTTGAGCGAAACCCGTCCGTTCCACGGATGAGCTTGGTGTCAATATAAACAGTTCGATTAAAAAGCTTGAACAATATTTTGTCTCGTTCTCGTGTTGTGCTCTTCCCGTAGGCTTCACGTTTCTGTTAATTGGACCTTTAGTTCATTTTTAATTGGTTCGATATATATGGGCTGATAAGTTTGTATGCGGTATAAAAACCGAGTATACGAGTAGTTTCAGAGCGGGTGTAGGATAATTTACTTGTAAAATGGTCGGAATTTACTCCATTTTTAAACCGATCCTAAGATGCTCAACAAGTATAAACACGCCGCTTAACGTATTCTAACGTTTGAAAAAGGTTATGTGCTGCAGAGTTCCACTAAATTACACTGTATAAAATTGCACCAGAACCATAATCAAGCCAAGCCGATGGATGGGTGGCAATACTTCGGTGTATTTGATGCTACTTTCTGCCTATTGTAGTCATTTTTATATTTAGCCTTTGTCACTCGTATTTTCTTTTTCTACGAAACAATTTTTTGGCGCATCTTTGTTAAGAATACGAATAACAATATGTTTTTAAATATATTGTTTTATGGTATTCTTAGATTTCTACGACAATGTGTCTAATCACCTGCCACGAGTTACAGGCAAATTTTTTTCTGGTTTTAATTTTTAACTTATTATTTTTGACAGTTAGCAAAGTTAGGTTGCCGTTGTGATTATGCACTGTTTGTTGGAGCAACGTCGAGCAATGCAGAAAGCCTTCCAGACATAGCTTCATCCGCGGCTGCTCTAAAAATGTATCTCAATGACACGTTCACCACATTGAAACTGGATGATATCACTGACTGGATGAAGGTGAGAAGAAAACAACTCACATTCTACTGATATCAGTGAAGATTGTTAATAATTATAAAAATCTTTGGTGTCATTAGCATTTTGAACATTGGCCGTCAGATTTTTCGATATGTGTCCATGCAGAGGGACAGACGATGGCTGCGGCTATCTTGATGGCTGAATTGTATGCACGTCCCTTGCATATTTGCCACGTGTCGACAAAGCAAGAGGTAATGGAAATATGTTGCTTGGAGACTTGCGATGTGCGATCGTATAATTATTAATTGGCTGAGTTTTATATAGATTCTATTGATCAAAGCAGCGAAGAAGCGAGGACTTCAAGTAACATGTGAAGTGTGTCCACATCACTTATTTCTGACACAAGCCGACGTTGAACTATTGGGTCACACAAAAATTAGAGTCAAACCTATACTGGCCACCGAAGAAGACCGACAAGCTTTATGGGACAATCTTGACGTCATTGATTGTTTTGCTACAGATCATGGTAAAATAGATAATTTTGTTTGATTTTTTTTTTCCAGTTGCATTGATCAGTAATAACTTAATAAGTCACATGCTGAAAGTTTGGTAGCATTGTTGTGTAATGGACGCGTGCAAAAGTTAAAATTTACATCAAGGCTATGGCAGTTGAAAAACTTTTTCTATTCGATTTTAATAATATTCGAAAGCCCTCGTCATCAGGGTTGTAAGTATGCAACACGTGCCAACTCGTTGCATGTTCATGGTTACACACGATTGAATTTTGTGAAATAGTTTGTAATTTGTCTGCATAACAAATGCCAGGGCGCCCAGATACCCTCTTTTTCTTGTTTTGTCATAGGAAGTATTCCTGTCAAATTTGGCTCCCATAGGTGAAAGGGTTTGGGGATACATAGTGGACAAACAGACGGACAGACAATCCACATCCAAAAATATAAATAAGATGGAGCTGGGTATTCACCAAAAGAGCGAGTAAGAGCAAAACGTTCGCTCGTGTTTGCCGATGTTTGCTCATGTTTCCTTGACATGCTCACAGAGTGATTATGTTCTTGTTTGCAGTTGATCTGTCTTTCAACAATAAAATAATCACCGTTCACAATAAACAAGCACGAACAAGTTTTTTCTTTGATATACCGACCTGAACACGAGCGAACGAATGTTTGCTCGCTCGTTAACCGTTACTCACAAGACCATTATTGAGTGAGAATGGTCGCTCGTTTTTGTTCGCTATTGCTTGCTTTTTTGGTGAATACACAGCTTTATGTGTGATAATTGGGGCTCGGATTTTGATGCAATATCAACCGGAATGTTTCTCAATATGTGGCCCAAGTGCCAATTGTGAAGTGACAATCTCGTTTAGATAATAAAAAAACAATTGTTCTTTCTAATTAAAAACAATGGTTAGAGGCTAGAACTCTAGTTGACAACTCATAGTAACCGGACATCTAGCCTCTCTACTCAGCTCTTTTGATTAGCAATAACATAATTGCAGTTGCTCTAATGATGATTACTTCGTAGTTTGCTCTTGGGCCACAAATTGAGAAACATTCCGGTTGATATTGCATCAAAATCCGAGCCCTAGTGATAAATTTAGTTTTTACCAGTACCTATTTAATCATTGTAACATTTAAAACCTTTAATTGAGTCAAATTAAACAAATCGGAAAATGTTTAAAACCAGATAATTAGTAAGCATTTGGTTTTTTTTTCTTGTTCGTAGAATAAAAACCATACAAAAAGTAGTGAAAGATTTAGGTCCTTGGCACACAGGCGACTTTTGAAAGATTTTTTGACAACAAAATAAAGTCGAAAGTCGCTGGGCTGTTGTCACAAATGTGGCACAGTTAAAACTTAAAAGTCACCTGTGTGCCAAGCTTGCCGTCTTTTTTTTAGTAAATACATTGCGACGACAGCCAAACGACCTTCGACTTTATTTTATCGTCGAAAAAGTCTTTCAGAAGTCGCCTGTGTGCCCAGGCCCTTTAGTGAACAACAATTCACGAACGTTTGTTTAGCGTTCCACTAACCTTTAAAAATCCGGCATGAACCCAAGGTAACACTGTTTATTTTTAATAGTTTTTTTTTCATTTAGCACCACATACATTGGAAGAAAAAACAGCTGATTCTGCTCCACCAGGTTTTCCAGGATTAGAAACTATGTTGCCTTTACTTTTGACCGCTGTTAATGAGGGCCACCTTACAATCGAGGTGTGAATTATTAAGGTGTATAAATGTCCTACAATTTCGTGGCTAAACAAACATTTTTGAATAAATATAGGACATTGTAAAGCGGTTGCACGATAATCCGAAAAGAATCTTTCATTTACCTGATCAAAGAGACACTTACGTCGAAGTGGACTTAGAGCAAGAGTGGATTATTCCTCAAGAAACGATGTTTAGCAAAGCAAAGTGGACTCCTTTTGCGGGACGTGCTGTGAAAGGCTGCGTTAGAAGAGTTGTTTTGCGTGGGGAGGTTGCATATGTTGATGGACAGGTAAAAAATAACGATTACGATTTTTTATTAAAATAATAAAAAATCAATAATCAAATTTAAATCAATATTTCTGGTTAGATTTTTTTTAATTTCAATTAGATTTTATTTTAAAAACGATGATTTTACATTGAAGTTTAAATATGTACCATTTTGAATTTTAAACACAAAAAAGTGAAACATATTGTACATAAAGCTAGCCGTACACCATGAGACGCGGTCTTAAGACACGGTCTACCACGAACAAGGAAAAATTTACTATACATGCAGTGCCGAATGTGCATCAGGCCCGTATTAAGGCATGTGCCAACTGTGCCGTGCACAGGGGCCGCGCAAGCCCCACAAATAAGTCACTTTGACTTGTCATATTTATTTTGTGATAATATTATATTTCAATAGTTTTTATGTTTTTTTGTAAAACTTATTCCAAACTAAAGTAGAAATTCTCTAATCGAATCTGTCTGTTCATTTATTGTACCCGATATGCGTTGCTAGATGCGATGGCAGCCTGGTATTACATGGAGTCCGACAGTCCTTGTTTATAAATTTATACGTTTATTATATAATTGCAAAAAAAGTTTGACTCTAAATAAAAATATCCCTGAATGATGTATATGTAAGATTTATAATCATTCATTGTGGAACTAACTTCTAAGGGCCCCCCTGTTCTACTTGGCACTGGGCCCCAAAAAGTGTTAATTCGGGCTTGTTGTGCATGCGTAAACAATTTTAAACACATCTTCTAGAATGCTCGTACACAATGGCGACAGATAAGATAGTGGTAAAAGTGTTCAGTGCACACGTGCACATAAAAGTGCCTGCAAGATCCTGTCTGTAGAGCGCTCATACGAGCTTACCCTACTAGACTTCGCAACAGACTTGTAAAATTGTTCGATGCGGAAGACCAAAACAACAGACTTCTGTTAATTGACAGTTTCTGAGGACCAACTCATACGATATGAGACAAACGTGAGATTTGGCCTTTGGGAAACCTTGTCTTTTGACCATGTCTCAAGATAAGTGTCTCAGAATATTTGCTTAGCTTTATTCATAATAATATAGACCTCATAAATATTGACTGTAAATTCGTAACTTGCCATTATTTATACAACTTAAAAAATATTTTTTTGCAAACAATAGCACTTTTTTTAATTTCAGGTTCTCGTATTACCTGGGTTTGGAAAGAATGTTCGCTCGCAGCATAAAACTCAACAGTGGGTTCTTCCAAGAAAACCTCGAAGAAGCTTACTGCCTACTGTGGTTTGTGTTTATATTTTGTGGGATATTTGAGCATATGAAATTTGCAACTTCACGCAACTACTACAATGTTAATAGCATATTGTCTTTACTTTTTTACTCTTTAATTATACAGTAGAGTCTTGATTATCCGAGCTAATGTGAATCAAGAACCGCTCGCATACTGTCACACTCTGTTAACATGAAAAGGTATTGCGACAATATTCCCCACAATGAACCCTACTGGCTCAATAGAAAAACGGGTCTACGACCCGATGTTAAAGAAGAAACGTTAGTTTTTAAAATACACAGTCGCGGCAATATGTTTAGTTTTCATATTTAAAGTTGTCCAATATTAACTTTTCAAAGTGCAATGTGCACCTTAAATATATGCTGGTCTCGGATAATTGGGACTCTACTGTATTTTGATTTTTTATTGATTTCGCACACGGGCCACTTTTCAGTTGTCGGGTTCGACTGTTGTCACATGTTGTGGGGCTGTGGTTGCAATGCATTGCTAAGGAAAGATGCCAGACTTTTGCACACGAGCCACACGCCGGCTTCATTGTGCAGTCAAACTCTACCACTGAAAAGTGGTCCATGTGCAAAGGCAATTAAAATTCTAGATATTGCTCATCACTGTGTTAAAAATATTTATTGTATTTTGCATATACTGTATTTTTGCTTCTTTTTTTTCAATACAGGAACAACCGGTTCTTCCAGAAAATTCTGCAGTTTCTATACAAGTACCTTTAGTTGAGTCCCATGTTCTGGTGCCAACGGCACCTATTCTCACACACGGTGTAGGTTCGTGGGATGCAGCGACTCCTGTGAACGATTTAAATGTGAGCAAAGGAAGGCGACGATCTTCAACTTTTGTCGAAGCGCAGACAGCAGGTAATTAAAAATTCATGACCTCGTGTTGCAGAGCCATAGTTATGACAAGGTGATTGAGGCACCAGCTTTGGGCGCAAAGCTAAGAGTGCGGAAATATTGGTGCAAGATATCTAAAACGGTTATACAGGGTACCCCATAAGTCACGTTTCTTGACTTTCTTTTTGTAGCTAGTTTCTTCTTCTATCGCGTGGTAGGCACACAAAGAAGATTGGAGCGACGCTGATAGGCGGAAGGTTATGAATGGTTGGCAGCCTCCTGAGAAGGGTTGAAATCTCTCAGAAGGATGGCGGCCATCCACTTCTGATCGTCGACATTCCTCCGAAGGGGTTCGTTAGCCCTCTTGCCCTATGGTGTCTCCGACCTGTCCTAAGGAGGTTAGTTTCCAAGCAACCTGATCCTCCAGGTAACCCCAATAAAAAAAAGTCCGGTGCTGTTAAATCGGACGAACGTTGGAAGCAAATTGAAACTTGAATTTTTGGGAATTATTTTCTCTAGAAATTATTTTGTATGTCAATAAGCCCACAACTATCCAGCAGCTTAAGGGCAACATTCGGGAAGCAATTCAAGTGCTGGAGCGAAACATTTTAAGAATAGACCCCTCAGCCATATTTTTTTTTAAGAATTTCGGTGATTTCTGATAAAATGTGGCGCAAGATAGACTTAGCCACTTTTTTTCTACCTAAAATTCGAGAAATTCCGAGCAGTTGCAAAATAATAAATAAAAACTTTAACTAAGAAAGTAATTTCATTTATTAGGACCCTGGACTAAATTCCAATTTTCAAGTTACAATAATTGAAAATTATCTTAAATAAAAGAAATCCATTTTAGTTTCTCAGTCGACGTCGACCATAGCATAAAAGTAAAGTTATGGAGAATGTGAGCTTTTGATGACGACTTTATAATTTTTACCAACTTATGATGATGTTTTCCATAGCTCGTTTCTTCTCCTGATCGCGCGGTGACCGCACGTAGGAAATTCGAGCTATAGAAATAGTCGAATGGTGATCGATTGTGATCATCCTTCTGCGCAGGGGTGTAATCGGTGCAGAAGGATGGTGACCATTGCTTCTGGTCGCCATTGATGTACATCTTTCTTTGTTACCAGAAGATGTTGTAACTCCTCCAGGATCTGTATGTCTCCTTGCCTTGTGGTGTCTCCGGCTTGTCTAGAGAAGGATTAGTTTCCAGACAAATAGACAACGCAGTTTCTCATTATATATAAACACTTTATTCATTCTTGTACAGAAACTCAGATTACAAGAATGTACGTTTGATATTAAAGGTGTGTCCACGAGCCCATTATGTGATATGGATAAAGATCTACGTAGTACAAAAGACAGGGAAAAAAGGTGAACTAAGAACAGAGAGGAACATGGTCCTTTTATATCTTGGACCTGTGTACACCTACGAGGTGTAACCAGGTCCAAGTGACCATGGTCATAAGAGTATCAGTCCGTCACTTCGATATGAGTCAGAAGTATGAGTCAGAGAGCGAGGGAGGGACAAGCAGGAGTTGTTTACCCCCCAGGCTATGGTTTTGGCGGGATCATGAGTTACTGGATGGTACAAGAACATGCTCTCAACTGCAACTAACCCAGAGGACATTCCCAAATATAATCCTGCAATTTTATTAAATAATAATTAACTTTTTTGAAATTGTTTTCGGTGGCTGGATAATGGCTAGCCATAAAATTATTAGACGGATTTTGGCTACCTGAAATAAATTTGGCTAAGACGGCTAATGTCGGTGGCTGAGGGGTCTAGTTAAAAGCTGTCGTGGAAAATGCCGTAGAGAGCCTGTGCTTTGTAAATGGAAAATGGAGGTTAATTACGTGACATCATTCTGCGTACATATTTTATTTTATAAAAAAATAAATAGAAAAAATTAACAAACAAAAAAGTTATTAAATTTTTAAATGGTAAAATGTCTTATGGGATACCCTGTACTAAGAGAGCACTAGTTTATTATTACCTCGAGTGCAAAGCTCAGGGACGCAGAAATAGATGTGGAAATAACTGGAATGATAATACTAAGGGGGCGCCAGTTTTATTCTTGTCTCAGGCACAAAATTAGCTAGTTACGACTCTTGCTGTGTTGCAGATATTTACGTCGTAGAGACATTGGTAGAAATTGTGTCCAAAGCAATTTAAGACCTGGTTCGTAACATGGTCCAGTGCAGTAGTAAGGAATGGTTTTTCTCAGCTGTGCATGTGTGGTGTTAAAATGGACCAATAGAAACAGTCTTCGTTTTGGCCACATACAATTGAGAGCAACTTTTCATTCCAGTGACATTACTTTATGAAAGACACTCTTTCTTTAGAAAATTTTTAATTGCATTTTTTTTAAATTCGAGGATTGAGTTAATAATAATCATTTTTATGATTATATTGTAATCAATAAACATTTTAAAAATGTTCGGTTCTAAATTCTCACTCAGAAACCTAAAATTTTTGCTTAGGATTAAGAGGCTACATCACAAAATTACTTCGAAAAATCTCGGTAAAGAGCGCTAGCATCGTTTTTCTATTGAGCCCATAGACCCAATGTTAAAGAAAAAATGTTAATTTTTAAAATACACAGTCGCGGCAATATGTTTATTTTTCATATTTAAAAATGTCCAATATTAAGTTTTCAAAGTGCAATGTGCACTTTAAATATAATGACAAAAAATTGGTGAGTGCGGTTCTATTTTTAAAAATTATTTTAAAATCGCCAATTTCTAACTCTTATGTTAAACTCCTTTGCGTACGCCCAAATAAGAAAATACACAGCCATTAAAATGATCGTAAAAATACGTAAAAATAATTTTAAAAAACCAGATAAAAATCAGCACGTGCGCCAATGTGTTTACTTTACTGTGGTTTAATTGTGGTTTTTAAAATTATTTTTAGGTATTTTTACGAGCATTTTAATGGATGTGTTTTTTGCTTACGAGCCGTACTCAATGGAGTTTAACAAAAGAGTTACAAATTCGCGATTTTGAAATAGTTTCTAAAAATCGAACCGCACTTCCAATTTTTTTCGTCATTCTATCACTATATGAACATTTATTTAAGGTGCACATTGCATTTTGAACCATCAAAATTGGACAACTTTAAATATGAAAAATAAACATATTGCCGCCACGACTGTGTATTTTAAAAATTAACATTTTTTCTTTAGCATTGGGTCTATGGGGCGCAATAGAAAAACGATGCTAGCATTCTTTGTGGAGATTTTTCGAAGTCATTTTGCAATGTAGCCTCTTAACTGTTATCTTAGAAGCAACATTATAAAAAAAAATCAAATTATTTTCAAAACTAGAATGGTAAAAGATTATGGTAAAAGTTTTTTTCGTGGCGATATCGTAAACACCCTAACAGGCAGGGTGTCACGTTGTTATTAATAGGGCTTCGATTTGTATGCAGTATCAAAGCAAATGTTTCTCAGTGTCTTTGATTTAAAAAAAAAACATAATTGTTGTTTGATATTAACGGTATTGTTACCAGGTACTGCACAATTGGCCCTTGGGCCACAGACAGAGAAACATTTGCTTTGATATTGCATAAAAATCATAAGATAATCTGCGAATTGTATAAAAATGTCTTTTATTATTATTTTTACAATAACAACAGAACTGTATCGTCAGATGCTGCGCGAACTCGGTGTTTCAGAGGTAATCCCGACAACTTCGACAGAAACTTTATCACCGCGTCAAGAAGAATCCCAGATATCTGCACGTGGACCTACACAATCTGTTCTTCATCATGGCTTGCAACTTAATCATATTCTTACAGTTGACATCTTCACAAAAGACATGGTAATTAAAATTATTGTTAAACTTATTAGTGTCACGTGTCTGTAATACATGAAGGTATATGTTACATGTTCAGAACTAAACATAATCGTGGCACGGTAGTAAGAGTTGATATTATGTACGGCTTGTAGGCTTACCTACAGAGTAATTTACGAAATGTGTCAATAGTTTGCATTATTCTTCAATGAATTCGTCAGAACAGCTCTTGCGAACAAGTCGAAAAGATTCTCGTGAAGGCGTATGTGCAAAATACATGAATTTTAGAAATGTTTTCACAAAAAGTGTCAGTACGGTTCTCACGAACGCATCAGAATGATTGTCACAATGATATAAAGAAGGTTCTCGTCTAGCCATAAGAATTGTTTTCACAAAGGCGTCAGCACTCTTGTTACGAATGTATCAGAACTGTTTTTATACATGTGTCAGACTGGTTCTTGCAGACATGTTAGAACTGTTCATAAGGAAGGCTCGGTGTGGTTAGTGGGATCATGTCAGAACAGTTAGTATGAAAACGTCATAATAAAAATTTTGCTCAAAGTTGCTTGTTCGGCAAAAAATGGTGTTAAAGCCTTCTGTCACACTCTTCACCAAGTTGTTGTAAAGTGCAATGTACCCAACGCCACTTGCAAGTTGCAACCCATTTGTCTGCATCTTGGAGAATATAAAAAATTGCTATCACAAGAAAGCATCAGAACGATTCTCACAATGACATATAAAAAAGGTTCTTGCCTAGGCGTCAGAACTTTTGTTACGAATGCATTAAACTGCTTTCATACACTTTTTAGAATCATTCTTGCAATCTTGTGTATGTTGTGAGCTTTTTCGGTATACCATCTTTTTTGATACACGTGTTGGAGGTTGATCTTTTACTCACATAACGCGCGACACTGCCACGATATCCGATTTTCCGCCATTTGATGACTTGCGTAAATTGCTCTCGTATGGTTACCATACGCGAGGAAGGTTGGAAAGATATAGAATATGACGGGTGGCAGTGGATGGTCGATGACTCCCTGCAGAGGATGAAATTCTACAGAGAGATGGTCACCACCTGCCTCTGGAATCGTCTCGTCGCGATGAGGCTCTTTTACCTCCTTGCCCTATGGTGTCTCCGATTGTCCCAAAGAATTAAGACACATGGAAGACAACGTAGTTTCTTGTTATAAGCACTTTATTCAACTTTGGGGAGAAACATGAAAAACCCAAAGATGAACGGTTGTTTTAAAGAATTGTCCACGCTCCCAGAGGTATCTCTCCGGTCTAAATAGGTCCGTATACGTGAGGAAGGAGGGACAGTGAGGAGTCGGACACCCCCAGGCTAGCATTCTGGGGGTGGTTCACGATATGTATACTGGGTGTTACACAGATATAATGTGTCAGACTGTTTAGTATGGACGCGTCAGAGTGTTTGGTAAGATTGCGTCGGAACAGTTCGTACAGAAACGTTAGAATAGTTGTTTTACTCAAAGTTGCTTTCTTGACAAAAAAAAAATAGTGCAACGCTTGGGTCACACTACTCAAAAACATGTCGTAAAAGCAGTACACGATGCCACTCGCGATTCATTTGTGTGTCTTGCAGAAAAAAGGCAGAAAAAGTTTTGTTGCACAGAGATTGTTGCAACTAAAGCCATTTATTCACCAAAAGAGCGAGCAAGAGAAAATATTTGCTTGCGCTCGCCGATGTTTGCTTGTGTTTCCCTTGAAAGGAGCTCACTTCGCGTCCATACCGAAGCGAATATGTTCATGTTTGCAGGTGATCTATCGTTTACAGCGAGCAATCCAATTGTACTCTAATATGCACAAGCATTTCAACAATACACACAGGTCCACACTAAACAAGCACATCCACCCGATCTTTTTTGAACACGAGCGTGCGAACGAGCGTTTGCTCGCTCGCTAACCGGTACTCACCAGACGATTATTGAGTGAGATACTCGGTTGAATAGGAAGACAAGATTGATGTGATTGAGCTGTGACTACTGTTAATTTCATTTTGATCACAATTACTAAAATGATTATTGTTAAATTTAATTCATAATTAAATTTAACAATGCTATGTACATTTCCAGGTTGCAAACCACTAACCAATTTGTTGAGTAAAGCAATTCCGATCTTAACCTATGAATCGATAACGATCAGAACCGTGGCACTTCGTAATAATGAAATCTTGCCAACATTTATTGTTGTTTCTATAGCTTAACGTTGTCTTCAACCTGGCTCACACATTCCGTAGCTGTGTTCAAAGAGAACGACCACTCGACAATATCTTAAAGGTATTTCTAACTACGAGCATATCATATTGCAATGAATTTTGGTTTTGAAGTTGTTTCTATAATTGTTCCAGGGTAAAGTGATGGCGTCTATATTCTACGAAGTTAGTACGCGAACATGTTGTTCCTTTGCATCGGCAATGCAACGTTTAGGTGGTAGCGTGATTTACATGGATGAGATGAGCTCTTCGGTTAAAAAGGGAGAATCGTTGCAAGGTATTTTGTGTTTGATAATTGTGGATAAAGAAAAAAATGGTGTAAATGCTTATTTATTATTGTCATGTGATTCGGTGTACTATTTTTAGATACGGTGTCCATCTTATCCGGATATAGCGATGTGGTCGTAATACGTCATCCGACTCCGGGAGCTGTTAAAGTGAGCCCTTTGTTTTTATTTTTCATTTGTTGCTCTTCGTATCAATGATGAAAGTAGTTTATACACTTTAATACAGTAGCTTTAAGGGCAAGTCTCTTTAGGGCAAAAATGTTCCTTTGGGGCAAGTGGCTTTAGGGCAAGTGTCCATAGGGCAAGTGTCGATAGGGCAAGTGTCCCACACCCATTTTTTCCCATGAAAACGGAACGTATCGCAAGGCCCAATCACGTGCTAAGTTCCCTGGTGACCTTTTAATGTATGTGGACGAAGGCAGTTTTTTTTCCACGCGTCATTCTTTCGTGCACACTAACTGTGCCGTTCCAACATGCCGCGATTTTCAAAGTGAAAGAACGTGTGTTTGGCCAGCTAATCATTTGTTCCTAACGTGGTAAGACAATGGAACTCTTTTGCATGAAAATAAACTTTTATTATGCGCGGCTCATAATTTTCTGACAATGCATTAATTCAGCTTCACCAGAACACATTGTGCAGTTGTTATTGGGTTTCTATTAATGGGTTTTGACAATGCATTTTGCATGCTGCAGTTGGACTTTTGTCCTTCTGCCACAGACCTTCTTGGCTGCTAAGATAATATAATTTTGATATTTTTATCATTTCAGTTTGCATCGAAATATAGTTGCAAACCAGTTATAAATGGTGGCGATGGGATTGGCGAACATCCAACACAGGCTTTACTAGATGTCTTTACAATTCGTGAGGAAATCGGCACCGTTAATGGATTAACTGTAAGCATGCATGTTGCTCTTTGAGGTTTCTGAGTAGAACTTATCTCCCAAATACAATATAATAACATTGTTAACATGTTAATGATGAAAGTAGTGATTTGCCTCAAGAGAAGTTATATTTTCATTTGTTAAAAGTAAAAACCGTTTAGCACGAAAAATCGATTAATATCCAATAAACAGGTCAGGATTGAACCACAGGGAAATGGGAAAATTCCCGGTGCACCTCCTAAAAAAAATGTAAAACTAGAAAAAATAACTATAAGAAAAAGAAAATATCCATTTAAAATGCTCGGAAAAATACGTAAAAATAATTTTAGAAAACCAGAAAGTAATCAGCACGTATGCCAACGTATTTGCTTCACTGTGGTTTAATTGTGGTTTTTTAAAATTATTTTTTACCAGCATTTTAATGGATGTTTTTTTCTTACGAGCGCGTACTCAACAGAGTTAGAAATTCGCGATTTTGAAATTTTAAAAATAAAACCGCACTTACCAATTTTTTGTCATTCTATCACTCGATCAGCATATATTTAAGGTGCACATTGCACTTTGAAAACTTAATATTGGACAACTTTAAATACGAAAAATTAAACATATTGCCGCGACTGTGTATTTTCAAAATGAACACTTTTTCTTTAACATTGGGTCTATGTTGGGCTTAATAGAAAAACGATGCTAGTGCTCTTTGCGGAGATTTTCCGAAGTTATTTTGTAGTGTGGTCTTTTAACAATATTTCAACAAAAAACTTCCTAGAGGTTATAATGGTCTCTTTAAAACAAATATACATATTTAAACAATGTAAAATTATTTACAAAAGAACTTTACTAAAAGAAGCACTTGCATTGTTTCAAATTTGTCTCACTTGAATTAATTTTTATGAATCTTTAACAAAATAGATAACTATGGTGGGCGATCTGAAACACGGAAGAACTGTTCACTCTTTAGCTAGAATCCTTACCTTGTACAATGTTCATTTGCGGTACGTTTCGCCGCCAGGACTCGGAATGCCCGACGACGTAAAAGAACTGATTACGTCTCGTGATGTGGCTCAAGAGGAGTTTGATAGTTTGGAGACAGCTCTTCCCGATACGGACGTTTTATATGTTACCCGCATACAGAGGGAGCGATTCGAAAGCAAGGAGGAGTTCGAGAAGGTATTTCCACTTGCTGGGTGGGCTAATAGTCATTTTTTAGTCATGTTTTGAAGGATATGCTGCGTGTGAATACAATGTTAATTTCAGTGTTTCGGCAAATTACTTGTCAAAGTAACTGATCGCAATTACTAAATTTTAAACATGAATTAATGACAATTGCATTTCAAGTACTTTTCGAAAGAGTTTAAAAATACAAAATTAATTTAAAAGTAATTGCAGTTTTTATTCGAAAAGGTAATTACAAACTACACAGTTTCACTAATCAGTGTATGTCAATCTTGAAGGTGGACATACATCGTCGGATTTATCGGAATCAACAGTGTGGAAACCCACAAACCAAGACGTTCGATATGTTCACAAACATGGACATACAGATGCATGCCTAGCAGGGCAAGGAGGTTCATGCACTTAAAAGCAACAAAATAAGCATGTACGAGCCAGTATTCATGCAACAAAAAACAACTAAATATGCCATTAAATATGCACTATAAACAAATCTTATTGAAAATTTCACCCATGAAAATTGAAGAAAAATGTTTTATTAGAACTTACATACTACAATGACAAACAAAAACCATTTTTAAATTTTCAAATTCAAAAACTTCATCGATTTTTCGTCAAAAAATTTTAATATTTAGAAAAATGTCTCTCAACATCCAAGGATGTACGAGGAGCGTGTAAGTGGTCCAGAGTATCATTTGTATAAAGTTCATCGTTAATTTCATTTATAAGATGAACCTGATTCTATGTTCCCCTTATACAGTATATTTCCACAATTTTCATGAAGTCAGAAAAGTTCTGAGACCTATTTTTTTTTTTTGAAAAAAATGCAAAAATTACAATTTATGCACTTTTTTTTGCCAATTTTGGCAAAATATGCATGCTTTGAAAAAAATGACAAAATATGCAAAACCATGCATTATAAAATTCATATATTTAGCTTCAGCATGTTATGAATCATGTTCCTATCTCATTTAGCATGAATTCTGAGCCAGAATACTAAACATGCATTTGCATGAACCTGATCCTTGCCCTGGTAAATTATCAGCAGTACAAAAAATGTAGAAATTTAACCTTGACTTTTGATATTCTAATTTGTAGGCCTACTGGCTTCTGATACCTGGCATCTCTGCCCAGCAGTAAAATTTTGTTGGCCCCGTCCTTTTATGAGCGTCAGACCGAATATCAACCAATTAGAAATTGAAAAGGGCGGGGCATGTGACATCAGACCAAGTAACAAACCAATTAGAAGTTGATGACCCTCATAAAAGGGCGGGGCCAACATAATTTTACTGCTGGGCAGAGAGGCCTGTCTTCTGATCGGCTTCGTAAGCCTTCCAACAGTGTGTTTTGCTGCATTGAAGTAGAGCAAGGCCTACTTATGTTGGCTATGAATGACAAAGTCGTGTGACGTTACACACATTGCCAGTGAATGTGGCTTCGTTTTTGACGTGTTTTTAGACAAGTTGTTCCCGTTTATGTGCTTATTACAACTTTACCTGCATTTTTTTTTTTTTACTTAAAAGGCTTGTGGATTATTCGTAATTACACCTCAAGTTATGACGTATGCAAAAAAGAAAATGGTCGTGATGCATCCACTTCCAAGAGTCGATGAAATAAGGTATCTTATTAGCAATTAATTAAAAAGGATTTTTTTTTTGCACTGTTTTGACATTATTGATTTTATAGTGCCGAGTTTGATAGCGATCCGAGAGCTGCTTACTTTCGACAGGCCGAAAACGGCATGTATGTCAGAATGGCCTTGTTAGCCCTGATTCTTCGACGGTGTTGAGCCTGGTGGAGGTTGTAAGTCAAAATGCAAACGTGAAAAAAGAAATCAAGATAGGAATTTACCAGAATTTCAAAACATATTTTTTTTAAAGTAAACAATTCATAAATGGGTTGATTAGGAATTTACTAAACTTATCTTTATTTCGAAAAATGTCAATTCAGGCGATTTTGAAAAATATGGAAATATTCAAATTAAAATGGAAGTTACGGCAAATGTTGTTAACTTTAACTTAACTTAACGTTAACTTCTTAATGAAATATCATAATAAACTTTAAATTTAATTACGTTAAAAAGTTTGAAAATAAATTTCTAAAAAAAAAAGATAATCAAATTTAAAATGCAGTTTACTCTTCTGATTTTTAACATTGAATTAAAAATGATTTATAATATAAGCAAAATATTTAAAGTGTGGATTTTAAGGTTTATTTCCACTTTCTAACACGAAAACTGCTCTTCTCTGATGTCACATTCATTGCAAATAAATGTTAAAACCAAGAATCAAATTTTCATTTTCCCCCCTGAGTTTTCTAGATTTATTTGGTCCGTATTCCATGTCGGTTTTCATATTGGTTTTTGCAATGTCAACTTCTGCAGCGATCCAGGCGAGAGGGTCGCTTCAAAAGTGGTGTCTCCGAATCCTTTTTCTCGAATACTACCGAAGCTAGGAAAATAAAATTTATGTAAATCGTTCAGGACTTTTATGCACATTTCCACCTCTAACCAGTGAGAATCGAAAAAATAGGAGGCATTAGTTTCATAGTCAATGGCGTAGCTATGACTTTATTGCGCCCTCCCCCGACACTTAAAACTTTGCGCCCCCTTACTTCCCTCTCCAAATAGCCCTCGGCGGAATTGGTCTGAACAACAGTATAGAACAGTCGGAAGGTTAGGCTATTAAGCTTGTTGCAGGGGGTCTGTGGGCCGCAGCCCCCCATTTTTTAAAGAATTATTAGAATAAATTTGTCCATTGTTCCGACCGTTCCTCCCGTTAATCAAACTAGGAAACAGTCGAACAATGGACTAATTTGATTTAAGAGCCTTAGATACACGTCCTCCATCTTGTTGTTTTGAGCAGACGACAACAAGACAAATGAGTGTTACTATATGGTGTTAACTAAAATTGCAAGAAATCGCCTCACAATCGCTCAATTAAAATACGGTAAATTGCAAAATGCAATAAAAAGTATTGTTCTTTAAGCGCTCGATTTATTTAAATTTGGAAAAGGTCCTTCTATTTTTAAATAAGGTTCAAATCGTTCGTTTTTTAACTCCATGTTAAATTACATTGGCCCCAAAACCGTCCCACAAAAATTTGAAAACCCTTCGTTAAAAACGATTTAGAACAATAACAATTAACAAATTAGCACGTGCTTTTTGAAAAGGTCCTTCCATTTTTTAATAGCATTTAAAATCGTACGTTTTTTAACTCCATGTTAAGTCCCATAGGACTAAAACATCGTCCAACAAAAGTTAAGAGAACTCTCATTAAAAATGATTTAGAGCAATCAGAAAAATTAGCACGTACTTACATGTGTTTATTGCCTTCAGGATTATTCCTTTTTCTAAATTTTAAAAGGATCTTCTATTTTTAAATAACATTTAAAATCTTACGTTTTTTTAACTCCATCTTAATTCTCATAGGGCCAAAAAAACATCCCACAAATATTTGAAGAATTCTCGTTCAAAATGACTTAGAACAATAACAAAATAATTAGCACGTGCATTAATCTACTGGCATCACATTGTTTCCTTTTTATAGGATTACCGCGTGAAATTATTTTTCTATTACTTATTATGTGGCTTCAAACTGGGAGAAAAAACGTTAAAAACCCGTTTTTCAATCAACAACGATCGCAGCGCCTTAAGAATATGGGGAAAGCACCACGGACGTCAATGGGCCGATATATAACTATAGGGGCCGCCGACGTGGTTAAAACGATTATCGTTTGTGAACAAAAATGTTTTTAACAAAATATTTCTAACGATTTATAAAGTATAAAAGTTATGTCACGATTATGAAAATAAAATTAACCTACCATCGTAATTTATTGAAATTCGAATAAAATTTCACACACGAGGCGAAAAAGTTCGATCCATATACGTGACTAGCAAACGTTTTCCATTGGAAGCACAGTTTTAGGGGCTACTGAGTCAGGCTTTTACTACTATTGTGTGCGTTTAGTTGGAATACAACATATTATCAAAGTTAATTTTGTTTTCTTATTCATGACGTACAGTACCGTTCATATTTTAATTATAAGACATTACAAATATTTTTAAAAACTGTTTTTCGCAAACGGTAATAGTGTTAACGATGTCAGCGCCCTATATCGGCCATTATACCGGTTCTTATATCGCTTCATTGACGTCTGTGGCATCTACCAAGCTTCTTAACGTTGAGTCGCAAGTCTAGTAAATCAAAAAGCAAGTTGGTTCTATTAAAAAAAATGCTACAAAGTAATAAATGACAGCGACAAAAAATATGGTGCTTTACAGATGTTTATTTAATAACTCTGAAAACTAAATGAAAATAACAGAAAAAAAATAACAAAAAAAAAAAACTAGTTGGATCTTCTTCGAATTGTATATTTCCCTTTCTGAAGAAGCGAAAGGTGAACTCGGATTTTTGAGTGGTCCGTTGTTTTGCGAACGTAGATCTAAACGTTTGAAAAACAAATTTTTATAGACATTCAATGACCGTATGTAGGTTATTTAAAAAAAAAACGACTAAAAGATGTAATCATTAGTTACGAACAAACAACCTCCATTAAAATTTCGGGTTTGAAATAAATAAATGCCGTTGTGTCGGGCGACACAAAAACGGGTGCATAAAAGCGAACCTAGAAAACGCGCGGCAGAAAACGCGTGCATAAAGGTGGCCTTAAACTAAGAGTAAACAGACAGATTTGTCTGTTTACTCTTATAGTTTCCACCACATTTTCTATGTCTTTAACAGGCTACAACACGAATTTACTTCAAAAAATCTACACATACAGCGCCAGCATCGTTTTTCTATTGAGCCCATAGACCCAAATGTTAAAGAAGAAACGTTAATTTTTAAAATACACAGTCGCGGCAATATGTTTATTTTTCATATTTGAAAGTTGTTCAATATTAAGTTTTCAAAGTGCAATGTGCACCTTAAATATATTTTCATCTAGTGATAGAATGACAAAAAATTGGTAAGTGCGGTTATATTTTTAAAAACTATTTCAAAATAGCGAATTTCTAACTTATGTTAAACTCCATTGAGTAAATCCTCGGAAGAAGAAAAAAAAAACATCCATTAAAATGTTGGTAAAAATACATAAAAACAATTTAAAAACCACAGTAAAATCAACAGATTGGCGCGCACACACTGATTTTCTTTCTTGTTTTTTAAAATTATTTTTAGGTATTTTTACCAACATTTTAATGAATGTTTTTTCCTTTATTATGAGCGCGTACTCAATGGAGTTTAACATAAGAGTTAAGCGGAGGACACACATACGGAAAATCATCCAGAAAAGAATTTTCGAAAGAATTTCAAATTCTGGCCGATTTTCTGGTAAGAAAAAAAAGTTGAGATTGGCTCAACTTTCAGTTTTTTTTTCTGCTGAGATCTCCGGAAAAAAAATTCCGTATGTGTGTCTCCCGCTTTAGAAATTCGCGATTTTGAAATAGTTTCTAAAAATCGAACCGCACTTCCAATTTTTTTCGTCATTCTATCACTATATGAACATTTATTTAAGGTGCACATTGCATTTTGAACCATCAAAATTGGACAACTTTAAATATGAAAAATAAACATATTGCCACGACTGTGTTAAAAATTAACGTTTATTCTTTAACATCGGGTCAATGGGCTCAATAGAAAAACGATGCTAGCGCTCTTTGTGGAGATTTTTCAAAGTAATTTTGCGAATGTAGCCTCTTAACTGGTGTTTATAATTCCAAGCCCATTTATAAGCATCTGAATTTCTGAAAAGGTTTGCGACTTTAATGAAAATAGTTACCTCCGACGTTCCTAAAGCAGAAATGACTCCACTGAACTTCCCTGTTTCTTTTGAGTCGATATAAACCGACTGCCCCCGATGAAACCTGACAGAAAAGTAATGGCCAATATTTAAATTCTCATCCGTATTCATTGTACGTGGATACTTTAATTAAGGCGAATCCTCACCATCGCTTGTCGTAGTACAACTTTCCATCTTCGATCCGAGCATCGTACAGCACTTCCTGCGATGGCATCATGAAATCTAAATGCATACATGAAAGAAACCCGTTTTAAAATCTTCTAAAATAAACAATGCCAATTACTTTCAAAGTGGCGCTTACGTTCATGGTCTAACACTGGCTTCTTGAAAAGCAGTGGTTTTTCCTACAAAATCAAAATTAAAAGTTTGCAAAGACAAATAATTCTTATTTTTTTTTTGTTCGTCATTTTCTCGATTCTGCGCATGCAATTCAATAACGCAAAACATATTTTTATTCGACGTTCAGATACATATCCCCCAAAATACACGATCAGATATAAATTAGAAACATGTTTCCTGTAAACCACAATCCAAATGAGTCAAGATTTTTAGTAATGAAAGGGGTGTGTTATTCAGTTGGATCATGTTGATATATTTGGTGTTTACCCTCTCCAAAGATTTACTTTGGAACGGAACATGTAAATAAAGCAGTAAGCAAAGCCAATCGGCGACAATGGTTCATATTGGAGGATATTAACTAAGGCCATAAAGCACACCCCTTGAGCGGGCGAACACGAAAAAAAATATGAACTTTCTGTCGTAAACACGGGTTCAGAGGTTCTCACAGACCCTATCACACATTAGCAACTTTTGATGCAATAAAACATTGCAATGTGACATGCAACTTCATTGTTTATATATAGTGTGATATGACATGGCAACTTGATAAAACTTTATTTTTAACTAGTGCCGAGACTCTAGTCTCACTGAGTTGAACATGTTCAAAACTTCTGACTGACTTTTCATGTAAGTTTCTGACAAAACAACCAATCAGGCCGTTTGCCGGAAATGACATGTAACATTAAATGAATTCCCGGTTTCTTGACTTCTTCCACAATATGGACACAAACCAAAGGGGGGGGGGGGGGGGGCAGACATTAAAAAAAAAATCGTGTACGAGTTTTACTAAGATTCACAGCAGATTGTGTGGATGGAAAGTCATTTTACTTTTTAGTTGCATTTTACTGGATATCCAGAATAGAATTGAAATTTTAAAATTCAGTAAAACGCGGATTAAAAGTAAAATGGCTTCCGATACTGTACGAGGTTCACCCCATTGATGCGCGCGCACCCCTTGAAAACTTGATTTGAACTAGGTTATTACAAAGTTCTAGTTGCAAGTCACATCACAAGTTACATTGCAAGTTGAATTGCAAAAATTTGCAAATTTCTAATTCTCTTCATTCTCGGCATGTCGACTTTAATCTCGGTATGTCGACTTTAATCTCGGCATGTCGACTTTAATCTCGGCATGTCGACTTTTAATCTTTTATTCGGCCATGTTGCATACACACAATACTCTAATAAATTATTGCATAATTAACGGTGCGCTTAACTGCTAACACATTTGACAGTTAACTGTTGCATAATTAATACATTTGAAGGGTTTGGACGAGTCACACGCAAAAGTAATATACTTAAAATAACATTTTAATGAGTAAATATTTCTATACAAAATGGTTGTATGTCAAATACGAGGACAATTGTTCTTATGAAGCATTTAAAAAAAAAATAAAAGAAAATCAACAAAAAAAAAAGGCATTTAAGTTAATGGCATTGAAAAATGAAATTCGATAATACATCATTACGTCACTAATTTAGCAATATTGAGATAAAAATACCTTGTTGATCATCTTGAGGTCATCAAATATCTGCGATTCTTCGAGCAAATAGTTCAGCTGAGGTGGACGGCTCAAGTTAAGGCAAAACAAATTCAAAATAAAAGAAACAAAATTCTTTCAAATGTAACCAAGCCTTCCTTGGCATTACTTCGATGGTGTCGGGCAAGACGTGCATGATCACTGCTCTATGCTTTTAACTAATACGTAAATTCCTAACTTTTTTTTTTTTTTTTTTACTATTATTCAGCTAAGGCCCTTAGCACACAGGCGACTTTTTGAAAGACTTTTCGGCGACAATATGAAGTCGAACGCTGCGAGGGTGTTGTCATAATGTATTTTTTTTTTATGGAAAGACGCCAACCTTGGCGACACAGCCGACTTCTGAAAGACTTTTTGGCGCCAAACTGGAAGTTGACCTGTCGCCAAAACAAAACACCGCGGGTGTTTTTAAAGTCTTCCGTGTGTAAAAAAAAAAAACGATGTCGCCGGCCGCAGGAATTGAACACCTCCAGGAGACAGAAGTTAGAAAGTGTTTCAAAAGTCGCCTGCGCGCGAAGGTTGGCGTTCTTCCATAGAAAATACATTGCAATGACGACACCCACAAAAATTGCAACAATCGCCGTTTTTTTTCTTAGTGAACGCTTCTATTGAACGTCAATGGAGTTAAAACTAATTTTACCAAAGTTTTTAACACTTTTTTTAGGTTAGGATTCGAAAGATTCGAAAGACGAAAAAAGCGCGAAGATTCGAGTTTTCGAGTCTCGAATATTTTTCAAGATTTCCGGGATTCGTATGTCCCAACCCTAATTAATAATTAAAGGTGAATCTGATATCCTAAATTATCATTTTTTTATCCATATCTACTTTTTCTGACATTTTTTTTCTCTCACTCTGTATACGGCATTATGTAAAAGTACTATTTGGGTTACTTAATATTTTAAAGATTAAAAAAGGGTTTCCCCGCAGTCAAAAAAATGGGGAAACCTTGAGAATAGAGAATGCACCATAAGTTATAAAAAAAAGGATATCTGGTGAAGTCTTGCGTCGTTTTTCAGGTAAAGGAAGCGGGTCGTTAGGGCGTCGTCGTAATTTACGTGTCGTAACCGGCTTCACTTCCATCGAATCTGTAAAGAAATAAGGAGACCAAACAGGCTAGCTTTTTAGATCATGGTAAATGCATGATAAATACGAAAAAAAAATGGCTAAAATTCAACATTAAGTAATTGCACGCACCGCCGGTGAATTCCATCGACATACGCTCGTTCTCGATGTTACGTTTCTTTTCTTCCAATTCGACTAACAGATTCTCTCGCAACTCGATCTTCTTCTCCTAATTTGCACAATTAAGAAAAATCGTTGTTACAAATCGATTCTCACCTGTCGTTACCACGTGTGTGAAAGCGACGAGAAACAAACCTCGTATTCACGAGCTGCTGCCTTCTTTTCATTGATGTAATCCCTTTCGATGCATTCCATCTGCAAGTTATTAACAACAAGCAGTTAGAACATTTGAGAATTTTTTTAATCGTGCGCTGATCTATGATCTTGAAAGTGTGCGTGTTATGTCTTAAGAGCGTAGATACAGTGTTTAATTCCGAATTTCTCCGAATGTAAGCGCTACGATAGTTTTCGATCAATTTAAAAATGGTTTTTTAACGTTCTTTCTCCACAGGCATTTAGAAATCGGGACGAACACAAGTTGGCTCGCGCCCTTTTTTATGACGACGGGAAACTTCTAATTGGTTTGTTGTGCGGTTCGACATTGAAAAGGGCAGAGCATGTGACGTCAGACTACATAATCAACCAATTGGAAGTTGTGTTCGTCATAAAAAGGGCGGAGCCAACTTCTGTTTGTCCAGATTTCTAATTGCCTGTGGTCAACACCAATATTTAGTCAATAAACCCACGAGAAGATGAACACACTTTAATCTTCGCATCACTTGCCTCGTAGTTGTAAAATATTTCGCACAGTCGAAGCCTCTCTCTGTGAGCCTGATCCAACTTCTTCATCCTTCGATTGTAATCCGGATGAATCCCTTGCGTCAACAATTGCAGTTGTTTCTTAAGATTGTTTAATTTCTCTAGATACATTCTTCGGAACAAGAAAAAAAATAAGACTTTAGAAAACTTTCACAGAGCAGAACAAAACTCCAACAAAATAACTTTCAAACTCAACTGTTCTTTAATTTCTGTGAATTCTTCTTGTTTGACCATATCGGTTTCACTTGCATCTTCGGTATCTTAAAAAAAAAATAGCACAAGAATATTAATTTAATAATTTTCATTCTATCCTTTATTTTAAGAGGCTACATCACAAAATTACTTCAAAAAAATCTCCGTAAAGAGCGCTAGCATCGTTTTTCTATTAAGCCCATAGACCCAATGTTAAAGAAAAATGTTAATTTTTAAAATACACAGTCGCGGCAATATGTTTATTTTTCATATTTAAAGTTGTCCAATATTATTAAGTGTTCAAAATGCAATGTGCACATATGTGCATATATGCTGATCGAGTGATAGAATGACAAAAAATTGGTTAAGTGCGGTTATATTTTTTAAAAACTATTTCAAGACAAGATCGCGAATTTCTAACTCATGTTATAAACGCCTTTGAGTAAGCCCCAGTAAGAAAAAAAAAATCCATTAAAATGCTCGAAAAAAATACGTAAAAATAATTTTAAAAAAACCCCAAATAACCCACAGTGAAGCCAACACATTGGCGCACGTGCTTATATTTTTCTAGTTTTTTTTAAATTTTAGGTATTTTTAGAGCATTTTTAATGGATCTTTTTCTTATTTGGGCGTACTCCATGGGGTTTAACATAAGTTAGAAATTCGCGATTTTGAAATAATTTTTAAAAATAAAACCGCCCTTACCAATTTTTTGTAATTCTATCACTCGATCAGCATATATTTAAGGTGCACATTGCACTTTAAAAACTTAATATTGGACAACTTTAAATATTAAAAAATAAACAACTTGCCGCGAGACTGTGTATTTTAAAAATTAACATTTTTTCTTTAAGAGGCTAGATACATCGTTTAGTTCAAAATTTCTCCGAATGTAGGCGCTGCGATCGTTGTTGATTGAAAAACGGTTTTTTAACGTTTTTTCTCCCGGTTCGAAGTCACATAATAATTAATAGAAAAATAATTTCGCGTGCTAACCTTATAAAAAGAAAACATTGTGAAGCCAGTAGATTAATGCACGTAATAATTATTTTGTTATTATTCTGAGTTGTTTTTAACGGGAGTTCTTCAAATGTTTGGGTGACGGTTTTTTGCTCCTATGGGACTTAACATGGAGTTAAAAAAACGTAAGATTTTAAATGTTATTTAAAAATAGAAAGCCCTTTTAAAATTTAGAAAAAGGAATAATCCTGAAGGCAATAAACACATGTAAGTACGTGCTAATTTTTCTGATTGCTCTAAATCATTTTTAATGAGAGTTCTCTTAACTTTTGTTGGACGGTGTTTTAGTCCTACGGGACTTAACATGGAGTTAAAAAACGTACGATTTTAAACGTTATTAAAAAATAGAAGGACCTTTTCAACATCTATAAAAAGGAAACATCGTGAAGCCAATACATGAATGTATGTGCTAATTATTTTGTTATTGTTCTAAATCGTTTTTAACGAGAGTTTTTCAAATGTTTGTGGAACGGTTTTGGGGCCAATGGGATTTAACATGGGGTTGAAAAAACGAACGACTTTGAACGTTGTTTAAAAATAGAAAGACCTATTCAAAAATTATATAAATCGAGCACATGAAGAACAATAGTTTTTATTGCATTTTGCGCTTTACTGTATTTGAATTGAGCCATTGTGAGGCGATTTCTTTCAGTTTTAGTAACACTATATAAGAACACTCATTTGTCTCGTTGTCGTCTGCTCAAAACAACAAGATGGACGTGGATCTAGGCTCTTAACATTGGGTCTATGGGCTAAATAGAAAAACGATGCTAGCGCTTTTTGCGGAGTTTTTTTTCTCGAAGTAATTGGTATTAATCTAAATAATCTGGTATTACAAGCTTTTATTCTTGTGACGTCAAAGAGCTGTTCCATGGGAGCCTTTCCTATTGAGTGAACATTATGAGCACACCTTTACACACTCTAGAAAAATTGAGTCACCCCAGTGTTGTCAACCCTACATATATTATCCCGACTTCTAGGGAGCACAAGTACTTATCGATATACATATTTAATCGATTAAATTTTGTGACATTCATTCATTCGGCGTCATTCCATTGTAATAACATTTTTTTTTCGAATCCAACGCCGCACATACACACCGTGAGAATTTTTAGTTATTTTAAAAAGAACGCCTCAATGATGTTTAAGATCCACAGATCCTTATCGGATTATAACGCGCGATGCAAATAAATATATAATTTTTTTTACCTTCGTCGGAGTCTTGTTCATAAAAAGCCGTCTTCTCATCGTCTAAATCGAGACTGTTCTGGTCATCATCGAATTCGTACTCATCGTGGATTGGATTTAAATTGCCGTTAGATGTCGACAATCCCGCAAACCCGTTTAAAGAACTGATATTTAACGTAGACATGACGAAAAAAAACCTCCGAAATTGTCAACAATTATAAAAGTAAATGCCCCATTTCAATCCTCCATTTTTTTTTCTCAATAGGGTCTTACACTTTCACAGTTATATTTAAAGAATATTGTGACGTAACTGAGCGCATCGCTCAGTCGCGTTCACAGTTTTTTATTTTATTTTGCCCAGCAGTAAAATTTTGTTGGCCCCGTCTTGTTATGAGCGTCATCAATTTCTAATTGTTTTGTTACTTGGTCTGATGTCACATGCCCCGCCCGTTTCAATTTTTAATTGGTTGATATTTAGTCTGACGTTCATAAAAGGACGGGGCCAACGAAATTTTACTGCTGGGCACACTTGCCTGTTAGTTCAGCAAGGGTGGGGAACCGAAGACTTGGAGCGCTCGACTTTGAGTCATCTTTGTTCTGATAGTCTTTATGTTAGGTTGTTAGGTTACACAATAGATGGCTCTGCGAAATGTATGAACTCAGAGCCATGTATGATCTTATAAAGACGAATCCATGCAAGCACAGGCAATTAGAAATCGGGACATACAGAAGTGGGCTCCGCCCTTTTTATGACGAACGGAAACTTCTAATTGGTTTGTTGTGTGGTTCATCGTTGAAAAGGGCGGAGCATGTGACGTCAGACTACATAACCAACCAATTAAAAGTTGCGTTCGTCATAACAAGGGCGGAGCCAACTGAAGTTCATCCCGATTTCTAAATGCCTGTGCTTTACAGTTGCAGTGTTGCCAGTCTGCCAGATGTACATTTCAACGTAATATTTCATTTTTTTTTTACAGTCTGGAGGGATGGGCCCCCCACACCCCCTGCAACAAGCCTTGATATACCGCCATCTTGTTGTTTTGAGCAGACGACAACGAGACAAATGAGTGTTACTATATGGTGTTAACTAAAATTGCAAGAAATCGCCTCACAATCGCTCAATTAAAATACAGTAAAATCTTTCTTTTTTTTTACTCCATGTTAAATCTCATTGGATCAAAAACCGTCCCACAAACATTTGAAGAAAAAAAAAAGCTCGTTAAAACAATTTAGAACAATAACAAAAAAATTAGCACGTGCATTAATCTATTAAATGCACGATGTTTCCTTTTTATAAATTTTGAAAAAGTCCTTCTATTTTTAATAACGCTTATTAAAATCGTACGTTTTTTAAACTCCATGTTAAATTCGTTAGGACCAAAACACCGCCCCACAAAAGTTAGAAGAACTCTCATTAAAAATGATTTAGAACAAAAACAAAATAATTAACACGTGCATTAATCTATATTGGCTTAATGGTGTTTCCTTTTTATAAGCTTATAGCACGTGAAATTATTTTTCTATTAATTATTATGTGACTTCAAACGTAGAGAAAAAAAACGTTAAAAACCATTTTTAAATCAAAAACGATTGCAGCGCTTACATTTGGAGAAATTTTGAATTAAACGCAATATCTAGGCTCTTAATTTAACAACACCACGTGCCTAATTACCGATATACGATTACAGAAATTTATGATGTGTAATTTTATGTTACTTATGTATAGTTTGCAACAAAAAAATTGGTAGTTTGGTAGTTTAAAAAAAATCCAACCCCGACAAAATTTTTAGGGTCAAAAAGAGGACATTTCCGGGAAAATTTGGACGTATGGGCAAACCCTACACAGTGTAGGGTTCGCATGAGAACCCACGTTTACAACAGATGCTGTTTTTAAAAGCGGTGTAGGCCTATTTAAATTGAATGTATTATATAGGTTCTGTGAGTTTGAGGTTTTTTACGAGAACACTCAAGACAGATTGAGCTGTGAGAAAGGTTCTCAAAAGCCTAGTGTTTTCAGAAGTTTATGGTGTTTCAAGAACATCCCATAAAGACCATTAAGTGTGGTGTAATCTTTTTTTTTTTTTTTTTTTGCACTTCCAATTACTTTTTACCCAAGATCTCATTGATAAGATCTTAAGAAGCAAACTTTTGCTATAATAATTATCCATTGCTTGGTTATATACTATTTGAAAGAGCAAAAATATCTTTTGTTCCAAAAATACTTTGAATTTTATCGGCCTACCCCAATGATTTAATAATTGTATACCCGGTGTGCCTAAAATGATTCACTGTTTCCACCTTGTGTGTGTGTGTGTGTGTGTGTGTGTGGGTGTGTTTTGGTACTCAAGTAAATGTGCTCATATAAAGTTTTTTAATGTTTCAAAGGATGTTTTATAAGCATTTTCTGAAACACGCACACCAAGGGTGCAATTGAGAACGCCTTCAAATGCATCGATAGAGCCATATTTATGAATCAATTAGTTAATTACCCATGGTGCACCTCAACTATGAACACGTTTAACATTGTTTATAAATGCCTAAAGGCGGTAGAAAATTGCATAAAACAAACCACTGTGGCCGGACCACAGGTGTAGGACATTTGCCCTAAAGACACATGCCCTAAAGGGACATTTGCCCTGAAATGATTTGCCCTAAAAGGACATTTTTAACTCCATTGATGTCCAAATTTTAATACAAGCCTTCACCAATAAAAAATGGCGATTTTTGTAATTTCGGTGGTACCCGGATCGCCGATATCACCTTGTGGCGACCCTTAGTGCCACACTGTTTTTTTATTATTAATAACTTAATATTTAATATTATTTCATTTATTCCTATCTTCTTAATGAATGTGACCGGAGTCAAATATATAAATAAAAATGCAGTAGTAATACCATCACACATCTGTATTTGCATCACTTTATTGGAGCCTTGACTTCCATTATATACACAGGTACCAAAAACATCAGTAGTCACAGTAGGTGAGGTCTATGCCTTCAATTTTCAAATACATAAAAACACACTTGTAGCTATTTGTCTTTGCCATTCAAATACAGTACAAAACAACTAGGCCTAAGTTTTCCAATACATTCTTCCTGGGCACTCATTCTCACCCTGGTCACCACCAGGAGGGGAACTGCCCGGATCATTACATTTCAGTACAACAACAACAACACCTACGACTACTACTACAATAACCATCTCATCTCCAAGATTTACCCGTTTTATAGGCCCTATTTCATATTTAAAAACTAATACCAATAAAAAACTGTAAAACCAATAAGCTGGATGTGACCATTATAACTTATGACTGTTAACTGAAATTATATGAATACTTGAATTCAACCAATTCCAGTAACGTCTATACTGGCCCACAACAATAAACTACTAAAAAAAAAACAAAGAAAGAAGGAGTTGGTGACCTCAGGTCACGAACTACCAAAAATTAATTAGGATAGATGCTCATAAAGCTGCCACCGCCTAATGGGTTTCCGAAAACAATAAATTACCAGTATTGTATTTCAGTTGAGAGAAAATTTAAACAATTTAAGATGCTATTTTTTAGTGACCACCCAGTCACATGAATAATATATTTTAGGATTCTTATATGAAGGATTCGAGAGATTCGAGATTCGTGAGATTTGAGAGATTCGAGAACCTTTTAGGATTCGGATTTGGATTCGAGAAAATTTGGGATTCGTCCCACCTCTAAAAAAATACATTTGGACTAGGATTGCATACAGTGTGTATTAGTTTGCAACCTGCAGTGCAGAGGCCACTACTGTAGATGTCCTACATTAATAATGTGAAGATTATTTGAGAGATGGGTGTCATATCATCCTATTTCTCAGCTAGGAACTGACTTTATTTTGGCTGTGTGGGTTTGCCCAGTTGTTGGATATTGGTTTGGTGAGTGTGCCCATGGGCATGGGTGGCCTAAAGCCTAACGCGGCAGTTGGGCCGGAGTCATATTTCACACAAAAATACAAATTAATTCTATAAAAATGGATTTCGATAAATGTTTAATTCGAAAAACAAGATTAAAATAACAATTAACTAGAATATTCGGAGAGTGCCTAGAGCCTACGAACATCTTATAAAAACTGCTCTTTATTTTTGTGTTATCCGATTTTTTTTTTCGTGTTAAACGTTTTCCACTGTGTGCCTTCACACAATGCGCATTTGCACAAATCCAGTGCATTATTTATTACATGAGCAACATGTATAAAGAAGAAGAAGAAGAAAAAAAAAAAGAAGGAAGAAAAAGAACATCCTCAATAGACCTATCAAAAACCATATTACGAGTGGAGAAAACAGCAAAATCTACTTAATGTAATTGTACAGTCTTACCCTCCTATATATTTATATAGTGAGTGTGCATGCTGTTTAATGTCTCTATCATATCATATATCAATCTGAAATAGAAGCTACGATTTGAGCATTTGAGATACATGTACACACTGCACAGTGTACTTCTACCATCACCACCGCCAACCACCACCACCATCACTCATGTGATAGCTTGTGCAATGTCATTATTATGTTCACACATTTTTATACGGCTCATATACTCGAATAGTTTCAATATAGAAACACAAGAAGAGTGTTATGTTTTTTTTTATATTATTGACAAACAAATGTATCTTGAAGAAAGATGAGAAAAAGCACTTTTATTTATTTTAAAAAAGAAAAGAAATATCACTAAATGAGGGGAGGGGGAGGTGGGGTTGAAACATTTTTAGTTTTCGGTTTTGCATTAGAAAATTGGCTGACACTGTAATTTATACCATTTTTCTCCCACCGCCTTGGTGTTTTGTGCATGGTAGGCAAAGTAGGCAACTGAATTCCAGCTGTTGCTCCACACTGAGCATGTCAATGCTTTGGTGTGCCCACCATGAATCTTTTTTTGGTTTAAGAGGCTACATTGCTAAGTGACTTCGATAAATTTCCACAAAGAGCGCTAGCATCGTTTTTATATTTCGCCCATAGACCCAATGTTAAAGAAAAAACTTTTAATTTTTAAAATACACACAGTCGCGGCGGCAATATGTTTATTTTTTCATATTTAAAGTTGTCCAATTTTGATGGTTCAAATTAGGGCTGGGCCGGTTCTGCATTTTGGAATAACCGGTTACTATCCTCCGGAGACAGGTTAACCGGTTCCATAACCGGTTCTGTCTCAAACACCGGTTATTAAACAAAAACCGGTTACTTTGCGTTTAACTGGTTATTTGATGCTCAGCTGAGATATCAATTAGTTATCTACTCGATGTGCATCAATTTGATGCACGTGTTTTGATAGACTGTCTGAACTGTGAGGACGTGAAAATGGCGTCAAAGGCTAAGGATGCCGAGAATGAGAGGAAAAAGGTTAAATCAGTGTTTAGCGAAACCTCAACCGGCGAATTAAAGTGTAATTTTTGTTCCAAGTCTCTGTCGGCAAAAGAAGGGAACACTTCTAATTTCTGGAGGCACGTCACTCGTCAGCATCCCATTCAAGCAAAAACGTAAGGAATAGATATTAGATAACAATTAGATATCTAATTTGCTTGTTGCAGCCTCGAAGACGATAACCAACGACAGATTTCTCAGTCGCCGCTCATGAAGAAGTACTGCTGTCTCCAGGAAAAACAGGTCGACAGACTTAACCAAGCAATCGCCAGATTCATCTTTCCCTAGGATTGCTTAAATATTTGTGCATTTTAACCCGAAATAAATATGTTTTTGGAAATCGGCGGTTTTTTTCTGAAACCGGTTATTTCTTTATTTATAACCGGTTATTTTTTGCCAAGCAGTAACCGGTAAACCGGCCCAGCCCTAGTTCAAATTTTAATATTTTTTTATACATTTTGCAATGCTAAAAACATAATGAATGATATAATCATCATCATTGCCATATGCCAAGTCTCTCCGGCACTGTATGTGTAACGCTGTACAAACAAGGACAAAAACGTGTAAGCACATCGGAATTTATATAAATTTAAATGAACCGGTTGTTTCTCATGGTCATAGTTAAATAGTTTAATAGCAAAATTAAACTAGAATTTTGCTCCCGTGATTTATGACAGGTTACCCAACTAGTTAATAATAAAAAACAAGTGTGGCACTCAGGACGATCCTGAGTGCCACACTTGTTTTTTTTATTATTAACTAGTTGGGTAAACACAAACAGGCAATTAGAAATCGAGACAAACAGAAGTTGGCTCCTCCCTTTTTATGATGAACGCAACTTCTAATTGCAACTTCGCATGCTCAACCATTTTCAACGTCGAACCACACAACAAACCAATTAGAAGTTGCCGGTCGTCATAAAAAGGGCGGAGCCAACTTGTGTTTGTCCCGATTTCTAATTGCCTGTTCGCCGCAAGCTGATATTGATGAACCGAGGGTACCACCGAAATTGCAACAATCGCCGGATTTTTTTTTTGTTAGTGAACAAAAAAAAAGTTAAGCTTAAGTTAAAGCTTCTATTGGACGTCAATGGAGTTAAAACTAATTTTACCAAAGTTTTTAACAATTTTTTTGGTTATGCCTTGTTTCCACTGGGTAGAAAATTCCAACTTTTTGACAATTCAACTTTTGAAAAATGGAAGACACGTGCCCCCCCCCCCATTCACTATCACAGGTAGGAGCCACGTGAGTTCCATTTTTCACCAGTTGAATTGTCAAAAAGTTGAAATTTTCAACCCAATGGAAACGAGGCATTAGGATTTGAAAAAGATTCGAAAGACGAAAAAAGCGCGAAGATTCGAGTTTTCGAATCTCGAATATTTTTCAAGATTCGTAAATTCAAAAATGTCCCATCCCTAATATAACCTACAACAGACAGCATATATTCAGTACTAAGGGACCTGCGATGATAATCTACCCCGGGGGCCCAAGCTGGCTCTCTACAGCCCTGGGTCTTATTCACAGTTAATAAAGTAAGATACCATGGTGTTGTTGTAAAAAAAAATAACTCTGGAGGCCTACGTGTGTCACAATGGTGATCTCAAAGTTATGAAAATCATTTTTCTGCATTAAATATGCATGGTTTTGTGACTTGACTTGTTATCAATTTATGAAACGAGAGGTTGTATACAATATATGTATATTCGTCATGTGACCAAACTGAATACTGTTGTATATTTTGACAGAAGACAAATTACATTGGAAATGGGATCACTATGACGATGTGTGTGTGTGTTTTATGAAATAAAAATTGAGGGATTGTAATTTGGAAGGGAGTTCAGAATAAAGTGGATTTTTTTTTTTGAAAGCTTGGATAAATTCTTTTCAAATACTGAACGTGCTGCTGTGTTAGAAGACCCATTTAGGGTTTTTTTTTATTATTACATTTTTCGGTAGTAAATGGTTTTAAATAGGTGGTAAAATATTGCTTGGACATACAGGGTGATATAGATTGGTGGGTGTGATATTGAGTAAAATATTTGGGATGCATAATAGTGGCTAAAAATAAACAACAACCTAGATCTAAACGGGGTGTGGGAAATTTGCCCTAAAGATACTTATCCTACTGACACTTGCCCTAAAGGGAAATTTGATTTAGACACTTGCCCTAAATCCATTTGCCCTAAAGAGACATTTGCCATAAAACCATTTGCCCTAAAGGAACATTTGCCCTAAAACCATTTCGCCTAAAGGGACATTTGCCCTGAAACCACTTGCCCTAAAAGTACATTTGCCCTAATCAGTAGTGTAAATTTATGTCATTTGGCATTTAACATATTCCACCGAAAGACACTAAACCGTATGAAAAGAGAGAATAAAAGTGGTTTTATGGCAAGTGGTTTTGGGCAAATGTCCCGTAAGGGCAAGTGTCTTTAAGGCAAATGGTCCTTTAGTCCAAATGGCTTTAGGGCAGGTGTCTTTAGGACAAATGTCTATATCCCATCTAAAAGAAAACATGTCCAAGAATCTTGCTAGCTCCACCTACCCATCTCAAGAAAGAAGGCTTATAATCTGCGTATCTACTTGCTTTCTTCACACCACAGGTCGCCATTTTTAATTTAATCTTCTCAAGATTAAATTAAATATGGGTGACCTGTGGTGTGAAAGCCAGAATGTAAAGAATGTGTATTCCTAAATGTGGACGTCATATTTTTCTGCCATTGTTTCCTCATTTGCATTGGCGCCGACTTTTCGTAAACGTCGATGGTTTCTCAGCACACCTAATGCATAGTTTTGGCATTAGCGTAGCGAGGATCGTTCAAGGGGTGGGGGTCAGCCGTTCGGATTAATGGGGTTGAAAGAGTTTTTTTATTTGGAAATGCAATAATCACTCCTTGACTATAGTTTACTTTAACCAAAGAATTTTAATATACAAATAAAATGTATTCAGAGAGAATTATAATGCAGACAAATAAGAAGTCTCTCTATCCCTTTTTTTTGGCCCAACTGGGTTGAGGGGGTTAGGTTGTTACTTCTTTATGGGTGCCCCCACCAAATACGAGCTTATACCAAATGGTATACTTTGATAATGTACGTATAATTTGGCATTCCTTTTTAGAAGGCTATAGCTATAGCGTGCTAAATACAGTATTTTATAAAGACGTGTCCCCACTATGCCGCTGTTTGCCAGTTGGCAAAGCCAGAAGTAATGTAGACGTGACCGTTGGCACGATGGCACGTGCCAACGGCGAATCGCTCGAATGTCGGTCTCCTTCAAAGAAAGCCAATAATGGGGACGTGCCAACCACTGGCATCACGCGGCTTCACGCTTCAGTTATGATTCAGACGCCGATGTGATAGAGACATGCCAACACAGATGTGGACGTGTTTACAGCTACTGGCTTTGCCAATTTGGCTTTGCCAACTGGCAAACAGCGGCATAGTGGGGACACGTCTTAAGGCTTCTTGATCTGTGCGAGCTGGCACATGTGACATTTTCTGACCAGGGCCCTGTTTCTCAAAAGTACAAGTCTTGTAATACAAGTGATTTCTACGGAGCCCAGGACAGTAGTGTAACACCCTGTAATTCGTGATCCCGCCAAAACCATGGCCCGGGGGGGGGGGGGGGGGGGGGTAAACAACTCTCAACCGTCCCTCCCACCCCTCTGACTCATCTATCTGACTCATACTCAAGTGGCGGATTAATACACGTAGGACCATGGTCACTTGGACCTGGTTACACCTTGCAGGTGTACACAGGTCCAAGATATAAAAGGGCCATGTTCCTCTTTGTAGTTAGTTCTTGTCCTTGCCTAAATTGTATTACGTTGATTTTATCCGTACCACATCATGGGCATGAGGACACGCTGTTAGTATGAATAATTCGTCTTTGTATTCTGTGTTTCCATACGATGATGAATAAAGTATAAAGCTTTATTCATCATCTTGTTATAAAGACAAGAAACAGCGTTGTCTAATGTATTAAGTAATCAACTTCTCTTCAGAGGCCGGAGACTACATAAGGCAGGAGGTATACGATTCCGAAGCAGCTACAACATCTTCTCCTGTCGGTGTACCGAAAGGGGAAGATGTATATCAGCATCGACCGGAAGGGAGAGGGATGGCCGACACCCTGCTGCATAGATTTCACCCCCATGCAGGAGGATGACCACAATCCATCTCCATCCAACTCTCTGCAACTCGGATCTTCTCCGCGCGATGCAGAGAAGAACGAGTTACAGAAAATGTCATCTAAAGGTTGGTAAAACAAAATGGTCGATGTCAAAAGCTCACAGTAGCGTTTGAGCATTTTAACATGTAGTGAGCATGTGCATTGCCGTCTATCGTTTTAAATTTACACTACTGATGGTGCAAATGTCTCTTTAGGACAAATGGTTTTTGGGCAAATGATTTAAGGGCAAATGTCTCTTTAGGGCTAGTGTCCGTAGAGCAAGTGTCTTTAGGGCAAATGTCTTGAGGGCAAATGTCCCACACCCCTATATATCGATTTTAAGGCTTTACCGATCACACATTTTTTTTACCGAGCCAATACCAACCGATCACGCAATAAAAATTGGCATGCCGATCGATATAACCGAGCCGATCAAGCCGATTTTCACTACCGATTTTGGCTGCTTGCGTCGGCTAAGAGAGAAGCGGTTCGCACGAGAACGTATAGAAAAAAGAGTTAAATTATAATTTTCTAGGTTTACAAAGCAATGGCAAGACAGCAATTTCCTTTTAAAGATGAATTAATGATAAAGTTGGTAATAAATTGATTGACCTACCTGCACCACTGCCGTTTTATCGGGGAGCAGACCTAATTGTTGTTTCCGTTAATGGCTGGAAATCGGTTAACATTTGTTCGCCGATCCGATTTTAGCCGATTAGCAGTAAGTCGGCAAAAATTGGTTCGGCAAAATCGGCTCGGTACAGCCTTAATTGATATATTCAGTGAACAATGGGACTCCATTGTATACAAATTACTGGTATTCATGATATTGATATGCGATTATATTTTATGACTAGTGGGGTAACCCGTCATAAATGACTTGAGCGAAATTCACAGGCAATTGTGCCCAGCATTAGAATTTATTTTCCTCCGCCCTTTTATGACGTTAGACCACGTAACAAACCAATTAGAAATTGATGACGTTCATAAAAGGGCGGAGCAAAAGAAATTCTAATGCTGGGCACAGTTGCTTGTGATAAACTGTAGTTTAATTTTGCTACTACATGTATTATCCCCTCCCCTTTTTATATTTGAAAGAGAAAATGAGTTTTTCATTTTTTTCTGGTGTGCGCATGCGCGTCGTTTGTTCCTTTTTTTACTTCTTTCATTTCAATTTCAGTCACCCCCTCCCACTTTTTCCCCCTCCACGTTTCTCCCCCCCCACTCTACACTTTCCAACCTTTTCCCCCCCCTCTCCAATTTAATATCATGGGGTTCTTGGATGGGGAGTGTGCAACATATAGTTGACCTTGAGAAAAAAAGCCGTTCATTTATTCAAATTTATATAAATTCCGACGTGCTTCAAGGTAACAGCTTAAGATCAGGACACACAGATAGACGGGGCTTAATATATATATATACATATATATATATATATATATATATATATATATATATATATATATATATATATATATATATATATATATATAATTATGAATAATAATTTATGATTGACCCATTTATGGTGACCCAATATTAAAATATTTTTATAGTTTTTATTAAAAACGGGACGTGCGGGAAATATGAAAACAACGGTACTGTCCTGTTCAAATTGGTCACCGGCGGTCATCGGTCAGTCTATCTATAGTAGTTCTTGCTTATATCCCAGTATCCAACTCTTCCCTAGAATTATAGTTTTTTTTCTTTCTTCCTTTCGTGCAAGTTGCACGACGGGTTTTACTAGTCTCCGTAAAGAGCGCTAGCATCGTTTTTCTATTGATCCCATAGACCCAATGTTAAATCAAAAATGTTAATTTTTAAAATACACAGTCGTGGCAATTTGTTTATTTTTCATATTTAAAGTTGTCCAATATTAAATTGTCAAAGTGCAATGTGCACCTTAAATATATGCTGATCGAGTGATAGATTGACAAAAAATTGGTAAGTGCGGTTCTATTTTAAAAAAAAACTATTTCAAAATCGCGAATTTCTAACTCTTATGTTAAACTCCATTGAGTACGCCCAAATAAGAAAAAAAACATCCATTAATTTTAATGTATAATTTTAAAAAACCGCAATTAAACCACACTGAAGCCAACACATTGGCGCACGTGCTTACTTTTTTTTCTGGTTTTTAAAAATTATTTTTACGTATTTTTACGAGCATTTTAATGAATGTTTTTTTTTTCTTTCTTATTTGGGCGTACTCAATGGAGTTTAACATGAGTTAGAAATTCACGATTTTGAAATAGCTTTTAAAAATATAACCGCACTTACCGATTTTTTGTTATTATATCACTCGATCAGCATATATTTAAGGTGAACATTGCACTTTATAAACTTAATATTGGACAACTTTAAATATGAAAAATAAACATATTGCCGCCACGACTGTGTATTTTAAAAATTAACATTTTTTCTTTTAACATTGGGTCTATTGGCTCAATAGAAAAACGATGCTAGCGTTTTTTGTGGAGATTTTTCGTAGTAATTTTGTGATGTGTAGCCTCTTAGGAATACATACGTCGCTTATAACCTCTTGAGTGTTCATTTCATGCACACACCCTGTAATATTGTGTTTATTATGTCACTTGTGTTGCGTTTCTCTTCCATAATGCAATATACAGTAGCTTGTCAATACCTCTAATGAGTAAATATTGTTCAAAACACCCAAATTAGATTTGAAAAAAAAAATATGAATTTGAATGCGTGTGAGAATCATATCAACTTATATGAAGAACGACAATGAAATGAACAAAATTTTAGTGTTGCATACAAATTAGGCTATACAACACAATATTGTTTGATGTGTATTTTATTTGAGCCTAGTAGGCCTACATGGAAGAATGGTATTTTTTGTTAAATAAAAATGAGATTTTATAGTTTCAAATCGAATTTTGCGAGTTACTCGCCACCAATTCTTCTGAAATTGTTTGTTCTTTAATCAGGCGTTGTTTGTTTTGAATCAATAGTTTGAAATTTTTTTAAATCACGTGATTATATTAATTTATATATATATATATATATATATATATATATATATATATATATATATATATATATATATATATATATATATATGTATAACAAATAACAAGAGCTCTACATTGTTACATTTAGTGGAGGTGCGGGGTAACAATGTAGAGCTCTTGTTACGGGGCTCAGGTTGTAGATTCTCTTTACTAAAGCGGGTACCGCTTTTCGTAGGGAGAATGTTTGTGATACTACCTGAGTCCTACTGGTGCCGGGGTCGTTCTCTTAGATATTTTATGGATCACTGCTGTGCTGGAAAGAATATTTAAGACAGGCGAGACGGATGCAGGTTCGACATTTTACTTAGTTTATTATGTTCAACCATTAAACCATAATAAAGCAGAGAATAGTTACGGGTGTGGCGTGCTTTCGCCACTGGACCATTATATGAGTAGTTTCATAGTTTCGATAATCAGAGAATGGACCCAGAATCTATCGAAACATGGTCTTTTATACCCAGAGCCTGTGTACACCTTTTCAGGGATACACATGCCCTG
Source organism: Brachycybe producta (assembly GCA_036925085.1). Lineage (NCBI taxonomy): Eukaryota > Metazoa > Arthropoda > Diplopoda > Playtdesmida > Andrognathidae > Brachycybe > Brachycybe producta. The sequence continues at coordinate 2,586,731 of JAUPFP010000020.1, forward strand.
GGGACCATGCATCGACGGGTATCCATCCGCCGATACCGGAACCTGAATGTGTCTTGAAGCTTCGGGGTCTCCAAGAGGGAAGGAAAGGGCGGAAATCCGTCCCTTACGTCCCGAGAGACCCCCAGGCTGGGGGGGGACAAAACGGCAAAATACAGGGTGTTACAATACATATTACATATATATATATATATTGTGAGCTTTTGACATCAACCAATATTTTATTACCAACCTTTAGATGACATTTTCTACTTTTCGTTTCTTCTCTGAGCAGTATGACACCTGCACAGAGAAGATCCGAGCTGTAGAGAGAGCTGGATGGAGATAGATTGTAGTCACTCTTCTGCATGGGGGTGTAATCGATGCAGGAGAGTGGCGGCCATCTCTCTCTCTTCCGGTTGATGCTGATATACATCTTCTCCATCGGTATCCCGACCAGAGAAGATGTTGTAGCTGCTGAGAATCGTATAGCTCCTGCCCTATGAAACCTCCGGCCTCTGAAGAGAAGTTATTAACATAAAGACATAGAGACAACGCTACTTCTTGTTACAACACTTTTATTCATTCCTTGTAAGAAGTACAGATACAAGGGTGAATAGTAATATACTAACTGGAAATCCTCAGGCCCATGATTTGGAATGTATCTCAAAAACAGGCAAAGGAAAGAACTTCTGAACAAAGAGGAACATGGTCCTTTTATACCTTGGACCTGTGTACACCTGCGAGGTGTAACCAGGTCCAAGTGACCATGGTCCTTTATGTATCAATCCGCCGCTTGGGCATGAGTCAGAAAGGTGAGTCAGAGAGGAGGGAGGGACGGTTGAGAGTTGTTTACCCCCCAGGCTATGGTTTTGGCGGGATCACGATTTACAGGGTGTTACATACCCTCCAACTTTGCTTGGAGTACGTCCTCGTACTCCAGCCAAGGGTGGAAGGTTTTCAAGTTACGCAGCGGGGAGACATGGGTGGCTGAGGACTTACCGTGTACAGAGGTGGTTATGGAAAGGCACTGGCACCAAAGTGTCAGCGCCCTTTGAAAATGCAAATTCTGAAAATAAAAGGCAAACACAATTAATACTCGCTGGGTGGCGAGTTCCTATGGAATTTTACAAGAAATACTTATTTATACATAAAGCAGTTATAACAGAATTCTTTTCTTTTTTTTTTTTTTTTTTTTTCGAGCTCACCACCCCGATGGGCGGTGACCACACGGTTTTCTAATCTATACCCACGTCGGTTGATTGCATGCACATGTACATGCAGAAACATATCCGTGAAGTGCTTGTAGGGGGTCTGACGGTGAGTGGAGGAGGTGGCTCCGCAGCCAGGGATGATAGGATTCCCAGGCGGCGACAATCCATCCGTTGTCGAAGCCCCGGAGACTTTCCATAAAACTTCGGTGGACGGTGGCGTCGGCGGTGATCAGTCGGGCCGGTGGTTGCCCGGTGAGGACACCGTAAACGGCGTCCCACAGGATGGCGGCCTGGTAAGTGGCGCGGGTCCTCCAAACGATCATTCGGGCAATGCTGTATGCTCCGTTAAGTGGGACTCCCAGGAGACTGTTAAAGAAAGCCTGCTGAAGGGCGCCCAATGCTGGAGTGATGGGCTGCTCGGCAAACTGGTATATTTCGATGTACCGGGTGGACGGAGTTAAGACGGCCATAGAGAGTTGCAGGTAGTATGACATTCCTACAATGTAGCGCCCTTCCTCCGGTATGTAGAGGCGCGGAAATCCCTCCATCAGGTCATAGTGACCGATGTAATAGGTGTTCGCGGGCCGCACCTGTCGTTGCCAGAGTGCCCAGCAATTATTTAGCAGTCTTTCACATCGTGCTTCCTGACGAAGCGGTCGATATACCGGTAGTCTCCTGGTAGTGACTGTTGGTATGCGAAAAGGTTGTGTCACTTGCGGCAAAGTTAGTACGGGGGTTGCTGAGGCTGCGGCGATATGGCGAGACGAGGCAGTTGACGTCGTTAGGTCGATGGCGCGCGCTGTGTCGTCCCCGACTTCCTCGATGCCGAGTTGCTGCGTTGTCGTGTCATCCGAGTCCATCCTAGTAGATGGGTCAGGGATGGCATCGTCCTGGCTTCCCGTTGTTTCGTTGCACTGTGACATCCTTGTTCTTCCAGAATTGTTTCCGAAGTGCTGGTGACCAGCCTGGCGTTGGCTATATACTTGTGTGTTTCCCGACTTCCCCATCGAGGTGTGAAATTCCAGGGTCCCATGGAAATCGTATAATTCCACGAAGCTGGCTGGAACTCCAATAAGCCACCCAATTTGTTTGTTATTGGAGGCTCGCGGGGTGTCGGTTTCTGAGTATTCAACGCCGTTCTTCCACTATTGTTTGTTATTGTTGTCAGACGACCTGGTCCCCAAACGCAGTGTACGAAAGTTTCCCCATTGGAATCAGATTCGAGTGGTGAAATGTGAGCAGGGGTGTGTGAATGTTTGTGGTCACACACGTTGTTGTTTGTTTATATTGGTGTGTGTCAGCAAGTGACCAATGTGATGATATAAACAACCAAAAGAAAAAATTTAGGTTGTATGGGTTGTTGATAGGGTTATTGGTTTATTGTGGTGAGGAGGTAGGTTCCTCTTGTTGTGGGGAGCTGGATTTGTCTTCCCCCTCCAACCCTTGAACAGCTGTCCTCAGTTGTTTTGGCTTGATATGTACAATGTTCACCGTGTCTCGAATCAATCTTCCGAACGTATCTTCGTGCTCCAGCTCGAGCACCGTGTCGCTGATGATTTTGGTTACCGTGTAACCATCCCTGTACGAGTAACGTAGTTTCTTGGTCTCATCAGGCACGATGCGTTGGTCTCGAACGAGTACTGGGTCTCCGATTTTATACGTGTGTGGAGTTTTTCGTCTTGCGTCATAGTACTTCTTCTGTCGCAAATGGGCCTCGTGCAGGTTGGCCCTTGCGATTTCGACCTCTTCCGTGGCAACCACAGAAGGTGCTGCAGGGTTTGAATCCATAACCTTCGGTAGGAGAGGTGCCCGATTGTCGATTCGTAGTCGGGCCTCTCTTCCAAACATTAAGCGGTATGGCGAGAACTTCGTCGACGTATGGGTCGCGGTGTTGTAAGCGAAGGTGGCGGCTTGGAGATGGAAATACCAATCCCGCTGTCCTTTTTCAGGCGTCAGGAGTCTCTTGACGGTCTGCATTATAGTTTTGTTGGTCCTTTCCGCAAGACCGTCTCCTTGCGGAAAGTACGCTGTCGTGGTGGCGTGCTTTATTCCCAGCTCATTACACAGCGCTTGTGTGTCTTTAGCTGTAAAAGGTGTTCCCCGGTCGGTGATTATCCTCCTGGGCATCACGATAAGATACACGATCGTATCTTGGAGGAAATTCTTAGTTGTTTTGGCCGACTGGCTGTGCACAGCTCGTGCGAAACAGAATCTGGTGGCGTAATCCACTGGAAGGATGATGTGCTTGACACCACCCAGTGATTTTGGCAGGGGACCGATGTAATCGATTCCCCAGCATTCACCTGGGTCTCCAATTTCCATTTCATGGAGGAACCCGGGCAGCTTGGACTGTGGTGTCTTGCACTTTTGGCATATCTCGCACGTGCGCACATACTCGATGGTATCCTGCTTCCAGGTTGGCCAAAAGAACCGTTGGCACACCTTTTCTAATGTCTTATCCTGGCCGAAATGTCCGGCTTCAGGACTATCGTGTAAAAGTCTCAGAACCTCGGGTACCAGATGTTTGGGTACCACCGTCACGAGCTTGGGTGTTATGCTGCCCTGGTAGACAAGGGCACACAAAACCTCGTCTATGATGACATAGGTATGGTGAAGCTCGGTACTTGGATTGTTGCGAAGTTCGGTCTTAATCTGTGTCACGTTCGGGTCTCTTGTTTGTTCAACCGACCAATCCCAACGCAAAGTGACTGCGTAAACCACGCTGTCGTCGAGGTCATCTGGGGTAGCCTGCAGCTTCCAGTCTTCAGGAACGTCCACCGGACTCCGTGAAATGCAATCTGCATCCACGTGAGTGATGCCGGCCTTGTAGACTACGGTGTAGTCGTATTCCTGGAGCAGTAGCTGCCAGCGGCCCAGGCGTCCCTGGAGTCGCTGTGCGGTTTTTAAGTAGCACAGTGCATGATGGTCGGTGACGATGACAAAGGCTTTGTTAAAGAGATACGGTCTAAACTTGACAATGCCGTACACCACTGCGAGGCACTCTTTATCTGTTGTTGAATAGTTTAATTCGGCGTCTCGGAGCACTCGAGAGACACCACCCAGGATCTGCAGTTCCTTAGATGGTGATTGTTGGTAGAGGATAGCTCCGATGCCGTAAGCAGAGGCGTCGGTGTGCATTTTGATTTCGGCATCTGGGTCGTAAATGGCCAATATTGGCGCGGTGACAAGTTTAGTCTTTAACAGAGTAAATGCTGCCTCTCTGTCGATCGTCCATAAAAAGGGCAGCCCCTTTTTGGTCATATCCGTGAGTGGTTTAGCGATGTGGGCAAAGTTAGCAATAAATCGCCGGTAGAAACCGGCCATGCCCAGAAATCGCTTCACCTCCTTGACATTAGTAGGCGCCGCTAAGTCGGAGATGGCAACCACTTTCCTCGGGTCTGGACGCACTCCTTCTTTGGAGATGACGTGTCCCAGGTAGAGGACTTCGTCGTAGCCGAAGAAGCTCTTTTCGGGGTGAAGCTTCAACCCCGCCTCTCTTAGGAGTCCTAGGACGCAGTCCAACCTTTCCATAAACTGTTCAAAAGTCGCGCCGAATACGATGATGTCGTCTAGGTAGACTAGACAAGTCTCCCATTTGTGGCCAGCCAAAAGGATATCCAGGGCACGCTGCATAGTAGCAGGAGCGTTACGCAGACCAAAGGGCATCCGATTGAATTCGAACAGCCCACCGGGTGTGATGAACGCGGTCTTCTCCCTATCCTCTTTGGCGACCTCAAATTGCCAATAGCCGGAGATCATGTCGAGGGTCGCGAAGATTCTCGACCCACGAAGCGAGTCTAAAGCATCATCGATTCGGGGTAGTGGGTAATTGTCTGGTTTGGTGATATCGTTCAGGCGTCTATAGTCAACGCAGAAACGCCATTGTCCATCCTTCTTCTTCACCAGGACTACTGCTGAAGCATAAGGAGACTTGGATTCGCTGGCTACTCCGGATTTGAGCATTTCCTCAACTGTCTTCCGGATGATCTCCCGCTGCTCGGGGCCACTCCTTCGGAGGGGTTCCCGCACGGGTGCATGATCGCCAGTATCGATTCGATGTTCCATGAGGTTGGTACATCCAAGTTCCGACGTTTCTAGCGCGAAGACATCTCGATAGGATCTCAAAAGATCCATTAGAATGCGCCTCTGGCCATTACGTAATCGAGGCCCGAGTTGCATTGCTTCATCGAATTTAGCGCCTGACTCTTTTGTCATGATCGGGTCAGCGTTTGAAGTGGTCTTTACTTCAACCGTTTCGAAGCAGTAGTCTTTTTGTACATGGGCTATCACTTCGCCGGAGGCCAGGGTCAATGGCCCCATAGTGGTGTTCAGGACCTCGACGAGGAAGCTGTTGCTGTTACGGCCTTGCATAATGCCGGGGGCCACCCAGACCCCCCTCGAGGTGCGTAGCTTCTCGTCAGGAGAGACCACGAAAAGATCCTGATCTGTGAGGATCCCAGAGGCTTCTACCTCCACTAGCGGTGTCCCATGGCCAGTGAGCTGCGTTAGCCCTTTGACTACTAGGTATTCGTCCGGTTGCTGCATAAGCTTGACTTCAATGGGAGCGGTGTCCGACTCCCCAAGAGTGGCTGGCGTGATTTCTTCCAGAGCACTCTTGCGTACGCCTGAATACTCTGCCTTCGGAGTGCTGATTCAAAGAGGTCGTCCTCTAAGTAGACTTTATTGGTCTGCATAGACACAAGGAGCTTCAGTGCCCTACCCAGGTCTCGGCCTAAGATGGCGTCGGGTGGGCCAGTGATAACCAGCAGGCGGCCCGTGGCAGATTGTTTTGCAATTTCCACTGTAGCGGAGACTTGCCCTGCCACGGCGATGGTGTTTCCTCCAACTCCCTCAATCCTTGGCGGATGAGCCATAGGCTTGATGATGAGTTGGAGCTGCTTGGCAAGTGCCTTGGATATTACGCTACCATGAGCTCCGGTGTCTACGAGCATGCGGACCTCTTTGCCATTGATAGTGACAGTGATTTTCGGACTGTCATCACTGACACTATGATCTCCGATCTCTTGAGGCATGCAAGTATTCTTCAGTTGTCTATATAGGTCTTTCAGCATCCGGCGGCAACAAGGGCGCCCTTGGAGTGAAGCCCCACCACCTGGAGCCAAGATGGCGACCACCTCATTGGCGGTGCAACCCAGGGCGGCTGTGGCGAGGTTAATGACCTCAAGGGTACCATGCCAGGTAGTTAGGTCATCCATTCCCCAAGTTAACTCCGGGATGTAGTTGACCATCATTATTGGAATGCCGGCCGGTGCTCTGTCATAATTGGTTGTCTCAGGAGGCATGTCCGGTACTATGACCACACTACGGTGGTCCGTATCGGAGGCCTCCCTTGTGAAATCGTAGGTCGGGTGCGCGTACTGATGTTCTGTACGCTCATAGTTTGTATAGCGCGGTACATAGTACGCGCGCTCTTCAGGTATCGTATATGGACCTGGTACATGTCGTCTGTAGTATGAATCGTAGCAGGGCTCGTACGGCTCTCGGTGCCCGACAGCGTACGGCGGAGAGTTGTCTGATTCACTACGATATTGGCGATATTGTGTTGTAGTACATGTAGTCGGTAGTGGTGGCGCAGGCGGCAGTTGGGTGTCATTATGAATAATCATCATGTGAGTTATCTGTATTTTTAGTTCATTAAGTTGATGCATGATGGTGTTGAGTTTGCAACCATCACACGACTGTGTGGGAAGTGGATCTGGTAGTAGCGGAGGTCGCTCCTGTTGATATCTGGAGTAACATGTGGACGACATTAGGCGTCGAAATGTACTATTGTTTGTGGACCGAGCCGTGCGCCGTGTAGACTGTTGATGCACATCATTACTTTGGGTGCCGCCACTTTGTGGCACCCACCAGGTCCCAGGTTGAATAACTGGATCTGTGGTGGGTCCGAGTGGGACAGCCACACGTGATGATGCGGCGTATTGTGTATCGTATGTCTGTGATGTTGCATAGGCCCTCCACAATGCTGATGGATATATGCTTCCCCTGGAGTGCAGAAGAGCCCTCCGGGCGGTCCCAGTTAGTCGTGGGTGAGCATCCATTGTATTAAGGCTTGTGCAACACGTAGTGATCAATGTAAGTCGGTGTTTTGTAGGTTTGGCCGTTGATCTCGCTGTAGATCGCAGTCTTTTTGTCGGCAACCGATACTATCGTACCCTTATACACTGAGTGACGATAGTTTACCTACGTTTAATAAAGATGGTATCGTTGTTTAAGTGGCTGTGTTGGTGTTGGCGTTGTTCTTCAGTTGGGTGTGACGATCCCAACTGGTACAGTGTGTTTGTAAATTCTTTATTGAGTATCAATTTTGGTAAGATCTCTCTCTACACGTGGTATTTGGTGACCACGTGGAGGTTATACGAATCCCCAAAAGTCTCGATGAAGAAACAACAGATGTACGATGCAAGTGCGAGCGTGGTACACCACCCAATCGAAATTGCACTGCGGAAAGTGAATTAGAAATGAAAGTGTATTGCAGTTGCCTGAAGAAGAGGCAAGCAATACGAAGAGTAAAGCTAGAGCGCGGTGCCCGCACTTTTAGTTTTACTTGGAAACTAGAATCAAGAGTGTGTGTGTAAAGAACACACAAAGAACAAAAAGTTCAAGATGGCTGAACTTTTTAAATGCACAAACAAAGGAGAAGTTCAAGATGGCTGAACTCTCCTGAAAGCAAGAGAAGAAAGCTGTTTTACTTGGAAAGTTTAAAACTTAGGTGCGGTGCCCGCACATCAAAAGTTTTAATTTAGTTTTATTAAAAAAAAGTAAAACAGTGTAGAAATTGAAGTGTGTTCAACAAGCTAAGTGCTTGGTGAACCAGAAGAAATGTTCAGACTGTAGAAATTTTGAGTCCTCACTGCTGGATGGCTCTGGATGAAAAAGACAGAGTCAGTGCCCAGTGAGGGACTATGTTGAGTAGAATGAAGAAGTCCGTAGGTGGCGCTGTGGTGGCCACTTCCGGTCAGTTTATTGCAATGTCCAAAAATTGATGATTGAAAAGTTCCTCCGGGGCACGTTTTTATGGTGGCCAGGAGAAAGACACAAAAAGAGAGAAAATTCAAAGTAAAAAGAGAAGTTTTCTCTAACAAGAGGAACTCCGCCAGGGGGCGCGTGAGTGCAACCCTCTGGAAGAGAAGAGAACACAAAAAAATGAGAGAAGGTACAACAATGAGTCACATGGAGCGAAAAACCGCTCCGTTGGCGCTTTTTGAAGAGTGTCCGGTCGATCCAAGATGGCGGCCGGGCTTCAGTGCTGTCCAATGGAGAAAGTTCATGTGATGATGCATTGAGGTGATGATGATGAAGAAACTGAAGAACATGACTTGGGACATAGAGGGTCCCAAGGGAAACACAAGTGTAAAAACAAAGAACAAAGAAAAGGGGGGACAAGAAAGTCCCACGTGGCTAGAAAAAGTGTGTTTTAAGCTTGTAAGCCCCCTAACAATGAGATAGAGTTAGGGAGAATCTTGCTTGAAAATTAAAGATGAAGAGTGAAGATAATAGGACATTTTAAAAGACACACACGTCCTTTAAAAGCCTATTAATAGGTGAATAGATTAGTAGATGAGATTTGTTTGCTCATCTCATAATGAGACTGCAAACTCCTCTCGGAGAGTAAGAAGAATTTGTTTAAAGTGTTGCCCACGGAGTGTGGGTTTCACTTTGAAAATTAAAGAAGAACAAAGGTGAAAGTGGGTGATGATAATGGAAACATAAAATACAAAAACACGGACGGAAACACATGTGTCAAAGAACTACTACCAAGGTGTTGCCCACGTGCTCGATGGATGTCGATGCAGCAGTTCCTTTAACATGTGTCTCTAAGGACAGGACACAGAATCGCGCGGTCGACACGTGGTGTGTGTAGCCACAAGTCTCTTTCGCGATTCCACAAAAACGGTACCATGCGGTTGGCTTTGACGTGATCGAGGGCCTCCATACATGGTCCCAACATAAAAAGGCGCCACGCGGTTGACTTTGACGCTATCGAGGGCCTCCATACGTGGTTCCAACACAAAGGACGCCGCGCGGTTGGCTTTGACGTGATCGAGGGCCTCCATACGCGGTTTTACAAACGGCGCCACGTGGTCGACTTTGACGCTATCGAGGGTCTCCACACGTGGTTCCAACACAAAGGACGCCGCGCGGTTGACTTTGACGTGATCGAGGGTCTCCATACGCGGTTTTACAGACAGGCGCCACGCGGTTGATTTTGACGCTATCGAGGGTCTCCATACGTGGCTCCAACATAGAAAGGACGGATGAAGCCTCGTGAGGCACAATCACGAGACTTAGGACAAAGGACGGCTTCTGTTTACAGGTCGGAGAAGGCAGATGGAGCTATACCCCGCACCTCCACCAAATGTGGGCTTTTGACATCAACCAATATTTTATTACCAACCTTTAGATGACATTTTCTACTTTTCGTTTCTTCTCTGAGCAGTATGACACCTGCACAGAGAAGATCCGAGCTGTAGAGAGAGCTGGATGGAGATAGATTGTAGTCACTCTTCTGCATGGGGGTGTAATCGATGCAGGAGAGTGGCGGCCATCTCTCTCTCTTCCGGTTGATGCTGATATACATCTTCTCCATCGGTATCCCGACCAGAGAAGATGTTGTAGCTGCTGAGAATCGTATAGCTCCTGCCCTATGAAACCTCCGGCCTCTGAAGAGAAGTTATTAACATAAAGACATAGAGACAACGCTACTTCTTGTTACAACACTTTTATTCACTCCTTGTAAGAAGTACAGATACAAGGGTGAATAGTAATATACTAACTGGAAATCCTCAGGCCCATGATTTGGAATGTATCTCAAAAACAGGCAAAGGAAAGAACTTCTGAACAAAGAGGAACATGGTCCTTTTATACCTTGGACCTGTGTACACCTGCGAGGTGTAACCAGGTCCAAGTGACCATGGTCCTTTATGTATCAATCCGCCGCTTGGGCATGAGTCAGAAAGGTGAGTCAGAGAGGAGGGAGGGACGGTTGAGAGTTGTTTACCCCCCAGGCTATGGTTTTGGCGGGATCACGATTTACAGGGTGTTACAATATATATATATATATATATATATATATATATATATATATATATATATATATATATATAGATATATATGTATATATATATATATATGTATGTATATGCATATATGTATATATGTACTGTAATGTACATATATATGTATATATATATATATATATATATATATTATTATATATACATATATACATATATGTATATATATATATATATTTATATATATATATATATATATATCATTTATATTTATATCATGTTTTGGTGAATCAGAGAATGGACCACAAGATGAGTGAGACACGTACGGGCCTTTATACCTTGGACCCGTGTACATCTGTATGGTGTACTTGCGCCCAAGAGACCATGTCCCCCCCACTTCGTACCCATTTGCCGATTCATTTTTTGACCAGGGGTCTTCTTGACCACGAGGAGAAGCGGGACCCCAATTCTACCACTTCATAAAGAAGTTGAAACACATGGTGTCACACTGATTTAGGGTTGAACTACATATTTGGCTATCTGTGGCTTTAAAGCTTGGCAGCTGCTGCTTGATTTTGCTTTACAACTTCAAGCAACAAAATCATTGCTGCGTATTAGCATCGAAATCCAACTTTTGTTGCCTGCTCAAAAAGGTTTATCGTCGGTAATTAAGAAGTGATACCATGTAACTGACATTCTTGGTGGTTTTGAGGTTTTGACATAAAAAAATCAGGAAATGGCGAAAAATGTCGCGAAATAAACATAAATTTATTTTAAAAAGATATTGACTGGTATAGACATCTGGTAGAGAGTGCTCACATCCATTTAATGTGATTTTGTGAATATTTAGAAAAAAATTGTTTTTGATGTCATGTGCGTAACATAATTATCATATTAATTATGGCTCAAAAGAAAAAAAACTTCCAAATAATTTTATTAGCAAAAAAATAGTGTAACACAACTTTAAATTTGCTACAAAATTCTAGTTAGGTAATATCCGGCATCGGCGCTTCATCTCCCTTTTCATATTTATATTTATTTTAAGTGGTGAGCAAAGCGAGCCAAAAAAAAAAAACTAGCAACATTTTTTTCAATATAACGCCAAACATGTGAACACGTATATGAAATGGAAGTAGTTTTTAAATTGTGGTAAACGTAAATTTACATTTCACAGTTACGAAAAGAGGCTCTCGAGGTTCATCCAAATTTGAGTAGTTCCCCGAGGGCTTCACAATTTCTATATTTTAGGGGGCTTCTTAGCTTTCAGAGAGGCTCCCAATGGCCTTCTAGTTTTGATAGGTTTTTTGGATGCCTCGCAGTTTCAAGAACATCCCCGACACCTTCACAATTTTGTTAGGCTCCTGTTGGGTTATTTAAGCCTATAACTTTTTTTAATTTTCAAGTAATATAGTATAGTTAGAATTATATATTTTAATGCACTGTTAACAATTAGCTTAAAATTACAAAAATGTAGGTGTTATAGTTTTTGAAATACAAATCTAAACACTGTGAGCGTGACGGCGATTCTGACCTTTAAATCCGTACCTCGTTTCTTCCCTTGACCGTGTGGTAGCCACATGAGAAAGATTGGAGTTACCAAAGTAGGTGGATGATGATGGATTGTAGTCGTCCTCCTGAGTAGGGGTGTAATCTCTCAGAAGGATGGTTACCATCCACTTCTGATCACCGCTGTTTCTTCTTTCTTCTTCTTTCATCTGAATATGTGCTCCGTAGGGATCCGTATGTCTTCTTGCCCTATGGTGTCTCCGGCCTGTTTAGAGAAGGGTTAGTTTCCGAACATAGAGACAACGCAGTGTCTCATTGTAAACACTATTCATTCTTGCACAGAAACATGAACATTACAAGAATGAATTCTATTAAATCAAAGGTGCGTCCACGTGCCCATGATGTGATACGGATAGAATCGACATAGTACAAAAGTTGAGCGAAAGAGTGGACGAAGAACAAATAGGAACATATGGTCCTTTTATATCTTGGACCTCTGTGTATACCTACGAGGTGTAACCAGGTCCAAGTGACCATGGTCCTAAAGGTATCAATCCGCCACTTAGGTTTAAATATAGAATGGGGGAGGGACAGGGATGAGTCACACACCCCCAGGCTAGCATTCCGGGAGGATCATGACTCACTGGATGTTACAACACATAGATTTATTACGTGCACCACTCGACAATGATAAAAGTAAATGTTTGATGCACCGACGCCACCGGCACAGGTAGCATTTGCCGCCTTGCCACCCGGGCCAAGTACGTCTCTGAATTTGCATTATAACGCTTTTTGTCTCTTCTTGTAAAATTTATATTTTGTTAGTTACGTGGTATCACTTCTTAGGTTTGGCACCTGGAATATAGGGAGTTTGACAGGGAAGACTAGGGAGTTATCTAGTGTTCTAAAGGCTAGGAGGGTAAATGTTGCATGTCTGCAGGAGACAAGATGGAAAGGGGATAAATCCAGGGACATTGGGGATGGGTATAAATTAATTTATGCAAGTAGTGAGGAGGGTAGAAATGGAGTGGGAATTGTCCTAGATCAGGAACTCAGACATAGTGTGGTTGAGGTTAGGCGGATAAATAGTAGGCTGTTAGTAGTAAAGGTAGTTTGGGGTGGCATTGTTATAAATGTAGTTAGTGCATATGGCCCCCAGGTTGGATTAGATACAGCCAGGAAGCTAGCATTCTGGGAACAGTTTGATGACCTAATGTTGGGCCTGAGTAGGAAGGAACGGGTCATAATTGGTGGGGACTTTAACGGACATGTAGGTAGAGGTAGGGAAGGGTATGAAGAGGTACATGGTGGGTGGGGCTATGGAGAGCGAAATAAAGCAGGGGAGAGTATCCTGGAGGCAGCAGTGGCACATAAGTTAATTTTAGCAAACACACTATTCCAGAAGCGAGAGGAACATTTGATTACTTTTAAGAGCAGGGCAGGAGAATCCCAGATTGATCTCTTCATGATTCGGAGTGAGGATAGAAACGAGTGCAAGGATTGTAAAGTGATACCGAGTGAAAACTTAGCGGGACAACATAGGCTAGTAGTGTTAGACCTAAAACCTAGGGGTGCAAAACAGGTGGTCAGACATAGAGGAGAGACAGCAATTAGGTGGTGGGCATTACCAGACAAGGCGGAAGAGTTTAAGAAAATGGCAAGTAAGATAGCATGGGATTTAGATGGCACTGCAGGAGAGCTGTGGACAAGGGTAGCACAACAGATCCGTGATTGTGGAAACGAGGTACTAGGGACAGTACGAGTAGGGGGTCTCGATTAGACAGAGAAACTTGGTGGTGGGATGAGGAGGTACAGAGGGCAGTTAAAAGGAAGAAAGATGCTTTCAAGACTTGGTGGCACGATGGAAGCAGGGAGGCCCAGATAGAATACAAGCGTGCCAAGATAGAGGCCAAACAGCAGGTAGCCTTAGCAAAGCATAAGAAATATGCGGACATGTATGCCAAGTTAGGTACCAGAGCAGGATAAATGGCAGTATATAGAATAGCTAGGGCTCGGGAGAATAAAGGCAGAGATATTGAAAATGTGGTGAGTGTTAAGGTTAATGGGGGCAAAGTATTGTGGGGTAGGGAGCCAGTACGGAACAGGTGGGGAGAATATTTTAGTAAGCTTATGAATGAGGGGGTAGAGCAGGAGCCTTTCACTGGAAGAAATAATCATAGAGAAGAAGTGGAGCAGGTTAGGGCTGAGGAAATTGTTCAGGCATTGCGAAAAATGAAGCTAGGGAAGGCTTTAGGGCCAGATGGGATACCAGTAGAGGTGTGGAAGGTCTTGGGGAATGTTGCCATTTCCTGGCTCACAAAGTTATTCAATAGATTGGCTATGGGGGATAGAATGCCAGGTGCATGGCGGGACAGCTGGTTAGTGCCTATTTTCAAAGGGAAGGGTGATGTTCAGGAATGTGGGAACTATAGAGGTATTAAATTGATGAGTCATACGATGAAGCTTTGGGAGAGAGTAATTGAAGCTCGACTACGGGGTAAAACTGCAATTGGGGGAAGTCAGTTTGGGTTTATGCCAGGAAAATCCACAATGCACCCTATTTTTGCCGTAAGGCAAGTTATTGAGAAGTTTCGGGCTGCCAAGAAAGAGTTACACATGGTATTTATAGATCTAGAGAAAGCCTATGACAGAGTACCACGGACGTTATTGTGGGAGGTCTTACAGAAGAAGGGGGTGGGTGAGAGTTATATAGATATGGTGAGGGACATGTATAGGAATGCACGGACAAGCGTTAAGACTGCCTGGGGGTTCTCTGACAGTTTTCGTGTTAGGATTGGTGTGCACCAGGGCTCAGCACTTAGTCCATATCTATTTATTTTGGTCCTGGATGAGTTACTGGCAGGGGTGAGGCAGGAGGTCCCCTGGTGTATGCTGTTTGCAGATGACATAGTCTTAGTTGGGGAATCCAAATTGGAACTCGAGATAAGGTTAGAGGAGACTAGGAATGCCTTGGAATCAAAGGGGTTGAAAATAAGTAGGGCAAAAACGGAGTACATGAAATTTCAGTGGGATGGGAAAGAACAGTTGAATGAGGGGATTAGACTTGGGGACAGTTTAATGCAGCAGGTGCATGACTTCAAATATTTAGGATCTGTGCTGCAAGATGATGGGAGCTTAGACTTAGACATCACAAACCGGATAAAAGCAGGTTGGCATAGGTGGAGGCAGGCTAGTGGGGTTTTATGTGACAGGAAGTTACCTATAAAATTGAAGGGAAAGTTTTATAGAACAGTAGTCAGACCAGCTATGTTGTATGGGTCAGAATGTTGGGCAATCAAGAAGGTGCATGAGGATAGAATGCAGGTAGCTGAGATGAGAATGCTAAGGTTTATGAGTGGGGTGACCAGAAGGGATAGGATCAGAAATGATTTTATTAGGGGTAGTGTAGGGGTAACAAATATAGTAGAAAAGATGCAGGAAAATAGGCTGCGGTGGTTTGGGCATGTCCTCAGGAGTGGAGAAGATGGGCTGCTGAGACAGGCAATGAACTTAGACCTGGGAATAAAACGGGGTAGAGGAAGACCCAAGCAAACCTGGGATGTGGTAGTAAAACGGGATATGGTGGCATGTGGGGTCACTGGGGGCTTGGTGCAAAATCGAAACGAGTGGAGAGTTAGAACCAGCAAGGCCAACCCTGCTGCTCGCGGGATAAGGTACAGGAAATGATGATGATGATGATGATGATGACGTGGTATCACTTCTTAAGCGACGAAATGTAGTTGCTTACCGTCATTAACATTTTTGCTCATAAAACCTAGAAGAATGTTCAAAAAGTAATCCAATAATTTTCTGGCACTACATGTATATGGAAGCATTCTAGGTATAGCAAAGTTGAATCAATTTTTACTCTTGTGTTGACATAAATGAGAAGCTTATTTCAGATCCCCTTGGGAAATCTTGCTTATTAAATGAGCAATACAAACGGAACTTCACCGTTAAATGTCTGGCGTGCACTGCATGAAGTTTTGGTTTCAATAACCTTCTCTATAGATTCAATCATAATTATTACCTTCGACGTGATAATCGAGCAATTTCCAATTTCAGATTCAAACGAAAATTGTCGTTTCTACAGGAATGCATTTATTTAAGTCGCTACAATGGTCGCAATTTTTGTGTGGAAATGGAAAGGCAACCATGCAATATTTATAATGGTATTGTAGTGAAGCTCACACATTAGTAAAATGCGTACCCAGGGGCGGATTTACCAATAGGCAGAGTAGGCAGCTGCCTAGGGCGGAAAATGTTTGGGGGCGGCAAATTGTAAATTTTTTTTTTTTGAAAATTCGTTTTGGATACAAAAAAAGTATTGTAAAACAATAAACTGCCTAATATAACTTGGTTGGCAAGAGTAATCGATGTAACAAGAGCCAGAATGACCACTTCCGACAAAACAGTTGACATTACCATTGTTAAAAGCCTACAAAAGTAACTTTATTACTTTAAGAAAGTATAGGCCATATGTGTTCAGTTGCTGCCTAGGGGCGGCAAAATGGTAAATCCGCCACTGTGCGTACCTTACTATTTCTGCCCGGGCACCTGTAGGTCTCAACCGGTAGAACCGAACTGTTTCTACTCTGTTCGGAACTGGTTTAATCGGTTCGCGGTTCATGATTTTTTGGAAACCAGTTCTGATCAGTTCGTCGATCTTGACGAACCGGTTCCCAATATGTATTAGGAGATTTGCGCAGCAAATTATGCACGGATCTGCACAGCACATTAGTCTAATGTGTTGCGCAAATCTGCTAATGGTGTTAAGAACCGGTTCGTCAAGATCGATGAAATGATCACAACCGGTTCCCAATATATACATTAGCAGATTTGCGCAGCACATTAGTAAAGAGGTGGCAAACAGTAGAACCGAACCGAATCTACTCGTTTCTGAAAAAGTTCTTATCAGTTCAATCTATACTGATTAACCGGTTATATCAGTTCCAGTAACTGGCGACACGATTCTACCAGTTTCGAACCATTAACATTTATGGCAACACCTGGCATCATTACTAGGACATTATAAAACACGTTTTTAAAGGGTGTGGGACATTTGCCCTAAAGACACTAGCCCTAAAACCATTTGCCCTAAAAGGACATTTGCCCTAAACGCCAAATAATGTAAATTTACTTTATTTGACGTTTTTTGTGTGCCTGTGACGTGCATAACCTATTTATGAAACTCCACTGAAAGACACTAAACCATATAAAAAAAGAGGAAAAAAGTGATTTTATGGCAAATGATTTTAGGACAAATGATTTTAGGGCAAATGATTTAGGGCAAATGGTTTTAGGACAAATGGCTTTAGGGCAAATGGTTTAAAACAACGAAAATATATTTCCAGTCCCATGAATTTCGTGTAAAAGTTGTTTTAACTTTCGGCTTGCATATCAAAAATAAATTAAGAGTTTATCTCTGGAATAGATAAAAAGCTAAAAATGAAAATATTGTTCGAATTTCCTGATAAGAAAGTGAAACTGATGTGAACACATGAATGTTCCTCAGACAGTGTTTTTTTGTGATATAAAAATAATTTTTATTTTAACCTTGTGTAGGTTTTAACAAAATAACCAGTCTTGATGGCTACGAGGACGGCATTCAGGTGGACATTCGATATCAATTGACATACCGTACATGTCCCCAACAAATGTTCCATTAACCCTTTGCGTTGGCCACGGCTTTGTGTACGGAAATGAATTGCAAAGGAAGCTATCATGAGCCACCATGTTTAAAACGGCAGTTGGCCACACAATTTCTTGCAACAATTGTTGATCATACATTTTGTAGTCATAATGAGCATTGGCCAGTAAGGCCGACCTCAGGCTTTGCATGTTGAACAGATTATGTTGGTTTCTGGCGCCCCACATTCCTCCTAAATGAAAATACAAAGTTATTTATGAAGCATAATGTGAATCTATCTAATGTCATAATTTGCTTAACGGCTGACACTCTCTATCCCTCCCTCACTCTGTGCACGAATGTTCTCGGAAACTACACAACTCTAGAATCGTGAAAATTAACCAGTATACACATCTGTATACACACGTGTACGTGTACACATGTGCGTGCATGTGTATGCACGTGTACACATGTGCGTGCATGTGTATGCACGTGTACTCACGTGTGTGCACGTGTTCGCACGTTTACACGTCTGCGCATGTGTACGCACATTTACACACGTGTGCACATGTGTATGCATGTGTACACACGTGTGCATATGTGTACACACATGTACACACGTGTGCACATGTGTACACACATGTACACACGAGTGCACATGTGTATGCACATGTACACACGTGTGCATGTGTATGCACATGTACACACGTGTGCATGTGTATGCACATGTACACATGTGTATGCTTGTGTACACACGTGCGCGCATGTGTATGCACATGTACACACGTGTGTGCATGTGTTATTCATTTCTAATATCGTTTAAAATGAGAATTGATCATTTACGTGTATTTTAATATACAAAAATAATAACATAACATAGAAAGGAACACCTCTCCTAAATAATAGGAATAGTCCCCGTTTCAAATAATAGAAATGGAAAGAGGAAGAATCTCGATTCTTTAAAAAAAATATTACGTTTTTAAAAAAATTGAAATTTCATACATCGAATCACTCTAAAGTCACTCTATTCATTGCCAGAATGTGTACATCATTTTACGTCTGATGACATTTTATTGTAGGTGACCCCGTTTTCGAGTTGTTCGACCCACAAACAATTATGACCAAAAACTCAAAATTTGTTTCTAAAAAATTCAAAAAAAAAAAAAATAACCCCTGAATAAAATTTTCTAATTTTTTGTCAGGAGCATCATATTGATCCACGGAATCAAATAAAAAATACTGCATGTCTTTATCTCATTCTGTTCTTGAGTTGTTCAACCCACAAAATCGGGGTTTCGGACATACAGACATCCTTTTTTGCCCCTTTTCTTGTCAAAAATTAACATTTTTTTCTTTAACAATGGGGTCTATGGGCACAATAGAAAAACGATGTTAGCCCTTTTTGTGGAGATTTTTCGAAGTAATTTTGT
Source organism: Brachycybe producta (assembly GCA_036925085.1). Classification (NCBI taxonomy): domain Eukaryota; kingdom Metazoa; phylum Arthropoda; class Diplopoda; order Playtdesmida; family Andrognathidae; genus Brachycybe; species Brachycybe producta. The sequence goes on from JAUPFP010000020.1 coordinate 2,605,524, forward strand.
GAAAGATAAACATATTGCCGTGACTGTGTGTGTTTTAAAAATTAACATTTTTTCTTTAACATCGGGTCTATGGGCTCAATATTGTTACAATATTGTTATCTTGACCAATGTGATATGTGTGGGTACATCATACATGTATTGTGTTTTAGTTTTTGTTTTAATTTAAACAAAAATCTCACCTAGAATATATGCAAAATGAGCTGGATTATCTCTCATAATGTGAAAAGTCTTATTTTCGCTAATCCAGTCGTTGACTGCATCGATTTCTCGTTGGTGAATTGGACTGTCCAGATCACGAACTACGAACATGTCAACCAGTGGATCACCCATAACCACAAACCTCCAAAGCATTCCAAAAATCCAGTTTAAATTTTTGAACACGTGTTGCAAGTCTCCAACGTAACAATCATCCAAAATTGAATGTTTGCAGACAACTTCGCAAAGATCAGACATTCCTCGCAAATTAGATTCTGCGATGTTGTGGTAAATTCGAACCGTCCAACCCTTGTAAAGTTTGCCAGCTGCTTTGGTCCTGATTTCCAATCCCTTTAAAAATTGGAATCATGGATATGAGTATAGTATAGAATCAACTGTACATCATGGTACCCTGCTGTAAATAAACGAGCAAAGGCTTTTTTTTTTAAAAAAATAAAAATGTCGAGTATTCTTTTCACTTGGTTTAGGTCTCTAGGTCGTTTTTGTACGATATATAAAGCCCGTTTCGTAGTTATTCCACGAGTATTGTTTTAAAAAGAGGAGAGTGTGAGTAAAATTTGCTTTGGAAGCCTTAAGCTAGGGTCCCGTAATCCTCGTATCACGTAATTTTCTAAATCTAATCAATATTTTTGGATGTTTCACCTATAGGAACCTATAGGCACCTATAGGTGCATGGGACGAATCCTAAATGAAATAATATTAAATGTCAAATTATTAATAATGAATAACAAGTGTGGCACTGGGGGTCGCCACAAAGGTGATATTGGTGATCCGAGTACCACCGAAATTGCAACAATCGCCGATTTTTTTGGTTAGTGAACGCTTCTATTGGACGTCAATGGAGTTAAAACTAATTTTACCAAAGTTTTTAACTTTTTTTTAGGTTAGGAATTCGAAAGATTCGAAAGACGAAAAAAGCAGCAAAGATTCGAGCTTTCGAATCATGAATATTTTTCAAGATTCGCGGGATTCGAGGATTCGAATGTCATCTTTAATAGGAAACAAATTTGAGCAGGAATACTATCTTTGACCCAACGAAAGAATTAAAGCACCTTTGCACCCCAAAAACCATCCTGCACGTGCAAGGCTGGGGGATTTATATGCGTTCTCATGGCTTTATCTTATATACAGTGCGTTTCAGATATATAGACGCACCCCAAAAATGGGTTATATCTCGAGTTAAACTTGATGGATTCGCTTGAAATTTTCACCATAAACAGATCATATTTTATTCCAAACTTTCTGCTAAACAGAATTTTTTTTCTTAAAAAGGTAAAAATTAAAAAAAATTAAAAACTGGAAAATGGCCGTTTCATAATTATAGACGCACTAATGAACTTTTCATTTTAATTAATTATTGTGACAAAATAACATTCGGAACACGACAGTAACATTAAAATTTATAAAGTATATGACTGTCCTGATGTTTTAGACCTTAAAACATTGTTTTCTACATACTTTAAACTAGATTTATAAACATATTTACAGAAATTCTGTCCCGAAGCAGCTAAAATGGCACTTTTCAGCTTTGATATTGCACTATAATCATGGCCATCTGCTTAATTATCACGTACAATGATGCCCCAAATGTTTTCTACAAGATTTAATTCCGGGGGACACACCGGTCATTCGAGAGTTGTGATATTTTGGTTCCGTAACCATTCCTTCATTAGGTTATTGGAGGAAATTGGGGCATTTTCTTGCTGGGATACTAAGCTTATACTATGGAATTGATGTTTTATGGCAGTACATACTCTCATAACAATGTCTGATAATTGCTAATATTTCTTTTGGTTGAAATAAAGGCTGAGCCTGCTTTTCAAAAACTAAGCTGCTCGTACCAAAGGCACTAAATCTTCCCCATATTATTAGGCTCCCCCACTGCCAAAATATTGTTTAGAAAAATATTGTGGTTTTCTCCTCACATCTTTCTAATATGAAAAAAATAATAAAAACCATCAGAATCATCTTGGATGATTTTTTTCCAATGGTGGTGGGAGCCTGACAATATGTGAAGTGTTTAGCACCTTTGGAATGAGAAATTTTGCCTTTATTTCAACCAAAACAAATATCAGTGATTATCAGACATTGTTACGAGAGTATGTACTGCCATAAAGCATCAATTCCATAGCATTAGCTTAGTATCCCAGCAAGAAAATTCCCCAGCTTCCTCCAATAACCTAATGAAGGAATGGTTACGGAACCAAAATATCACCACTCTCGAATGGCCGGCGTGTCCCCCAGACTTAAATCTTGTAGAAAACTTTTGGGACATCATTGTACGTGATAATTAAGCAGATTGCCATGATTATACTGCAATATCAAAGCTGAAAAGTGCCATTTTAGCTGCTTCGGGACAGAATTTCTGTATATGTGTTTATAAATCTAGTTTAAAGTATGTAGAAAACAATGTTTTAAGGTCTAAAACATCAGGACAGTCATATACTTTATAAATTTTATTGTTACTGTTGTGTTCCGAATGTTATTTTGTCACAATAATTAATTAAAGTGAAAAGTTCATTAGTGCGTCTATAATTATGAAACGGCCATTTTCCAGTTTTTAATTTTTTTAATTTTTACCTTTTTAAGAAAAAAATTTCTGTCTAGCATAAAGTTTGTAATAAAAGATGATCTGTTTATGGTGAAAATTTCAGGCGAATCCATCAAGTTTAACTCGAGATATAACCCATTTTTGGGGTGCGTCTATATATCTGAAACGCACTGTATAAAACAAAGTAGATATTTCTTTGCACATCATAGGCTTTTGAACGGTGAGGGCTGGCATCATAAAATTTGCACAGGTTATTCTTTCCGGAATTTCTGAGTTAATGCAACTATTTTCAGCTCGCTACGTCATTCCCTTCCCCAGTTTTACACGTGGTGCGCGTCGTCATATATAGGCAATCAGGATGGGACCTCGCAAGTTAAATATCGATATTGACATCGATAGTGATATCGAAGAGGTCACTATCGATGGTTCAATATCGAATATCAACATCAAAATATCAATACTATCGATGGCCATCCCTAATAGGCAAACCGTTTTATTTTAAAGATTTGGAACCTTAAACGGGGAAAATTGTTTCGACACCTTAACATAGGCGATGCACCCCTGCGGAATTCCATACCAACACATAAATAATGTATTTTTGAAGAGGTGAGGAATACTAGGAACCTGCAGAAGTGTATATAAAGCTGCAGAATTTTTTTGGTTGGCTGTGAAAAGGGTGCAGTTTGGGTCAGGATAAAAAGATGAACGAATGAACGGGATGAACATTGGGGTAACTCTAAAACCCGACACAGAATGCATTTAGAATAAGATGAACACTATATTATGGATGTACACACATTTTAAAGGGATGAACAGAGAGAAATAAAAGGATGAACATACTTTAAAGGGATGAACATTGTTTTAAGGGGGATGAACATGGTTTTATGGGGGATGAACATGGGTTTAAGGGGATAAACATGGTTTTAGGGGGATGAACATGGTTTTAGGGGGATGAACATGGGTTTAAGGGGGATCAACATGGTTTAAGGGGGATCAACATGGTTTAAGGGGGATGAACATGGGTTTAAGGGGGATGAACGTGGGTTTAAGAGGGATGAACATGGGATTAAGAGGGATGAACATGGGTTTAGGGGGAAGAACATGGTTTAAGGGGGATGAACATGGCTTTTAGGGGGAAGAAAATGGTTTTAGGGGGATGAACATGGCTTCAGGGGGATGAACATGGGATTATTGGATGAACATGAGTTTAAGGGGGTTCATCTCCTTTAAACCCATGCTCATCCCCTTTAAATTTCTTAACAGTGAAGATGAAAGTCAATAAAAGTTATTTCTTTTAATTGTTTACTTTACCCGAGCGAAGCCGGGTAGTAATGCTAGTATATATATATATATACACACATATATATATATATATATATATATATATATATATATATATATATACATATATATATATATATATATATATATATACATATATATATATATATATATATATATATATATATATATATATATATATATATATATATATAGTATATATGTATATATACATATACATATATATATATACTAGTGGGGTAACCCGTCATAAATGACGGGAGCATCTAGTTTCTTTTTGTGTGACTGTCCGGTTGTCATGAAGCAATTCGCCTTGACCACTTGTGTTTTTTATAAGCACCTTAATATTGTTATAGGTATGTGAAGACAGGGAGATACAGTCGTGTGCCCCGCCCCTTTATGACTGTCAGACCAAATATCAACCAATTGGAAATTGAAAAGAACGGGGCATGTGACGTCAGACCAAATAACAACCAATTCAAAATTGAAAAGAACGGGGCATGTGACATCATACGACATAACAAAATAATTAAAAGTTGCTGGCCCTCATAAAAAGGCAGGGAAAACGACTGTATTTTACTGTCTTTACTTGCCTGTCCTTACTATTGTTTGGATTCTTGGATCGGGAGAGTGCAACATAAAGTTGACCATGAGAAAAAAGCAGTTCATTTAAATTTCAATCTGATTAAGTTTTTGTCCTAAAACAATTTACCCTAAAGAAACATTTGCCCTAAAGAAACATTTGCCCTAAAGGGAGATATTGCCCTAAAGGGAGATATTGCCCTAAAGGGAGATATTGCCCTAAAGGGACATTTGCCCTAAAGGGACATTTGCCCTAAAGGGACATTTGCCCTAAAGGAAGATATTGCCCTAAAGGGAGATATTGCCCTAAAGGGAGATATTGCCCTAAAGGGAGATATTGCCCTAAAGGGAGATATTGCCCTAAAGGGAGATATTGCCCTAAAGGGAGATATTGCCCTAAAGTTAGATATTGCCCTAAAGGGAGATATTGCCCTAAAGGGACATTTGCCCTAAAGGGACATTTGCCCTAAAGGGACATTTGCCCTAAAGGGACATTTGCCCTAAAGGGACATTTGCCCTAAAAAGACATTTGCCCTAAAAAGACATTTGCCCTAAAAGACATTTGCCCTAAAAAGACATTTGCCCTAAAAAGACATTTGCCCTAAAAAGACATTTGCCCTAAAAAGACATTTGCCCTAAAAAGACATTTGCCCTAAAAAGACATTTGCCCTAAAAAGACATTTGCCCTAAAAAAACATTTGCCCTAAAAAGACATTTGCCCTAAAAAGACATTTGCCCTAAAAAGACATTTGCCCTAAAAAGACATTTGCCCTAAAAAGACATTTGCCCTAAAAAGACATTTGCCCTAAAGGGACATTTGCCCTAAAAAACATTTGCCCTAAGGAGATGTTCCCCTAATGAGTAGTCTAAATATACAGTAATTGGTTTTAGGGCATATGTTCTTTGAGGGCAAATAGTTTTAGGGCAAATGTTTTTAAGGGCAAGTGGTTTTAGGGCAAGTTGTTTTAGAGCAAATGTTCTATTAGGGTAAATGGTTTTAGGGTAAATGGTTTTAGGGCAAGTGTTCCTTGAGGGCAAATAGTTTTAGGGCAAATGGTTTTAGGGCAAATGTTCTATTAGGGTAAATGGTTTTAAGGAAAATGTTCCATTAGGGTTAATTGTTTTTATGGCACAATTGCCTGTGATAAACTGTAGTTTAATTTTGCTACTATTATCCCCTCCCCTTTTTTTATTTGAAATAGAAAATGTGTTTTTCATTTTCTCTGGTGTGCGCATGCGCGTCGTTTTTTTTTTTTTTTTTTACTAATTTCATTTCAATTTCAGTCACCCCCTCCCACTTTTCCTCCCTCCACGTTTCTCTCTCGCCCCCCCCTTCTACACTTTCCATCCAACCTTTCCCCCTCTCCAATTTAATATCATGGGGTTCTTGGATGGGAAGCGTGCAACATATAGTTGACCTTGAGAAAAAAAAAAAGCTGTTCATTTCTTCATTTATTTAAATTTATATAAATTCCGATGTGCTTCAATGGTTGTACAGCGTTATTTCAGACAGAAAGACAGACAGACAGACAGATACACAGACCTGGGATATTATATATATAATATTAGGGCTGTTCACAAAAAAAAATTTTTCAATTTTGTTATGCATAGTTGTTTATTTTGTACCTTTTATATAAACATTACTTTGTGCAAAAAATTACTGAGATTAGACTATGCGTAGGGGTTGCTCAACTTGCATTTTTTGGCTGCATTTACAGTTACACTAACAGATCAGTTTTATCAACAATAATCTATTATTAACGAGGCTTGTATGCCTTCAGTGTTTCCTTTCTGGCATCAGGGACTCGTTTCCGGTGGTCTTCAACAACCTGGATCAGTTTTTGCATCTCACGTTCGTTCTTAGTGATGGACTCGTTGAACGTCGAAATCAATGCAACAGATCGCTCAGCAGAATCATTGACTACCTTCAGCGAATCAACAATGCACTTTGCATCTTTATACTTTTGAGAGTCCCCCCAGGTCACAGGATCACTATTGAAGAGAAAGTCACATTCTATGTGAAGTGAACGCAATGCACACATGGAAGCAGATTTCACCAGATCATGCAAGGCTTTGTTCTCAAGTCCGTGGCTGTTCTTTAGTTTGATTCCCCTTTCAGTCCAGTCTTTGCAACTTTTTATGGCCTCCACTAGCATTCGTTTCTCTTGAACTGGAAGTTTGTTGGAAAACAAAGCAAGGGGTGTCAGTTCAGGTCCGAGGTACCACAAATGGGAATCAAGTTTCTTCAATGCAGCCTTTGACACATTTTGATTTACAGCTGGATATTGCTTGATTTTCCGGAATAGTTCCAAGTCATTTATTGGAGTATCACTCGTCTTCAGACATGAATGAAATCCACGCTTTCACATAAATAAGGCTTACGAACATTAGATTCCATTAGATTCTTCTCTTCCTTAGCGGTTAGCTTCAATTCCATCCGGAAGAGGTACACTTTCAAGCAGTAAATCACCTTTGCCATCCACCTGGCCATGTGATATGCACCGGGTGACTTGAAATGATATTCTTTCTCTTTGGGTAAAATCCCAGAACTAGAAGGCTTAGCTCCACCATCTCTTTGTAGTCCTCTCGGGGCTTGTACAATTCGTCTGCTGCTAGGCTATCTCGAAGGAAAATGATGACTTCTTCTTTCAACTCTTGCAAATGTGTCATGTTCACATTGGTCAGTCGTGGGTCAGTAATCGGTCTGAAATTCTTATGGTTGATGCAAGGCCAGATCTGTTGGAATCGCTGGAAAAGTGGAATGTTTGGACCTTTAGAAGGTCCAAATAATTCTGAAAAGACACCTCCAACAATTAGCTCATGAGTATGGTGACGACAGGCTAAGTAGAGCAAGTTCCTGCCAATCTGTTTCTCCAAAAAAACATATGCACCATTTTGCAGCCGTGTGGTAGTAGCTCTGTACTTGCTCGTAGTCATATTTTTTAAAGTATAAGTGTCTGAAAACATACATGACAAATTAGGCAATCGATATTTATAAAACCTTAGCATCAACACATATAGGTGTGACAGATGAAAATTCAAGGTCATTGAGCAACGTCTAAATGTTATTTGACTGCAAAACTTTTTTGCACATTTTGTGTGTACACCAAGTGCTACAAAATGAACCACTATGCATTCAAATTGGCGAAAATAATTTTCTCCACCCCTGTGTTTTGAACAACCCTAATATATATATACATATACATATATATATATATATATATATATATATATATATATATATGTACATATACATGTATACATATACATGTATATATATATATATACATACATATATATATGTATATATATATATATATACATACATATATATGTATGTATTTATATATATTGTGACGAAACGGGATTTTAAATTTGGCGCTCAGAAGAGTGTCACATAAAAGAGCGGAGAGTAACCGCCGTATCCGTGATGTTGTTCAAGGAAAATAAGAGTATCAGAGGCTAAATGTGGAATAAACAGAAAGAGTTTATTCCACAAACAAACAAATGAATAAATTAGTTTGTGTCTCTTGAAGCTAGATGAGATAATACGACGAATTATATTTATAATACACTTGAGAAAAGGTTAAATAGAATAAGTGTGGCCCTTCGTATATTTCCGGCTCCCGAAAATATATCGAGAATGCAAATCGCTTATAGAGAGCGTCTGCTTTGAGAGAATATACTTGAGAGAAGAACCGCGAAATTCAAATGCCGCTCCTTTTATACTCTTGGCTCTGGCCACGCCCCCTTCTACGGGGACGCTTCCAAGGCCGAATGTTCGAGAACATTCGAGAACATTCGAATTTCCCGGAAGTGACGCAGTACTTCCTCTCACGCGGATGCAGAAGAGAGAAAAGAGAAAGAAAGAGAGATGAGCAAAGCCGCTCATCTACAACGAGTACAGGGTGTTTACAAACATTGAAACAAATATTCCCCGACGGCAAAAACACGAAATGACTGGTTCGTCACATTCCCCCCAACTAGAGTGAAGCACGTCCTCGAGCTTCTTGTTCTAGCCTAATGGAAGAAAAGAAAAGAAAAAGCTATCCAAAAATAAAATAAAAACAAAAATAAAAACATTGTTGACTTTACAATGTAGACATTGGGATTTTACACGGGCAAGGACAAATTAGAACATAACCCAGCCCCAAGAGACACAACTTAACAAACATATTGATAGCAAGAAATTTTACATTTTTTTACAGAAGTTCACCTTCCGCGAACAGAGGCAGAGCTAACGGGTTCCGCCATCTCCAATCCAGAATCCGAAGAAGGCCAACTTGACATTTTTTTTTAATGATAAAAATTAACGATTGCAATCCTTGGTAATAAACTTTTTCCTAACAAAACAAACGTTTTTTTTTTTTCCCCTTTTTATATATTTTTCTTATAAGCAGCGATGCACACAATCAAAGTGAATAACTAAGAACTGAACAAATGTTTCCCCTGTTGGGAATTTCAGCTGGAACTTGAATTTGATTTAGGACTTAGTGTCAAAATGCAAAAAAAAATGAAGACTAGTCAAAAATTTTGAATTCTTGAGCAGCAAAACGCCGAACGGGAAACGGGTATAAACCAAATGTATCCCAGGTGAAAATTCCAGCTGGTATCTGTTTCATATATTAAACTGAACAATGAATGAAAAGAAATGAGAAGTTACAACAAGTGATAATTGAACGAAGAAATATTCAACTATCAGAGCCATGAAAAGTTTTTTTTTCACATGTGTATATAACACGATCATGAAAAGTCTGTCATTATTAGAAGAAGTCTGCCACATTTCAATATTCCGGCATCAACCACTTATCGACCCTCCCTCGAAGATCTCTTCGGAAGAGGTCGTTGATCTTCTCATCAGTAATATGCCTCCGGGTATTGCTGGTTTCCTGTAGATGACAAATCACCGCATCGAAGAGGACAGCAGCTTGCAATTTATCTTCCGTCGCCCGTAGTGAGTTACCTTGCACACAGTACTTTTCAAAACGACCCGGTTGGAAATTGGCCGCACAGAACTGCCTCAGGCTGACTTTGTAGGCAGGAAGAGTGACTTCCCCCGGGAAGTAGAATACCTCGACCACATGACACCCAGGAAACACCACAGCAGTAGCAAGTTTCCCGCAGACAGTCACATTGAACACGAAGCGCTTGGGCTCTGCCGGAGGAAGTAGCCTTGGAGTCTGTTCCTCCAGATCGAACAACCCCATGTACATTGTCCCAGTAGATTTTGTATTTTCTTGCCATACAACCCATCGATTGTTCAGCAGCAGCTCCGATGTAGTAGTCCTCCGGAACGGACAGCGTCTTCGGGGAGAATCAACCACTCCAAGAACGGATCCTGCCCCGGAAGCAGTTTCTTGTCCCCGTAAAGGAAAACGATGGCGCTGTAGACGATGGTTCTCAGGAAGATTCCTGTCGAAAGGGATCACTGGCGGAATCTCTAGGCTGGCCTTGATTACTTGGCCATTGCTATTGTTAATAAGTCCCGGTTGTACTTCCTGGCTGCCCTCAGTGGCCGTGGAACTGTCACGATGTTGGATGATGGCAGGGACAGTGGTGGCAATAGTAGCAGTGGCTGCTGCAGGTTCCTCCTCCCCAATCCAAGTATAAGTGATAATAAACCCGGCCTTTCTGGCCCTAAAAAGGGCGGCCCGGGCTTGGTCCCTATCCAAGTGGCAGGGATGCCTTTTCTTTTTCCTGGTGGGCTGGCCCACAAGACTGGTCAATGACGTGGTTCTTTCCATAGCAGGATCAGAGGGATCCACGTCCATAGTCTCCGTATCGTCTGAGGAGATGTCCTCTATCCCCTCGATAGGTGTTGTCAGTACCTCCCTCGTTCGAACATCCTCCTCAGGAAGAATCACCCGGACTTCTCTAGGCTGCTCCGGAGCCGTTGACAGAATTTTCGGCAGAGTGACTCCAGCTCTGCGGATCGCCCGACACATTGGACGAAATTCCTTGACTTGGGCTTTAAATCTAGCCCGTTCCTCGCTTTCCGGTGGATTCGGCAGTGGTAGAGGACTAGACTCATTAAAGGTTACTGACCTCTTCCTCCTTCTATTCTTCCTTTTTGGTACGGTTGCTCCAGCTTCCGATCTAACAGGCACCTCGACTACCAGTTCCTTTCGTCCCGTTTGTTGCTCCCGGCTTCCCTCAACAGCCTCCACCACAACCACTTCCTTCTCCACCCCAGTTCCACCCACAGGAACGACAGAAGTGGCAGGCCCTCCGGACCCCGAAAGGCCCTCCTTCTCCTGCCGCCTGTAGGCATCCCTGAGGTAGCGAACGTTATGGCAGTAGCGAACCTGTTCCACAAGCTGTGATCTTCGTATGGCCCGCTCCAACTTTGGATCTTCCATCACCTCGAATTGTCGACCTTTACCCCATCCTGGTGACTCCATTCCTCCAGGAATAAACCCATTGCATGGGTGGAGGGACTCCCGAAACTCACGAGTCATCCCCAAAGCCATTGTCGAGACGTCGATGTGTGACTCACGCTCCTCACGAGCATGCATGGATTCCTCGATCCGCATCGGACGTATTGATGAGGGCACTTCCTGCTGTCGTGACCTTTGGCTTCCAGGATGCGATCGCCCCCAACCTGAGTCAGGTCTACGACCTCCGGATCCCGGAAGTCGCCGACCCTCCCCAGATTGAACACGACCACGCCCGAAATGATGATCGTCACGGCCCATGCTTGAAGTTTCGAAAAGTGTTCTACAGAAAGTTATTGGAAGCGTCTCACCAAACCGTTTTTGTCTCCTGTTCCCCTGCTGCTGATCCTCCAGGTCCTTAGTGATGAGGAAGAGAGTTGTCCCGTGTCTTCCTGGAACAGGATCGTCGTTTCCCAGATGATTCCTTTTCAATCGTCGAATCTCACAATTATTGAGTTCCGGGATTGCCCCTTCTCCGTGGATTTTTTTCCCACCAAATTCCCCAGCTGTCCTTCAGCAGAACTGGTAAAAAACCGTTGCACTTTCAATAATAACTCTTCTATTCGTTGACCATGTGTTGAGAACCAATTTAACAGTTCCCACACTTCCCGCACCCAATTTTCACTAAAAACCGTCCAAACTTCCAAATTCCCAAATAACTTTCCCCAACTAGACACAAAACCTTGCAAAATCACCGACTGTTCTCTGAAAATTCCGATGACAACGAAGAAAACTTTCACAAAAATTAAAAACAAATTTCCACCGTCCTCACTATCTGGATCCCAAAAGTAAATTGATGTTTTAGATGGCACTATTTTCAAACAAAGAGTTGAGATGTATTCAGACGCCCTCATAGTGTTACCATTGGTACCAAACTTCAACTGGCATGTTATCATCACGTGATGTGATTCGGCCAGTGTCCATCCACTGAGGTACTCTTTCTTTTGCACTTCCATGTGAGATTTTCCAAGAAATTCAGTGACGTCATTCAATTCCTCTTTGCTGATTACGTGTCGCCCCCTAATTACATCTTTGGGCAAGTCACAGGTTGCGAATTTTGGCGCCGAATTCAAATTTTTGAATGTTTCTTTCGGTATTTCTTGTTGATTCGAAACGTAGCAAAGCAAATTCACACATGGGAAAAAGTTTTGTTGGTAATCATATTCCCATATTATAACATGCAAGGCTTCCAGGGGTAATTCAAAAAGTTTCAGGTCAACGTTCCTCGTGTTAAACTTTGATTCCGAAGGATTTTGGATGGATAATTCGTTTCTCTGAATAATTGGATGAGGTTCCAAAGCACTATGGGTCACCCCATTTCCCCCAACTATATCGGGCACTGTCTTCCGTCTTTGATAATACGGACGCATGTGTACGATGTTTACGAAGTCCTTCACGATCCTTCCCCAACCGTCTTTGTATTCTAGCTCATATACAGTATCGGACATCTTCCCGACAACTGTATATCCATCTCTGTAGACATAACGAAATTTCTTTGTCTCATCCGGTAAAGGTCTCAAGTCCTTTACCATCACCTTCTGCCCAATACAATATTCGACCGGTTCCTTCCGCCTAGCATCGTAGTACTTTTTCTGCCGCAGGTGGGCCTCATGAAGGTTCTCTTTAGCTTCCAGAAGGAAATCTCTTGATACGCCCACAGCTCCAGTACTGTGTTCCACCCCAGATGTTGTTGGTATCAGTGGTATCTCATTGTCCACAGGGAGTCTAGCCTCTCTCCCAAACATCAATTGGTATGGTGTGAATCCTGAAGAACCATGTTTCGAGGTGTTGTATGCAAACACAGCTGGCAGAAGATGAAAATACCAATCTGTCTGTTTCTTGCCAGGTGTCAAAGCTTTCTTTACTATTTGCATGACAGTTTTATTGGTCCGCTCTGCCAACCCATCCCCTTGAGGGAAGTAAGCAGTAGTCGTTGAGTGTAGGACTCCTAGTTCCTCAAATAACTCCTCCGTTTCCTGGGCAGTGAATGGTGTCCCTCTGTCCGTAAGAATTCTTACTGGTGTGCCAATTAGATGAATGATGGTGTCCCGGATAAAATTTTTAGTCGTCTTAGCATTCTGACGACAAACTGCTCGGGCAAAACAGTATCGAGTAGCATAATCTACTGCAAGGATGATGTGTTGCACTCCTCCCAAGGATTTCGGCAACGGACCGATGTAATCAATGCCCCAGGTGTCGCCCGGCTTCGAAATTTTCATCTCATGTAAGAATCCAGGAAGCTTCTCTTGCGGCTTCCTACATAATTGGCATATGTGACAGGTACGTAGATACTCTAACACATCATTTTTCCAACCTTCCCAGTAAAATCTTTGGGAGACCCTTTCCAAAGTTTTTGTTTGTCCGAGATGCCCAGCTTCCGGGCTGTCATGTAGCATCTCCAAGATTGCGGCTACCAAATGTTTTGGCACAACATGCAGAAGAATGACTCGTTCTCCTTCCTGGCGTATAATTGCACATAGTATTCCATCCACTATCACGTAATGCTTCTGCAAAGTGGACTCCGGGTTGCTTTTGATCTCTTTGATGATTTTCAGCAAACGTGGATCCTCCTGTTGCTCCGAGACCCAATCCCATTTCCGGATCCCGAAAATGACATCATCACTCAGATCCTCCGGGTTTGGCTGCAGTCCCCACTTTCGTGGAATATCCACTGGTTGTCTTGAAATGCAGTCAGCATCCACATGTGTCACACCAGCTTTATAAACAATGGTATAGTTGTACTCTTGCATAAGCAACTGCCATCTACCAAGCCTTCCTTCCAATCCTTTGGCAGTCTTCATATAACACAGTGAATGATGATCGGTCACCACCGTGAACGCCTTATTGAACAGATATGGACGAAACTTGGTTACTCCGTAAATAATAGCCAGACATTCTTTATCAGTAGTGGAGTAGTTCTTCTCGGCGGCCCGCAGTGTTCTTGAAACAGCTCCTAGCATCTGCAAAGGCTTCCCTTTTGATTTCTGGTATAAAATTGCGCCTATGCCATACCCAGAAGCATCACTATGCATGGACAGTTCCGCCTCCGGATCGTAAACTGCGAGTACTGGAGCCTCAGTTAGCTTCTTCTTCAAGAGCGCAAATGCCGCCTCACACTCGATGGTCCAATTGAACGGAATATCCTTTCGAGTCAGTTCAGTAAGAGGTTTCGCAAAATGGGCATAGTTTTCAATGTGCTTCCGATAGAAGCCCGCCATTCCTAGGAATCTTCGAGTTTCTTTCAGATTGGTCGGTCTAGGAAGTTCTCTGATCGCGGCTACCTTGTTTGGATCGGGCTGAACTCCTCTTTGAGAGATAATGTGTCCCAGATACAAGACTTCCTCGAAGCCAAAGTAGCATTTCCCAGGGTTTAACTTGAGATCAGCACCCCGCAGTAGCTCCAGAATATGTCCCAAACGCTGTATGAACTGCTCGTAAGTTTTACCGAAGACAATTATATCATCTAGATATACTAGACAAGTTTCCCACTTATTTTCTGCGAGCAAAATGTCAAGTGCTCGCTGCATCGTAGCAGGTGCGTTACACAAACCAAATGGCATTCGGTTAAATTCGTAAAGTCCACCAGGAGTCACGAAGGCTGTCTTCTCTCGATCCTCCTCAGCCATCCGGAACTGCCAGTACCCGCTTTTCATGTCAAGAGTGGCAAAGTACCGTGCCCCATGTAATGAGTCAAGGGCGTCATCAATCCGTGGCAGAGGGTAATTGTCGACCTTGGTATGACTGTTTAATCGTCTGTAGTCAATACAAAAACGCCACTGGCCATCTTTCTTCTTTACCAGCACTACCGGTGATGAAAAAGGCGACTTCGATGGTCGTATAACTCCAGCATCCAACATTTCCTGGACGTTAGCTTTAATTATTTCACGTTGAGCCGGACTATGGCGTCGTAGAGGTTCCCGAATCGGTGGGTGATCTCCGATGTCAATATAGTGCTCTGCTATGTCAGAGCAACCCAATTCGCAAGATTCGAACGCGAACGAAGTCTGATAGCGCATCAGTAGATCCATGAGAATCCTCCTTCGTTCTTTGCCGAGGGTTGGCCCGATCTGCATTGCTTGTTTGAACTCCTCGACAGTTTTCGTCTCCAGCCTCTGTTCGACACCAGCTACCTCTGGCTCCTCATAACAGTAATCCTTCCGCATGTGGGCAACAAGCTCTCCTGCTGCGATTCCTACTTGCTCTGTGGTAGGGTTGAGCACTTCGATTTGGAAATTGCGTTTACCCTGGCCTTGCATTATGCCTGGGGCCACGAATATGCCCTTCCAGGTCTTAAATTTTTCATCTGGCACAACGATGAAAACATCTTCTGTCTCCAATAGTCCTTGAGCCTCCACCCTGATGGTCCCAGTTTGACCAGGAGCCAGTACCACTGCTTCTGTGGATCGAAGAGCTTGAGTGTCCAAGATGTCGTAGAGACTTTTTATGCCAGGCTTTTCTGTAGCCTCTTCCACGTCTTTGGAACTTTCTGCCGTCTTTTGATCCTTTTCTTCACTAGCGCTCTTGAGGTAGCTATTCACGCATTGCCTGTAGATTCGTTCGTTGATCATGGATTCCCCAAAGTAAATTTTATTGGTTTTCATTTCCACAATCAAGTGCAGAGCCTTTCCCAAATCACGTCCAAGAATAGCCTCCCTCTTGCCTCCAATGACGATAAAACAAGCTCGAACTGACTTCCCTTCCACCTCCACTGTGGCTATGACTTGTCCGATGACGTCCAGCCGGCTACCTCCCACGACTCCAACCGTGGGAGTGGTGGAGACCGGTTCAACAGGCCAGTTCATTTCTTTTACCAAGGATTCGGACAGCACACTGGTGAATGCTCCGGAATCCACCAGTAGCTGGACTGTTTTCTGATTGATCACCACGGTTACTCTGGGTGAATCATCTTCGGCATCATATGTCCCAATCTCCTTTGGAAGACATTGTTCGGCGACGTACTTCCATATCTCACTCATGACTTTCCGGCAGCATGCTCTCCCCTTGGTAGGATCTTTTCCTGGTTTCCGCACGGCAGGGCTGTGTTTTCTTGTTGTTGAAGCCTCCAAGTAGGTCTCCCTGCAACCATTGGCATAGCAATGCTCCTTGTATTGTTGCAGCATTTCATACCAAGTCACTAAATCGTCCTTAGTCCATTTTCCCAAAATTCTGACAGCTTCGATGGTTGCGATAGTTCCCGGGGCGGTTTCCTCTTCAGAACTTTCAGAAGTGTCCTCATCATTGTTGATAGTTAGGGGTTCATTGATCAGTCCAGGTGAAGTCTCCCCCTCCGACTCCACCGCTTCTAGTTTAAATCCGAAGTAAGACTGCTGAGAGGCACAAAACTGATCCGGTCTTCCAAATAAATCACAGCGAGTGGTACCCCACCGGATCCCATTACTACATCAGTAAGATAAAGCCCCTCTGCTCCTTCATCTGTTACTGCATGAACAGTATTACGACCGGGACAATTTCGAGAAAAATGCCCCATCTGACGACAACGATAACACATGGCCATCTCTTTGTTGACCCTTCCTCGATTCGGATTAGGCCCCTTGCGATCGTTTCTTGGTGTGGTCCCGGCTCCGTGTCTCGACTGTATGGACCCTGTGCGACCAGATCGTGTGGCCGGAACCCCTGACGTATTCGTGGAATCGCCAGATCGACCGCCACTGTTTGCAGAATTATTGGGCCGATTGCGGTTGCTGGCGGAATCATTGGGTCGGTTGCTGTTGGTAGGTCGTGAGCCAGTGCTCACAGTTGCTTGGTTCGAGTTGCGATGTGAACCCGAGGTTCTTTCCACATCCTCATCTTCTTCTCTCCTCAGGTTCCACTTTCCTGAGAGGTAAAGAGTGCATTCGATGTTCACAGCATAATCTATGAATGCTCTGAGGTTGGATCCTGAAGCAGCCTCCACTGCTCGACTCATGATAGGATGGAGAGCCTCTCGCAATTGCCCAATCCTTAAATCGTCGGACATGTCGGTATACAGTTTTTCCGACACCTTAAGAAACTTGCGGATGAAGTTGGGCGTAGGTTCCCCCTCCTCCTGCTTCAATCTGCTGAGGTCACGACTGAGAAGTAAATTTTCGCTCGGACGACCGAACTCTTCCAACATTTTATCTTTCAGGCTCCACCAGTCCATTCCGGGATTACGATGACGAGTACGCGACAATCAGTCCCAGGCATCGTCCTTTACGCATGTAGTTATGTAATAGTAGCGATGGTCCGGTGACCATTCGTGGAGCGCAGCAATAGCCTCAAATTTTTCCAGAAAAGTTGTTATTTGTCCTTTTCCATTGAATGGCTTTAGGTGATCCAAAGGATGGCGATGTCCGTAACGCCTATTCAACTCCTCAATTGAGAGCTCCGAAGTGCTACGGATATTAGATGACCCCCCAGTCTGCATACCTCTAGCACCTGGGTTTTCCTCGGACCCCCTGTGGTATACAGCGTTTTCCACTGTCCCCCTCGCATGGGCTGGTATTTGCTGGGACTGCGCATTCATAACTGGTTGTGCGTAAGGTTGGTGTGATGACCCAACTTGTTGGTCAAGCGGATTAAGTCCCTCTTCACCTGGCCTCACCCCTCCCCATGATCGATAACGGATCCCGCCATCATTCATGGGCACAGACTCAGACGGAATCGTCGAGTACTGTGGCTGAAAGGATGACGTCATGTGCTCCCGTTGGATTTGTTGTGCACGTGAGTGTGGTAGTCGTGTGCGCTGGGGCAGCATGTAGTGAGGTACAGTGGTCTGATTGTCTCGCCAAATTCCAGGTTGAGTCAGTGAAGGAACAAAATTTGAATGTCCCTCTGACATCGGCCACATGGTCGGTTGTAAGGGAGCAAAGTCTGAATGTCCCTCTGACATTGGCTGCATGGTCAGTTGTGAGGGAACAAAGTTTGAATGTCCCTCCGACATCGGCCGCATGGTCGGCTGTGAGGAAACAAAGTTTGGATGTCCCTCCGACATCGGCCGCATGGCCGGCTGTGAGGAAACAGAGTTTGGATGTCCCTCTGGCATTGGCCGCGTAGTCGGCTGTGTAGGTGAAGAGACAAAGTTCGGATGTCCTTCTGACATTGGCCGTATGGTTGGTTGTGAAGGGACAGAATTCGGATGTCCCTCTGACATTGGTCGTGTGGTCAATTGTGTGTATAAAGGGGCAAAGCTTAGATGTCCCTCTGACATCGGCCGCGCAGTTGGCTGTGTGGATTGAACCGTCATGTACTGTGGTGTGGCGGTTATCAAGTTTTGATTTTCCCGCCAAGTTTGTCCAGCTGTTTGAATAGGCTGAGCCATAGTATATGTAGTCAAAGTGTTAGACAGATTCAAATTTTCCCGCCAATTTTGTTGTATAGGGTGGTGGTCAAACGACGTGGTCATAGGATCCAATGCTACTTGGTTTTCCCGCCAAATTTGTCCCATTGGATTCTGTGTTGTTTGTGTAGTCGTATGCATTTGCATAGGATTTGATACAGTTTGATTTTCCCGCCACAATTCACCAGCTGTTTGAATCGGCAATGAGTGAAAACTGAAATTCAAACTTTCCCGCCCTACATTGTGTACGTGAGATGTAAGTTGCGGCACGACAGATAGAGGAGGGCAGGAGACAGTTTGTCTGGCCTGTCTTGATGTTAAAGAGTCAGCGATCACCATCCCTGCGGATGCCGCAAGAGGGACACTGACCCCCCCTGTCTCCGTCGCCGTGAAGAGTGTTTGAGAGTGAGTTCTCTCTTGTAACTGCCCCCCAGAGACCCTCCCTTCCAGCGAACCAGAAGGAATACAAGTCTCCGGTTGACCGAAATTCGAGAGGGTGTGAGAAGATGGTAATGTTGGCCCGCTAGTTGTGTACATTGGCTCAGTGGGTGTTCTCAACCCTCCGGCACTTCCAGAAGGGAGAACTCCCAACTGGCCAGAATGATGTAAAGGAGAGATTGAAGATCTTTCCATTAAAGGACCCCCAGAGAGTAGCATTGAACCTGGACCAGTGATGTGATCGGTCAAAGGAGGTGTGTCAAAGTCGGTTTCAGTTGGATTTACAGTTAAATCCATATCTTGAGGTGTACGCAGAGAAATCAGCGGATTTCTAGTGGATCGCGGATTAAGCAGAACCCACCTCCCAATGGAATCTAGTCCCTGAGGTCGCGTATGAATAGGATGGTACATATACAAATACAAATAAAGTATTTACACAGATAAGATATTTACACTTACTCTTATTTCCTTGAAAAACGCGGATATTACGCGGTTACCCCGCACCTCCACCAAATGTGACGAAACGGGATTTTAAATTTGGCGCTCAGAAGAGTGTCACATAAAAGAGCGGAGAGTAACCGCCGTATCCGTGATGTTGTTCAAGGAAAATAAGAGTATCAGAGGCTAAATGTGGAATAAACAGAAAGAGTTTATTCCACAAACAAACAAATGAATAAATTAGTTTGTGTCTCTTGAAGCTAGATGAGATAATACGACGAATTATATTTATAATACACTTGAGAAAAGGTTAAATAGAATAAGTGTGGCCCTTCGTATATTTCCGGCTCCCGAAAATATATCGAGAATGCAAATCGCTTATAGAGAGCGTCTGCTTTGAGAGAATATACTTGAGAGAAGAACCGCGAAATTCAAATGCCGCTCCTTTTATACTCTTGGCTCTGGCCACGCCCCCTTCTACGGGGACGCTTCCAAGGCCGAATGTTCGAGAACATTCGAGAACATTCGAATTTCCCGGAAGTGACGCAGTACTTCCTCTCACGCGGACGCAGAAGAGAGAAAAGAGAAAGAAAGAGAGATGAGCAAAGCCGCTCATCTACAACGAGTACAGGGTGTTTACAAACATTGAAACAAATATTCCCCGACGGCAAAAACACGAAATGACTGGTTCGTCACAATATATATAAATATATATGTATTATTTGTCCTGTATTTATACAAGTACATATTTTGCAAGAAGCTATCTACATGTCTGGCACTTGCACTAAAACACTTACATATCATTTCACCTAAAATCTATGCTCTACATTTTTGTCCGAAAGACACATTTGAAATGAGTGTGTGACCTAAAGAAAAATTTCACCTGAAGGACCTTTGACCTAGAGTCATTTGACCTAAACCATCATTTTACCTAAGGGGCATTTGACCTAGATTTGTTTAAACTAAAGTTGCATTTGACATAAAACAATGTTTGACCTAATATTTATCACACCTAAAGTGGCATTTGACCTATAATACATTTGACATAAAGGGAAATTTATCTAAAAGGACATTTGACCTGAATATGTATTTGACCTAAATAGCCATTTGACCTACAAAGAACATTTGACCTAAAAAGCATTTGACATAAAGAGGCATTTAACATAAAGAGGCATTTAAAATAAATGGACATTAATTCATTCCATGTATAGCATCAATAGTGCAAATGTCAACATCCTGGATGCAACATATATTTATATATCTATGTATACATAAAAATAAAAGTTGTATGCATAATTCATATTCAAGCAAGAAGAATGGGGTGGTATGGGTATCTTCATATTTTTCTACAGGCAATGCCAGGGCATATCTGCTAGTTATTAACAAGTAAAGATTTCAAATTGAAATTACTAAACAAAACAAAAGAAGCAAAAAGTAAAGTATTGATTGAGGAGCGAGGAACACCCTGTCAAAGAGTCTGGACCAGACCTTTGCATACTCATGTTACAGCCTTGAACACACCTGCCATCAGTTTATCGACAGCACAATACCATATTGTAAAGTTGATTAGATACTATTTTGCAATTTACTTTAAAGTATCCGGAGTTCGTGTCTCCATAAAATGAATACGAGACAACTTTCTGACCTGGTCCTCTAATGTCAGCCGAAGCACCACAGCTGGATCTTTTCATGGTTACTGGAAAAGTTAACTTTGGTATTGACTTCCAACAGTTACACTGTGGGTGCCACCACCCTGTAGAATTGTGATTTTTAATCATTTTTGTCCTGTAACTAAAAAATATACATCATGATAAATTGTGAGTTTTAAACAGGATTATTTTCCTCAACCCCAAATGCCAGTTGCAATAGCATTGCTTGGATTTTGGCGCCGAGAGCAAAAATTTTGAGTGTGCCCCAAGGCTGTTTTTAAGGTGTACCCCAAAGTGATTGGGACAAACCTCTTTGTAATTGGGACAACATCTACTGGCAATGGACAACTTGGGACAACACTTTAAATTTTTTGGACAGCTTTTATTTTTGAGAAAAGTTATATATACAAAAATTGGGGTACACCTTAATGCCATACCCCAAAGTGTTTGGGACAACTAAAACAACAACTGAAATAGAATATATAGCCAATGGACTGATTGGGACAGTGAAATTTTCTTTTGGACAGTTAACATTTTTGAGGAATGTAAGTGTAAACATTTGGGGTATACCTTAATGCCATACCCCACATGAAGATATTTCGGCAACCATTAATAGCAGAAACATGGAACCTTTTTCTTTGGCTTGTACTCTCAATGGACTTCAATGGATAGTTTTCAATTTTGTTCGGACACCTCCGGTTCCGGAAATGCAGTCGTTTGAAATACCATTAAGGCATACCCCAAGGTTATTCTAGAACGGAAACCGGAAATGGGACAAGTCTGAAACTTGTTTCATTAGTTTGTACTCTCAATGGACTTCAATGGACAGTTTTCAATTTTGTTCGGACACCTCCGGTTCCGGAAATACAGTCATTTGAAATACTATTAAGGTATACCCCAAGGTTATCCTAGAACGGAAACTGGCAATGGGACAAGTCTGAAACTTTTTCCATTGTATTGTACTCTCAATGGACTTCAATGGACAATTTTCAATTTTGTCTGGGCACCTCTGGTTCCGGAAATACAGTCGTTTGAAATACCATTAAGGTATACACCAAGGTTATCCTAGAACGGAAACCGGAAATGTAACAAATCTGAAACTTGTTCCATTGGATTGTACTCTCAATGGACTTCAATGGACAATTTTCAATTTTGTTCGGACACCTCCGGTTCCGGAAATTCAGTTGTTTAAAATACCATTAAGGTATACACCAAGGTTAACCTAGAACAGCAACCGGAAATGGGACAAGTCTGAAACTTGTTCTATTCTATTGTACTCTCAATTGACTTCAATGGACAGTTTCAATTTTGTTTGGACACCTCCGGTTCTGGAAATACAATCGTTTGAAATACCATTAAGGTATACCCCAAGGTTATCCTAGAACGGAAACCGGAAATGGGACACGTTTGAAACTTGTTCCATTCGATTGTACTCTCAATGGACTTCAATGGACAGTTTTCAATTTTGTTTGGACCTCTCTGGTTTTGGAAATACAGTCGTTTGAAATACCATTAAGGTATACCCCAAGGTTATCCTAAAACGGAAACTGGAAATGGGACAAGTCCGAAAATTGTTCCATTCGATTGCACTCTCAATGGCCTTCGATGGACAGTTTTCAGTTTTGTTCGGACACCTCCAGTTCCGGAAATACAGTCGTTTGAAATGCCATTAAGGTATACCCCAAGGTTATCCTAGAACAAAACCGGAAATATGACAAGTCTGAAACTTGTTTCATTAGTTTGTACTCTCAATGGACTTTAATGGACAGTTTTCAATTTTGTTCGGACACCTCCGGTTCCGGAAATACAGTTGTTTGAAATACCATTAAGGCATACCCCAAGGTTATCCTAGAACGGAAACCGGAAATGGGACAAGTCTGAAACTTGTTTCATTAGTTTGTACTCTCAATGGACTTCAATGGACAGTTTTCAATTTTGTTCGGACACCTCCGGTTCCGGAAATACAGTCGTTTGAAATACTATTAAGGTATACCCCAAGGTTATCCTAGAACGGAAACTGGCAATGGGACAAGTCTGAAACTTTTTCCATTGTATTGTACTCTCAATGGACTTCAATGGACAATTTTCAATTTTGTCTGGACACCTCTGGTTCCGGAAATACAGTCGTTTGGAATACCATTAAGGTATACACCAAGGTTATCCTAGAACGGAAACCGGAAATGTAGCAAATCTGAAACTTGTTCGGACACCTCCGGTTCCGGAAATTCAGTTGTTTGAAATACCATTTTAGGTATACACCAAGGTTAACCTAGAACAGCAACCGGAAATGGGACAAGTCTGAAACTTGTTCTATTCTATTGTACTCTCAATTGACTTCAATGGACAGTTTCAATTTTGTTTGGACACCTCCGTTTCTGGAAATACAATCGTTTGAAATACCATTAAGGTATACCCCAAGGTTATCCTAGAACGGAAACCGTAAATGGGACAAGTTTGAAACTTGTTCCATTCCATTGTATGCTCAATGGATTTCAATGTACAGTTTTCAATTTTGTTCGGACACTTCCGGTTCCGGAAATACAGTAGTTTGAAATACCATTAAGGTATACCCCAAGGTTATCCTAGAACGAAACCGTAAATGGGACAAGTCTGAAACTTGTTCTATTCGATTGTACTCTCAATGGACTTCAATGGACAGTTTTCAATTTTGTTCGGACCCTGTTATTTCAAAAGAAAGTGTTTTTAAGAATGCTTGTTTATTCTGTTTGATACACTTTATTTAAATTCTTAATAGTTCTTTTTATTTAATAGTTCCGTTTAATTTTTTTAATTTGGAATTGTTTTGCACATTGCCCAATACTTTTCTTGTTTTAATAAAAAAAAAGCTTTTAACAAAGTTTTTTTTATCACTAATTAAATTGCAAAATGAAAAATGCATTAACTTGAGGTGTCCGAACAAAATTGAAAACTGTCCATTGAAGTCCATTGAGAGTACAAGCCAATGAAAAAGGTTCCATGTTTCTACTATTAATGGTTGCAGAAATATCTTCATGTGGGGTATGGCATTAAGGTATACCCCAATTTTTGTATGCAACTTTTCTCAAAAATAAAAGCTGTCCAAAAAATTTAAAGTGTTGTTCCAAGTTGTCCATTGCCAGTAGATGTTGTCCCATTTACAAAGTCCCAATCATCCATGTTGTCCCAATCACTTTGGGGTACACCTTAATAACAGCAGGCCTATAGGTAGCTATGATTAAACTAAAGGCACGTTCCGATGATGCTTTGCAAAGTTCAGTTAAGGCGCTTCAACTAAAAACTGAATGATCTGAAATTTAAGATGAGATTGAACCGTAGGGTTTCCATTACAGGTCACCTTATAGCATTACCTGTTTTTTGGCAATGCAGTGTTACCAAAACTGGTAATACCGGTTCATTTCTGTAATAAAGCTAAAAATCTATATTCCATTTAAACAAAACAGTTTATCATTTTTGACCTCCAATGATCTATAGAGCAATGGAGGTATATAGGATCATGCAAGAAAAGGAGCAAAAAGGATGTCTGTATCTCCGGATTCCCGTGTTTGTGGGTCGACCAACTCAAAAACGGAATGAGATAAAGACATGCAGTATTTTCTATTTTATTTAGTGGGTCAATATGATGCTCCTTACAAAAAATCAGAAAATCTTACCCAGGAGTTATTTTTTATGAATTTTTTGAAACAAATTTTGAGTTACTGGTCATCATTTTTTGTGGGTCGAACAACTCGAAAATGGGGCCACCTACAATAAAATGTCATCAGACCTAAAATGATGTACACTTACTGATGATGAAAGGAAAATTTCAGAGTGATTTTTATGGTGAAATTTTAGAGTGAATCTGATGTATGAAATTTCGATTTTTCAAAACCGTAATTTTTTTTAAAAAAAATCGAGGTTCTTCCTTTTTCTAGTTGCATTTGAAAGGGGGACTATTCCTGTTACTTAGGAGGAGTGTTTTCCTGTGTTCTGTTATTATTTTTGTATATTAAAATACATGTGACGTATTCTCATTTTAACCCATATTATTACAAATGAATAACGCATGCGCATCACATGTAACTATGTCATGTATGTGAGTAAATACATGTATGTTTATCTACATACACATCGTTAGCTTGTGTACATATGTTTACATAGCGCATACGTGTGGACATGTTCATACGCATGCGCGTACACATGTGCGCACGTGTGTACATGTGCATACTCACGTGTGCATGCGTGTACATGTGTGTACACATGCGCACACGTGTGTACATGTGCACACACATGCGCGCACGCATGTACGTTTATGTACACATGTGTGCACACATGTACGTTTATGTACACATGTGTGCACGTATGTACATGCGCATACAAATCTTACAATGAAAGAACTGGTTGTTTGATATATGAAAGCATATATATATGTGAAATTTTAATTCCAATCCTAGTGGTTCGTCTTAAATATTGGTCAATTCTTTTATCCAGATTAATTTAAAACTTTTTACCGAAAAAACCGGTATTGAAAGGTCAATTTACCGGTAATACCGATGTAACAAAATAGAACGATAATATATGGACTTAGCGAAATTTCGTACGAAATAAATTTATTTACGAAATCCATTATTTTGACGTCATAAATAAAATTTCACCAATTAATCTCATTAAATATAACGAAATCAGCCAGAAATGACGTCAAAATAATGGATTTCGTAAATAAATTTATTTCGTACGTAATTTCGCTAAGTCCCCAATACCAGTTTACCAGTAACGATAAAACCGTTAATGAAACCCTTATTGAACAGGAATGAAAATATATATTATTTTCATCAATATCACTCTAATAGATCTAAGTTAATAACGTATCCTGAAAACCGGATTGAAAGTGGCCGTTTGAACAGAGTGCTTGGCTTCAATACTTGTTGATAGGCAGAGTAAGCACCAGCCCATGGGTCCCACGCCTTGAACGGGCCCCACACCTTATAGGGGCCTCACTACAACAAATAAAAATAATAATGATTTGATATTGAAAGAAAATTACAATCAAGCTTTCTTAAATTGTTTCCAGTTTTCTTCTGTCATCGGGCCCGGAATTATTGTTTTCCGGGGGCCAGGTTTCACGGCCCACTATAACATTTAACAATTAATGTGACAATGTGAGACTCAGGCTTTAAAGTTTACAAGTTTTGCAGTTATTTTCTCAAATAATCCAACAGGTCATTTTCAATAAAATAAAGAAAAAATGAAGTGTATTTAAATTTCTAGGTTTAGATTCAGGCTTTATAAGCCTAAAATGGCTTATGAAATGTAAATCTAAACCTAGATCTAGCACTTGTTTTTTTGTTTGTTTGTTTTTTACAACCGTGTACGTACGTTTTTTGAACATAACTCGTATTATACATATATTTTTGCATCGAATATAGTTGTGTCAACGTTAACAGTATTCCAAAAATGATTAGAAGTAGTTTTCTGTATTTTCCTTTGTGGATAATTGTTTGAATGCTTGGACACCTTTTCATTTTTCTGGTCATTCTCTCTGTCGCTCTTTTTACGTGAACAACTAAATAACTGATAAAGTAATTTATGTAAGTCTAGAACCGTCTAATAATTTTGAACAACAACTGATACGAACTTATCTATCGCATATTTACCAGGAACTGTTTTTTTTTTACCAATGGCATACAATAGGCCTATTCTGGCATATAATCTTTGAGTATAACATGTAAAGTAAATAAAGAAACAAACACGGCTGTCAGAATAATTAGACTTTTCCACCAGGAAAACCTGTAATATTGTGAGTTGTGACAGTTAGGTCCGGCGCATATTGAACCCAGCCCACGCACAGCCCTGCAGCCCATGTCCACGCGTGGGGAAATCTGTAAAAAAAATAGATGGTGAAGGCTGCATGGGGTGGCCGTGGGCTGGGTTCAATTTGCTGGGCAGTACTACCATCTATGTTTTACAGATTTCTCCACGCGTGGGCATGGGCTGGGTGGGTTGTGCAAGGGCTGGATTAAATATGCGCCGGGCCTGACAGTGGTGCAGCCAGGGGCTAAAAAGAATCAAAAAGATGCTAAAAGAAACACGAAACAATAGTTAAGGCAGTGGCGGATTTAGGTTTGTTGCCTGGGGGGGGGGGGCAAATGGAATTCGAAGGGGGCGCAAAGAAAATTTCAAGGGGGCGCCGGGCTGCCAAATTTAATAATTTGGTAAATTTATTCTAATTCGTTGCACAAGTCAAACAGAAATAAAACGAAAATAAAATAATTTTTTCATGATCTACGCACCTCTAAAGCCAAATGCCCCCTTATTACAGTCCTGCTGCTATGTTAGTGCTGGTTTCACAGTTTATTAATGGCGAATTACGCATGTTTATAAAAATAATGTTGACAGGTTCCCGATTTCAGTGATTCATGTATATAGTTTGACCACCACTGAGTTAAAGAAGTGCAACTTGCAAAAGTTTCTTAGAAACTTGTACACATTAGGATATGTGCGTACTTTGTAATGGGTGAGGGAGATTTGCCTTAAAGACACTTGCCCTACATACACTTGCCCTAAAGGGGCATTTGCTCTAAAGACACTTGCCCTAAAGGGCATTTGCTCTAAAGACACTTGCCCTAAAGCCATTTGCCCTAAAGGGGCATTTGCTCTAAAGACACTTGCCCTAAATGGACATTTGCCCTAAATTGACATTTGCAATAAAAGGACATTTGCCCTAATCAGCAGTGCAAATATACGTCATTTGGCATTTTTGTGTGCCTATGGCGTGCAGAACCTGTTTAACATACTCTACTGAAAGACACTAAACCGTAAGAAAGGAAAGAACAAAAAAGTGGTCTTAGGGTTGGTTTATACTCCCTTGCTAAGCGGCAAAGCAGCCTGCGAAGCTTCAAAAATGACGTCAGAGCTTCAGGTTTTTGCCTTCGCCAGAGCATGAAGCTAGCTTTGAAATTGTTCAACTTTTCAAAGCTTAGCAACTGAAAGCACCAATCAAGAAACGGATACACAAAAGGGGTGATATAGTCATACCTTTGGGGAGCTTGGGGGAGCTTTGGGGAGCTAATTTTACAGAACTTCAAAGCTTGCAAATCTTAGCAAAGTTTGGAGTATAAACCTACCCTTAGGGTAGGTTTATACTCCAAACTTTGCTAAGATTTTTGCAACTTCAAAGCTTGCAAATCTTAGCAAAGTTTGGAGTATAAACCTACCCTTAGGGTAGGTTTATACTCCAAACTTTGCTAAGATTTTTGCGAGCTTTGAAGTTCTGTAAAATTAGCTCCCCAAAGCTTAGCTTGTTCACACATACATGTGGCCTTGCAAAGTTTACCCTATTTTATGACCTTTATATCCTATAAAACAGATACACAAAACAATAGAACCCTTCCCCTTCTGGAAGAAAAAAGGTGTGACTTATTCACCCCTTTTGTCTATCCGTTTCCTGATTGGTGCTTTGAGTTGCTAAGCTTTGAAAAGTTGAACAATTTCAAAGCTAGCTTCATGCTCTGGCGAAGGCAAAAACCTGAAGCTCTGACGTCATTTTTGAATCTTCGCAGGCTGCTTTGCCGCTTAGCAAGGGAGTATAAACCAACCCTTAGGGCAAGCATCTATTTAGGGCAAGTGGTTTTAGGGCCAATGTTCCTTTAGGCCAAATGTCTCTTTAGGGAAAATGGTTTTAAGGCAAATGTCCTTTTAGAGCAAACATCTTTTTAGGGCAAGTGGTTTAGGGCAAATGGTTTTGGTACAAATGTTTCTTTAGGGCAAATGCCAATTTAACACAAGTGCTTTTTTGGCAAACAACTTTATAGGGTAAGTGGTTTTAGGGCAAACATCCCTTTAGGGCAAACATTCCTTTAGAGCAACTGGTTTTAGGGCAAGCATCAGTTTAAGGCAAGTGGTTTTAGTGCCAATGTCTCTTTAGGGCATATGTCCTTTTAGGGCATGTGGTGTTAGGACAAACATCCATTTAGGGCAAGTGGTTTAGGGTAAATGGTTTTAGGGCAAATGCCCTTTTAGAGCAAGTGGATTTAGGGCCAATGTCATTTTAAATGAAATGGTTTTAGGGCAAATGTCCCTTTAGGGTAAATGTCCATTTAGGGCAAGTGGTTTAAGAGCAAATGTACCTTTAGGGCAAGTGGTGGCCCTTTAGAGCAAATGCCATACACCCCTCTCAAGTTGATTGGAAGAAAGTATTGAGTTGAATATGAATAAAGAATACATGTATTTAATTAAGGAATTATGGAAATGTGATTTGTCACTTAATTGAGGGATTCACTTGTTTTTATTTTTACTCGCTTTTATATAACTTTGTAATTTGTTTATCCAACATCTTAAATATTTGAAAATATAATTCGCACTACAAGGGATTGAACCCAATGTAACAATGTAGAGCTCTTGTTACGGGAGCTCAGGTGATAGACTCTTTTAGCTAGAGCGGATACCGCTTTTCGCTGGGAGAGTTTAGGATATATTACCTGAGTCCACACTGGTGCCGGGGTCGTTCTCGTAGATATTCCTGGATTCGTAGCTGCTAGGAAAAGAATCATTTAGACAGGCGAGACGGATGATAGGTTCGTCGATACGTATTTATTCATGACCAACCATTAAAACATGAATAACAGAGAATGTGTTACTGTGGCGTGCTTTCGCCACTGGACCATTATATGAGTAGTTTCATAGTTTCGATAATCAGAGAATGGACCCAGAATCTATCGAAACATGGTCTTTTATACCCAGAGCCTGTGTACACCTTTTCAGGGGCACACATGCCCTGGGGACCATGCATCGACGGGTATCCATCCGCCGATACCGGAACCTGAATGTGTCTTGAAGCTTTGGGGTCTCCAAGAGGGAAAGAAAGGGTGGAAATCTGTCCCCTACGTCCCCAGAGACCCCCAGGCTAGGGGAGGGACAAAATGATGAAATACAGGGTGTTACACCATGACCAACATTACTTTAGGCTGAGACACTCACCACTACACCAACAATACAATAAAATAAGTTTCTTCTTTACTTTTTAGACCGTTTTTATAAAAGCGATTTATAAATTTAAAATGGCATTGTTTGGTGACTCATTTTTTATGATTTTAATGAATTACTAGTGGGGTAACCCGTCATAAATGACGGGAGTAAAATTCATAGGCAATTGTGCGCATGTGCGTCGTTTGTTCCTTTTTTTACTTCTTTCATTTCAATTTCAGTCACCCCCTCTCACCCCTTCCACGTGTCTCTCTCTCTCTCTCTCCCCCCCCTCTCTCTACACTTTTCAACCTTTTCTCCAATTTAATATCATGGGGTTCTTGGATGGGAAGGGTGCAACATATAGTTGACCTTGAGAAAAAAAAGCTGTTCATTTCTTCATTTATTCAAATTTATATAAATTCCGATGTTACTCTACACACACACACACACACAGACCTGGGATATTATATATATAATAATAATAATAATATTTTAAATTTTAAAAATTATTTTGGCGATCGTTAGGTAAATCTTGATGATATTTTGGCAAGAAATTTCTGGAGGGTCTCTTTAAAAAGTAACCCTTGTGTTCAAGCTATGGGAATTTTTTTCATCATAAAAAGAATGCTTTTTATTTTGTAAATTTTACCGTCCTAGGGCGAGCTACCGTACTAGTTTAAAAATATATAGTTCATTTTTCAACACTCAAGTATATATCTCCGGTGTTTCTTTTGACATATGGCACCTCGGCGAGAAGAGTGACACAACTCAAGAAAACACTTTTTTGAGAAAATGAGTTTAAAGTTGCATTTTTTTTTTCTATACCAATCTATTGTAGGGGGAGCCAAATAAATGGATATTGTAAATAGTCAAAATGGTTTTGGTACTTCGAAAGATCAGCAAAGTAAGCTATGAATCTTCTCTTAACTTTAAACTCATTCCCCCCCCTCCCCCCCCCAACAGTGGTTTTTTGAATTGTGCCACGCTTCTAGCCGAGGTGCGACATGCTGTATGGTACATATTGCAAAATAGCACGCAAGATTGCATAAGAAATGCAATATTTACAGGGGGATTTGAACCCGAGTGCAATTAATAATTCGTATATATATATATATAAAAAATTTTTTGTCACATCAGGTCCTATGCTTGAACGCGTTTTAATCAATAAAAATGTTGATTTCACTTGTAATGTCTATGGACACATTGTCTATGATGTTGAATGATGTTTTGAGGGGAAAATAATAATAAAAAAAAGGGATTCGAGTTGGCGAGGGAGTTTGCCACGTCATTCACGCAACAGAGGGGTAATAGGGTACACCTCAGTTCAACATTTGACAATGTCATATAGGTTTATATGATCATGTAATTACACCTAGGTGCCCGTCATCAACAGTAAAACTCTTCTTACTCCCTCTCTCACACAACACCTTAGTCATAGATAGATTGGAGTGATGCGATATGGAAAGGGAAAGGAAGGAGAATCGAGGGGGAAGGGGGGAATGGAAAATAGAAATTGGCTCAAGATGTGTCATTCAATGTCATCATTTTCGTGTCACCCATAAAGGCTTTCTCGGTGTTTATCCATTTTGAAAATGCATCAAATAAATTTGTGTGTTGTGTTGTAATTTTATAGTTTTGTCTTGTAAAAAAAAGCCTCTTTATTCCTCGTGGATAGAGGAGGAGGAGGAATGTATTTGGGGGTTGTCTCTTTCAAAATTCCCATTTCGCCTAATTTGAATTGTACACAGTAGAAAGAGTAGTTTTAAAGGTGGGGGGGGGGGTTAAGTCAGATTTTTTTTTACTTCGCTTTTATTTAACTAGATAATTTGTTTGTTTGTTTTGTCCAATGCCACCTTCTGAAATATTTGAAAATAATTCACACTGCACGGGGATTGAACTCATGACCAACATAACCATGAGCTGAGACACTAACAAGACAAGAGGGGGGGGGGGGACTACATCTTGTTTTTTCTTACTTATTAGCACTTTTTTTTATAAAAGCGAATATCACGAAAAACATGTCTTTTGCTTTCTTTAAATCAGATTTTTTTTTATTTAAATGACATTTTTTTTTATTTAAATCAGATTTATTTTATTAAAATCAGATTTGTTATTTAAATCAGTTTTGTTATTTAAATCAGTTTTTTTTTAAGTTTAGATCAGATTTTTTAAATTTAAATCAGATTTTTAAATTTAAATCAGATTTTTAAATTTAAATCAGATTTTTTTTAAATAAGATTTGTTTTATTTAAATCAGATTTTTTTCATTTAAATCAGATTTTTTTCATTTAAATCAGATTTTTTTCATTTAAATCAGATTTTTTTCATTTAAATCAGATTTTTTTCATTTAAATCAGATTTTTTTTATTTAATAAAGATTTTTTTTTTCTTCATTTATTTAATATTTTATAAAATTGCCCTTTTATTAATTTAAATAAAGCTGTATTAGCTGTTAGTTTTTTAGGTCAGATAAGTTTCAAAACAAAATTGTTTGTTTAGTTTTTGAAGTCAAATCAGAAAAGTTTTATGTTTTTTTTTCTTTTCTTCTCTCTCTTCTCCTTTGAGTATGACGAGGATTTTAATTCCTATTGCTGGATGTCCCATGTTTTCAACAATAGGATGAAGGCATTTCCCATTGAAATCACTCTTTGTCAATTCCCAGAGGAGGGGAGAGATTGAGGGTGTTGTGGAAGCAAAAGAGATGAGGAGGAGGAGAAGGAGACAACCGTGAAATTACACTCACATGTACTTTCATTCACACCTGGCTCTTTCAGCCCACGATGATCTAATGCAGGCTTGTGTTCTCAACCTCTTAGCAAGACAAGGGCCATTTCATATTTATGATAAATACTTCCTAGGTTCAGTTGAATGCGACAACTCGTGTGCATCAGAGTTGATTTGATTTGTTTGTGGCCTGGTTTCCTACAGTTATGAGTTTTGCAGTTTTCAAACTTTTGTTTGAGCACTGATGACACGCGTGGCCGGACAATTCGACCCAATTTCAGAATTTGGGAATGTTTTGCATCCATTTTGTGTATTGTTCCCATTAGTTAATGCATTTATTTACAGTGTAATTGTAAATGGAATGTGTGTGTATTGGAATATATAATCACTAGAGTTCGGATTTTGATGCAATATCAACCGGAAAGTTTCTCAATTTGTGGCCCAAGGGCCAACTGTGAAGTAATCATCATTAGAGCTGGGTAGAGAGGCTAGATGTCTGGTTAATATCAGTTGTCAACTAGAGTTCTAACCTCTAACCATTGTTTTTAATTAGAAAGAACAATTGTTTTTTTTTATTATCTAAACGAGATTGTCACTTCACAATTGGCACTTGGGCCACATACTGAGAAACATTCCGGTTGATATTGCATCAAAATCCGAGCCCTAGTACTAATCACAATGTGCTTCAAACTTAACAATTAACAGATGATTCAATAGACTTTTAAGTCAAAGATTAACTGAAGCTCACCCATACCTAATACATTGGGACAATCTTTGTACTAAACTTTTATATAGACTTTGTTGCAAATTCACGTTCGATAAATTTTAAATTATGAAGTTCTCAATCTGTATTAACATCTTTGCTTTTAATGAAGATTTCATAATTATCTCGACGATTTTACACATTGCCTAAATGTTATTATTAGCTCTGAAAATGTGCTAGAAAATTGGTGATTTGTAAGTGAGATTACAAAAAAATACTCTGCAAGCAGCCTGTTGGCCTATGGCAGAGGGATCTTAAGATCCAAGTGCTGCAAGATGCATTGTCAATATGTAATATCCACAAAAAAACTGCATTGCAAATAAATATAAAAAAATAGAAATGCAGTCATAACAATTTAAGAGGCTAGATACAGCGTTTAGTTCAAAATTTCTCAGATTGAAAATCGGTTTTTTAACATTTTTAATCCAAGTTTGAAGTCACATAATAATTAATAGAAAAACTAATTTCACGTGTTAAGCTTATACAAAAGAAAAAGCGTGAAGCCAATAGATTAACACACGTGCTAATTTTTATGTGTTTGTTCTAAGTCGTTTTTAATGGGAGTTCTTCAAATGTTTGGGTGACGGTTTAATCATCTTATGGGACTTAACATGGAGTTAAAAAATGTACGATTTTAAACGTTATTAAAAAATAAAAGGACCTTTTCAAAATTTATAAAAAGGAAACATCGTTAAGCCAATACATTAAAGTATATGCTAATTTTGTTATTCTTCTAAATCGTTTTTAACGAGAGTTTTTCAAATGTTTCTGGGACGGTTTTTGATCCAATGACATTTAACATGGGGTTAAAAAAACGAACAATTTTGAACCTTGTTTAAAAATTGAAGGACTTTTTCAAAAATTATGTAAATCGAGCACGTAAAGAACAATACTTTTTATTGCATTTTGCACTTTATTGTATTTTAATTGAGCGATTGTGAGGCGATTTCTTGCAAGTTTAGTAACACCATATAATAACACTCATTTGTCTCGTTGTCGTCTGCTCAAAACAACAAGAAGGACGTGTATCTAGGCTCTTAAACCCACAATTCAGTAATGACGTCATCAATTGCCTGTTTAGGAAGAGCAGTCCAGTACACTCTTATATATTAAGGACAACATTTATAAATAAAACTTAAATTATTATTATTATTATTATTAATAAAAAATATTAATTTATTATTATTATTATTATTATTATTATTATTATTAATAAAAAATATTAATTTATTATTATTATTATTATTATTATTATTATTATTATTAATAAAAAATATTAATTTATTATTATTATTAATAAAATATTATTATTATTATTATTATTATTATTATTAATAAAAAATATTATTATTATTATTATTATTATTACTTAACATGGATTGAATATGCGTTTTTTTTGTATCTGCGTCTGGGGACACTTAAAAAGTACGGATAATTATTACTCGCGAGCCGCAGGTTGCTTATACTTGTTTTTTTTTGTTTTAAATGTATCTCAAACAGTGGATTATACCATCAAATTCCATATAGACAAGTGCGTTATGTAATGTAATGTTATCCACTTGAGTAATATGCTTGAGAAATGACTCACCTTCTGATGAAAATTCACATGGACAACATTTATGAGGGGATGGAAAGAGAGGTGGGAGGTGGTAGAGGGGGGCTGTGGAAAGGGCAAATACCTCTTAGTAGTTTTGAGTGACGTCAGTATCTGATGGCCTGGCTTAATTAATACCTGTTCATTGGGACGTGATCATTGAGTCTCTCTTTCTCTCTCTTGAGTATGACTCATTCTGGGATCAACTTTGTGTGTGTGTCTCTCACAATTTGGATGTTCCTGAGGTCCCTTATGAGATGCATACATTAAATGCATTGATAATACCTACACCTTTTAACTCCTTCCCCCCCCCCCCCTCCTACTATTTCTTTTTTTTTTCTCGTTGCTTTCAACTGTTTAGCCCTCACTATTAATACAATGTATAAAAATGCATCTAATAGTATCTCGAATGCGTCATGTGTGCTGAGATTATTTACATTATATAGAACGTTTTTCAGTCAAGGGTTTACTACATTGTTAATACCTTGGTGATTGATTGCATTGGACGTTTCAATATATACATTATATATATACAAGATATTATTGGTAACATAGTACACTCATTGTATGTAATGTGTCTTGCAAGCTCTCTCTCTCTCTCTCTCTCTCTCTCTCTCTCTCTCTCTCTCTCTCTCTCTCTCTCTGTCTCTCTCTCTCTCTCTCTCTCTGAGTCTCTCTCTCTCTCTCTCTCTCTCTCTCTCTCTGAGTCTCTGACACAAGTCATTCAGGGGGGATATAAATTACAAAAAATATGACCACAAATACTTTTATGTCTTGTCTATAAGAGACTGTATTTGTGGCTTGCTGTTTAGCCCCTATTACACTAGCAACCTCCAATGCAATTCAACTTGCAATGCAACTCGTGCTGTGACTTACAACTAGAACTTTGTAATAAACTTCTGTATCACATTGTGCAACCTAGTTCCAATCAAGTTTACAAAACTTCGTTTATGTCAAGGGACCGACACATCATTCTAAGTTCAAAGTGAAGTAGTTATAAGTTATAAAATGTTTTACGTTTTGTGTGTTGAGAAAACAACTATTCAGAAAAATTACTTATTTGGAATACTGACTTATGCCTAGTTCTCACAACCTTCATGTAGCTCAGGTTAAGGACTTAGCCCATGTATAAGGGTTGTGAGAACACACACTAGATGGTGGTCAATGTCAAATGTTAGCTTTGGTTAGGTAGCCTTGGTTACCCATATGTAGCCTACACATTATTTAGTGTGAATGCAAGACAAAGTTAACTTGATTGTACGCCACCTGGTGGTCATAACTCTGAATAGAAAATGGCGTCATTCATTTTCTATTTCCATTGTTAGATGTTTCAGTCTATTTGTTAATTTATTAAAATAATTTAAAATTATCAATTGATCTTTATTTAATAATTACTTATTTCCATAAACTCTAAATCATCAACCTACCTACAATTAAAATATGTTGCATTTAGTGTGTTCAATGAAGACTCATACAATTCAGTTTCGCTAGTATGTACAATATCAGCCATTTTCCCTCCAATTATGTATACATTATGCAGTTTATACACACGCACAATGTCCACACATAATGGCCAGTGCCAAATTTGTAAAAACGAAATAAATATGCTGTAGTGAGCGCCACCTTTAGGCAGGTCACAAAGCCCATCTGTAGCTGCTCACATGTGGACACAGTCGTTTAGCCAAGGCTATTTTAGCCCGAGCTACAAGAAGGTTGTGAGAACTAGGCATTAGCCTCTGTAAAGAGACCATATTACCTCCCAGAAATTTTTTGTCAAAATAGTGTCAAGAATCATTCAACGATTACAAAAACGATTTTTAAAATTTAAAATAAGTGATTAATATAATTTTAAAGATTAAAAATCAGTTGACTCCCTGTAAATGAACTTTTATCAGATAGATGCGCCACCAAACAACAGACATTGGCAACAAAAAAAAACAAAGTATACTTGTATACTCGAATTCTGATATTGTTGTCACCAGCTCACATTACTTTCATTTCAAAGTACTATGGATTTAATATTTGAATTATTCCCCACACTGAATTTTGTATTGAGTTGAATATGAATAGGGAATACCTATATTTCATTAAGGAATTCTGGGAAATGTGAGGTGACAACCTTTGTCACAAAAATAGGGGGAGACTTTTGTTTTTGGAAATTTAAAATGGCGTCGTTTGGTGACTCATGAAAAGTCGCTTCATTTTTAACGTTTTTAGGATTTTATTGACTTATTTTAAAATTAAAAAATCGTTTTGACAATTATTGGTTAAGTCTTGACAATATTTTGAAAAAAAATTTCTGGAGGTAAATACGGTCTCTTTAAATTAAAGTCTGTTTATTTTTTTTAGCCTTATTGCACTCATTTTTGCAGATTGGCACACCTGACTTTTTTGCCTGAATAGCCCATATTGTAGCGTCTCTGACTATCAACCTGTTTATTTTAAGGCTGTACCGAGCCGATTTTGCCGAATTTTGCCAATCGACAAAAATCGGAGTGGCGAACAAATGTTATCCGATTTCCGATCATTAACGCACTCAAAAATTAGGCCTGCTCCCCGATGAAACGGCAGCGGTAGAGGATCAATCAATTTATTACCAACTTTATCGCTAATTCATCTTTAAAAAAGAAAAATTGTTGTCTTGCCATTGCTTTGTAAACTCGAAAATTAATAATTTAACTCTTTGAGGCTAAAATGTGTGTAACAAATATAAATTTTGTGCTTTCCCCGTTTTGCTCAAATCTGACTTGGTCTGAGCAGCTTTGGAGAGGGGGGTGGGGGAGGGGGCAATTGCCATATCCCCCCCCCCCCCCCGGGCTCGTATTCATGTGTGTATAGCCTACACTTTCTGTACCAGAAATTGGCTGTGAAAACAAACTCCAGCAGCAAAAATTGGTAGTAAAAATCGGCATGATCGGCTCGGTTAAATCGATCGGCATGCCAAATTTTGTTTTGTGTGATCGGTTCAGTATCGGCTGGGTAAAAAAAAGTGTGATTGATACAGCCTTAGTTTATTTAAAAACTAGAAGTGGAGCCCCTAAATAGAGCGGTTTATTCTTAACTTAAATTTCAGAAGAAGCATACAAATAATTATTTTTTAATTAAACATAAACTGTCCTAAGACGGGCTCTTATTTTTTAAAGATTAACCAAATGGTTTTAGGGCAATTGGTTTAGGGAGAATTGTCCCTTTAGGGCAAGTGCACTCCTGTCAAATTTATTGGAAGAATGTATTGAGTTCAATTCAATTCAATCAATATGAATAAAGAATACATGTCTTTAATTAAGGAATTATGGAAATGGAATTTGCCACTTAATTGAGGGGTTGAATTTTGTTTTTATAAATTTAAAATGACGTTGTTTGGTGAACACTGGCATAGCTCGAGTTTGTGCCGCCCTGGGCGGTCCTTGAGTTTGCCACCCCTTCCTCAAGAAAAACACCACACAATACACATAAGTGGCGCAACCAGGATTCTGATCTGAGAGGGGCCAAATGATATTATCGATATTCAGTGATTGAAATTGTTAAATAAACCAGTAAAATAAACCTTAAAAACATAATCCTGGATTGCAGAATACATTCGGCGAGCGCAGCGAGTGACAAAAATTTCATAATTTCTTCTTGGTCCATCTTAAAAGAGTTTTATAAAACTCCTTCTACTATCCCAACAGGAAAAAAACTTTTCTTTTCGTTGCTGCCACCCCAAAATAGTTCTGCCCGGGGCGGACTGCCCCCCCCCCCGCCTCCTTCCCTCGCTACGCTACCATTGGTAACTCATGAAAAGTCACTTCATTTTTAAGTTTTTTTTTAATAATTTTAATGAATTATTTTTAATTTAAAAATTATTTTGGCAATCGTTGGGGAAATCTTGGCGATGTTTTGACAAGAAATTTCTGGAGGTAAAATGGTTTCATCATAAAACCGAAGCCAACAAATGATTTTTTTTTGTAAATTTTACCATCCCAGGACGGGTTTCCCACTAATATAATGTTTGTATGTTAAGTTACGGTTTTAAGCCCCGATTTCATGATGATAGTTGTCACGATAGTTGCTGTCATGAGTACAGCAACTATCGCGAGAGTTATCATCGTGAAAATCACATGATAGTCACTATTGCACTGTCGCGATAGCACTATCACACTATCTTGTTTGACTAAATACAGTAGTTAATAATACTGTCGCGATAGTAATAGTTGTTGCGTTTGACTGCTTGTAGGGTAATTTGGCTTCAGGAGGGAGAGAGAGAGAGAGGGAGAGAGAGAGAGAGAGAGGGAACACTGTAGTTGACTCAATGATATCTGTGAAGTAGACTGAGTCACACTTGTCATGACAGAACTATCACGTTACTTCAAGACGTGTAGACAGTTGCTATCATGAGAGTGAACTATCACAGCTTTCAGGGCAGCTACTCTCACGATGGAACTATCGCCGTGAAAACGAGGCTTTACTCGAAAAACCGCGGTTTTTTTAAAAAAAAAATCGCGGTTTCCCCAAACTCTAATGGTGTCCCTGGTTATAACCGGTTTCACTTGTTTGTGTTGATATTTCAAAATAAATATAACAAAAAAAAAAAATTTATTTTATACTTTTTAAAGCGTGTTTTGTAACTTTAGTTATCAGCTTTTATTCTGTTTCTACAAATAAGTTATTTTGTCTTGAAATAAAACACATTTGTAGATAAATACAGTTTGCAGAAGAGAAACTATAAAAGCAAAAAATATTTGCTTTTAGGTCTGTTGTTGCATTTTGTGTTTTTATCAGTTATACAAGTAACAATTGTTGTATAGGAATACAACAACAACAACAACAAACAACCTTTGCATTTGTAGTTGTTTAGGGTTGCACTCAAGAGAGAAAGAGAGAGAGAAGAGAAGAGGACAGAGTGACAATGATAAAACATCATCATCATCATCATCATCATCATTACAAAAAGGGACAATCAGTGTGACTCGCTCTATTGTTCTCTTCCAATAACAAACCACCTTCTTTTTCACATCCACCCCACTTGCAATTGTACATAATACTATAGGTGGCCAATCATAATGAATCTTGGAGCCACTTTAGAGGCTCGAAACACACTTCTAGATTTTTTGTTTGTTAGGCGCATTGAACTCTGCATGCTTCTTTCTCTTAGTATATAGAAAGAATGGTTTAGGACACTTTAGGGGTAATTTGTAGATAGGGCCTACATATTTTGGGCGAAATGGATCGTCATGAAAAGAATTTTTTAGTAATTTCTTTAAGAGGCTACATTGCAAAATTACTTTGTAAAATCTCCGCAAAGAGCGCTAGCATCGTTTTTCTATTGAGCCCATAGACACAATGTTAAAGAAAAAAAAAATGTCAATTTTTAAAATACACACAGTCACAGCGGCAATATGTTTATTTTTCATATTTAAAAGTTGTACAATTTTGATGTTTCAAAGTGCAATGTGCACCTTAAATATGTGCTGATCTAGTAATATAATGACGAAAGATTGACAAGTGCGGTTATATTTTTAAAATTATATCAATATCGCGAATTTCGAACTCTTATGTTAAACTCCATTTGAGTACGCCCAAATAAGAAAAACATCAATTAAAATGCTCGTAAAAATAATTTTAAAAAAACAGACAAAAATCAGCACGTGCGCCAATGTGGTGGCTTCACTGTGGTTTTAATTGTGTTTTTAAAATTATTTTTAATTATTTTTTACGAACATTTTAATGAATATTTTTCTTACGAGCGCGTACTCAATGGAGTTTAACATAAGAGTTAAATTCGTGATTTTGAAATAGTTTTTAAAAATAGAACCGCACTTACCAATTTTTTGTCATTCTATCACTCGATCAGCATATATTTAAGGATGCACATTGCACTTTGAACAACTTTAAATATGAAAAATGAACATATTGCGGCCATTACTGTGTAGTTTTAAAAATTGACGTTTCTTCTTTAACATCGGGTCAATAGAAAAACGATGCTAGCGCTCTTTCCGGAGATTTTTCGAAGTAATTTTCGCGATGTAGCGACTTAAGTGAAATATTTTACGAGAAATGTTAAATAAAAACATTTTAGCTGTAATGATTTATGGAAATTAAAAATGATGATGTATTTGTTTAAACAAAAATTATTTTAGATGTGAAATATTTTAAATGAGAAATGGTTCTTACTGTTTAGAAAAAATTAATTGTTTAAAAACACAGTTGATAATGTTTGTAATTTTTTTAGATGAATTTTTTCTTATTTGAAAAATACAACACAGTAAACGGAAATAATTTTTGGGGAAAATGTATTAGATAATTTTTTTTTTGTGGAAATGGGTTAAATATGATAATGTTTAGGCTTATATAAAAATGCTTTAGGAAAAATTGTTTGAAGAAAAAAAATGAATTCATAAAATAGTTTGAGGTGAAATTTTTAAGAGAAGTTTGGTAATGTAAACTTCAGAAGAAATGTTTAGTTGGAAATGTTAAAGTTGAAAAGTATAGGTTTATTGACATTTAAGAAACGATATGTTTTTGGATATTTGGTTAAGGTGCCTTTAAAGTGTAAAATGCCTCTTCAACTCTGATTATTTTGTCTTTTAGATGCAAAATTAAGAGAAACATGAATGTGTTTTAGAAACTAGAAGGGTAGGTCTGTCACTTAAATACGGTGGCCGAGAGGTACAAGCTCTATATACAAACACTACACTTACTATGTAAATCCACGACAATGCCCAGTACCCTATGACAACACCCAATACCCCACGACAACACCGAATACCCCACTACAACACCGAATACATTACTACAACACCCAATACCCAACGACAACACCAAATACCCCACTACAACACCCAATACCCAACGACAACACCAAATACCCCACTACAACACCCAATACCCCACGGCAACACCGAATACCCCACGACAACACCCAATACCCCACGATAACACCCAATACTCCACGACATCACCGAATATTCTACGACAGCACCGAATACCCCACGACAGCACCGAATATCCCACGACAGCACCGAATACCCCACGACAGCACCGAATATCCCACGACAGCACCGAATACCCCACGACAACACCGAATACCCCACGACAACACCCAATACCCCACAACAACACCCAATACCCCACGATAACACCCAATACCCCACAACATCACCGAATATCCTACGACAGCACCGAATACCCCACGACAACACTGAATACCCCACTGCAACACCGAATACCCCACGACAACACCGAATACCCCACGACAACACCAATTAAACCACAACAACACAATATTCTGCAACAACACCAAATTCACCACAACCCAAGCCGGATTAAGGCTTGGCCGGAGTGGGCAAATACCAGGGTGTATATTGAAAAAAGGGGGTATATATAGAAGATATACAAATGCACCATACGTCAGTAAGCGGTAACCATTTGTCAAGGACATATTTCGTTTTTTTCCCAGGGGCATATGAGTAGTATAGGAAAAGTCATTTCTGCACCACTTTTCTCCATAGACTACTATGGTGACCTCATTTCGAGCTCCACATTCCAATCTCCCATAGACTCTCATTGAGTCATTTCTGCACCACAAGGCCAACCAGTTTATAAGCTATAGAGACATAGCTATGTTATAATGCTTCATCATAAGAAAAAAAAACTTTGACCCAGTTTTTTTTTGCTTCTCAGAGAAAGAAGTTTAAAACTTCTAGATACCACCTACTGTGATGATAAAGAAACTTGTTTTCACGACTTTGTTGTTTTGTATATAGAAGGTGAGAAGCTTTAATTCATACTATGCATATATATATATGAAGGCCTACCACTTTTATACTTTTTAATGTTAGTTGTGCTTAGCTTTTACAAATAAGGTGTTCAACATGCAGGAATCTACTAAAATTGCCATTGATGTGTATCATATAGCCAAGCAATCGCACGAAACCGTGAATTCCAACTTTTCACGAACAATTTACAAACTCGCCGAACAAGCTCGAAATAAGGATATT
Source organism: Brachycybe producta (assembly GCA_036925085.1). Classification (NCBI taxonomy): domain Eukaryota; kingdom Metazoa; phylum Arthropoda; class Diplopoda; order Playtdesmida; family Andrognathidae; genus Brachycybe; species Brachycybe producta. The sequence goes on from JAUPFP010000020.1 coordinate 2,648,452, forward strand.
CAAGCTTTCGAATCCATAGCAACAACTTTAAAAACTGTGTCACATTTGAACCAAGAATTAACCTTCTTGTTGGACGAAATTTATCGAGGATCACCATCATTCGGTAAAATTATAGTGACTTACGCACTCGTCCTCCAACTGGCAAGATCCGGATTCGAGGAAGCAACGGCAGTGCATATTGGTGAATACGTGTTCAAGTCATCGGCATCGTGGCTTCGAGATAATGGATCATGGGCTGCGATGCAGGATGTCTACGCAACACCTAACAACACTCCGAGTAACGTTATTCATGTGGTTCCGCAATTACTGATGATTAGCACTTTGTTATATTTATTAATACGAATGCAATAAAATGTTACATGCTGAAATTTTTTGCAGTATTGTTTCATTTCTTTATAATAACTCATGACACTTCTGCATTCCACAGACCTCTGCCTGCTTAGGGATAGCAAACTTGGTATCCCAAGGCAGGCAGAGGTCTGTTGCAGAAGTGTTCAATATATAAAAGAACTTCAGGTTTTATTTTAGATGATATTCATTGAATTGGCAATAAGTCTGTTAAGGGCTGGTAAACATCAATTACATTTGAAATGGGGTTTCTACACACTGGGCATAAAAAACTTTCCATTTCTAATAACGTTGTTGTACATGCCTTACAGGCAGCTTGATGCTTACAAGGGTCAAATACAACCCGTGCACCCTTCACTAAACAAATAGTACAATATTTGATAGTGGCCGTTTCTTCATCATCGTAGGGTAGTAGTTTCTCCAGAAGTTCTTCTTTTCGGCTTACAGGTGGATTTCCCATCAGCTGGAGGAGAATTTCACTATCGGTCGTGTCATCTGCAGTTGCAATTTCATTATTTTTTTTTTAAATTTTTTTACATCCAATCTAATTACTTACTGGAGTCATCAAGATAGACAATTGGATGTCTATTAACTGCAGCACTTCTAGTAGAGGCATTCGAGACAGTTTCAGGCTCCGTTTCAGAATCAGATGCAATGTCTACAAATGGAATACATGAATTATAAGAAGACATAATTGCATCATGCCCAACCAAGGTTTGACAATAGGTTCGGGAATTATCATGCTCCGAAAAATTAACATTAGGTATGAGAAATAGTGTTAACGGGGACCAGACATGGTACATCCTCAGGAGTATTTCAGTAGGACAGATTAGACAGATGAGTCATCATGCCTATACATGTGTTCATAAGTTCATGATTTAGACACACCCTTTGGACCACATCAAGGCGTGTTTGAACAAGCCTAAACATGTCTGAACACGTTTATTCTTGTTTTGTCAAGGCTGAGATTTATTTACACCCCTTGGAAACAAGAATGGAATAAGCTAAGGGGTATAAGTACTTGGAGAAACGTATACGCTATGGCAAGATCTACTCATTACCCGAAGCCTCGGATTTCACGGCATTAGGTGTGTTTTTTCTTTTCTCGGTTTGATTCAGCCTTATGAATGAAAAATTAATTTCCAGAATGCCTATTTTCGGCAATATATCCACCGTTATTGATTGTGATGGATTTCAAATTGGAAGTGATTTTTACATTAAGGAATTGGGATACTATACTATCGGTGATCCACACCCGCATAATATGTTTATTCGACTTCCTCAAAATAGACTGTTTACTGAAAAGGATGTCAGAACAATGCAATTCGTGACGGCACATATTCATGGTCTTTCTTATAGAAATGATATTGATGATATCACATTTTCAACATTTCTGAATGTTTTACGTAGCTTGTATACGCATGCCTCTGAGAAAAATTCAAATGCCTTATTTGCTTATAAGGGGGGCACTGTGGAAAAAAATGTATTAATGAAATTAAATATTCCTAGCATAAACCTCGAGAAACTAGGCCTTTGTATGAAATATGAGAATTTTCTGACAATCTTTGGCCCTCAAGAAGTTGACTATACGTGTAGTCGTCATAAAAAACGGAGAAATGGAATAGCACATTGTGCAAAAAATGAGGCTTATATTTTTGGATTATGGGTACAAAAACAGAAATAAGCTAATATGTACAATTTATTTTACTCAGAATGTTGTATACGCCAACGGATTTTCCTGGTATTCGCGCGCAAGCTCGTGATGCGATAAAAACCATGATAAAATTACCAGGTTGGAATAAAGCGTGTGCTGACTGTGTTCATCAAGACGAACTCCTAAAAGCGGGTGATGGAAGTCAAGTTCCGACACATTTTTGTACGATGTATCCCGAGGAATACGAAAGGAAAAAAATAAATGATTTATTCGAGAGTGTGAATGTCTTATTTGTGTTAAACCGCTGGATCGAATATGCCAAACCGATTAGAAGCGTCATCATTCAAGGAATTTTGTATCTGATCGACCATTGGTTAGAATATGAGTGGCGATGTGAAATTTTCAAAGCTTGTACTAATACTGAATAAATATCACGCTATGTACTCATTCTCGTTACATTCTTGAAGCTAAAATGGTAGAGCAAGATGAAATATCGCGCTTAACAATAGAGGAAACGGTGATGTCGCAAAAAAGGAAACCGAGTATAAAATACATCGTTATGGGCTGCATAGGGGCTCTTATGCTTATCCTCGAAACAACGAACATCGCTATTTCTACTAAAACGGAAGCACCTGCCAATATACAACTACCGCAACATTCCGTATCGATCATGGAAAAAGAGGGTTCCTTCATTCCATTGAAGGCACCGTTTAGGATGATTATTGCCGGTCCCAGCAATTGCGGGGAAAACAACCTTCGTTAAGAAAATTTTGGATCATGCCAGGGGAATGATTAAACCCCCACCGGAAAGAGTAACGTGGTACTATTCTCAATATCAAGACTGGTATTCACTTTATGGGACTCGAGCGACATTTCTAAAAGGAATGCCTGACATGAAGACTCTAAGATGCGATAGAAACCAGCTTATTGTACTCGACGATCTGTTTCAAGATGTGGATAGGGGTGTTTCTCAGCTCTTTACGTGTGATTCGCATCATAGAAATATAAGTGTTATATTTATTACTCAAAATATTTTTGACAAGAACCCGTATCAGCGCACCATTTCTTTGAATGCCTCTTATCTGGTTCTTTTTAAAAACCCTCGTGACAAATCTCAAATTGCTCATTTGTCTCATCAGATGTATCCTGGTAACACCAAGTTTATGATCGATGCCTTTAACCAGAGTACTCGTGATCCGTACAGTTACTTGATGATTGATCTCACGCAGAATGCGGATGACAATTCTAGGCTCAGAACGAATATATTTCCGGGAGAGTATACCGCTGTATTTTTACCTAAACAACGATGAAAGTAAGTCAAAAAATTCCTTCACGTCTCGATCGTAACATTCACAGATTACACGTAGCTGTGGAAAGTAATCCGCGACTTCAAAAAGAACTTCTAAAGAACTCCAACTTGGATTTTATTCAGTGTTTGTGTGATTGCGCGCATAATATTGGGAACTCTAACATTGTACTGAGTGAACGTGAAAAAAGAAAGTTACGACCCTATAGCCATGTACTGAATAAATTAGTGACTACGAAAGCATCTCCAAAGTCGAAGAAAAACTTTCTCGTCAAACAAAAAGGGGGTTGGCTTCCGCTGTTAATTTCTCCCGTATTGTCGATGTTAACGGGTTTAATAACATCATGGCCGAGAAAATGATCCTCATCCCCGCTGAATCTTGGGAAGCTCAATATCGAGAAAGACAAGAAAATAAAACGCCCGTTCAACGTACTCTAAGAGACATTGAAAAGGCCATTCAACGTATTTTAGAAGAAGAAAACTTGGATAACTACAATAAGGTTTTACTTCTAGGACAATTACAACACCGGTATAAATCCATTTATGAGAACAGACCCAAAGAGGTAACGAAAGTGACATTAGAGGACCCTGGTTTTTCGAGTCCCATTGAAGAAAAACAATCATCAGGTATCAGCGATATAGTTAACCAACTGCCGAAGACACAACAGAAGAAGGCCGGTCGTCTTCTCAATTTGATAAAAGATGGTAGAGGGCCATTAAGTTGGAATTCATCGCATCAGCTTCTGATAAATGGTCAAGTCGTGCCGAATACCAATATTATGGACCTTACTAGAGATCTCGTTATCAGTAAAACTAGATACGAGCCCCCAGGATGGGAGCCATTTATCACGGAGCTGAAAAAAATGAACGTACCTCGATCTCTCATAGCTAACGACAAGCGATGGGATTATCATCCAGAAACCAAAGAATCTAACCGTCCCGTATGGGAAGAATCATGAAAAACAAAGAACTCAAAAAAATTTATTATGATCCATCCTCCAGCGGGTCTTTCGGAGGTGTGGACCGCCTTCATGCGGCAACTGGAAAGAAATTTACTCGGGGTGAAATTGAAGCCTGGTTACGAACGCAAGATGTCTACACTTTACATAAACCAGTGAGAAGAACATTTACGAGAAATAGAACATTGGTCAGTAAAATAGACGATGTATGGCAGATGGATCTCGTGGATATGCAGTCTTACAAAAAAGAGAATAAGGGTTACAACTATCTTTTAACTTGTATCGATGTTTTTTCAAAACATGCTTGGGTTCAACCATTAAAACAAAAAACTGGAAAGGAAATGATCGCTGCTTCAAAAATTATTCTGCGAGATGGAAGGAAGCCGAGAAAAATTCAATCGGATAGGGGTAAAGAATTCCTGAATAAGAACTTTCAGACCTTTCTCAAAGAAAATGGTATTGGATTTTATACCACTTTTAACGAAGTCAAAGCTGCCGTTGTCGAACGTTTTAATAGAACTTTGAAATCACGCATGTGGAGGTATTTTACAGCGAAAGGGAATTATCAGTACATTGATAAGTTGAGTCATCTGGTGAAAGGATACAATGCATCGTATCATAGAAGCATTGGCATGGCTCCGGAGAAAGTCTCATCTACCAATGAAAAAGATGTATTTAAACGATTGTTTCCATCAGCCAATAGTAGATTGCCCAAGTTCAAAGTAGGTGACCGTGTTCGTATTTCCAAGACGAAGCTAACTTTCGAAAAAGGTTACTTACCCAATTGGTCGGACGAAGTTTTCACCATCTCTGCGCGTATCGACCGAATACCTTCGGTATACCGTCTCGTGGATATTGATGGAGAACTATTAGAAGGTACGTTTTACGAGGAAGAACTTCAAAAAATTGACAAGAAAGACAGCGATTTTTGGAGGGTAGAAAAAGTTGTAGCTGAAAAAGGAAAAGGACAGCACCGGCAACTTTTGGTGAAGTGGAAAGGATACGCTGATAAACACAACAGTTGGATTAAAGCGGGAGATTTGAAACAACTACAAAAATGACCAAGTCTCAAGACTTTTACGTGACACTGCCGAGTAATAGCAGTATGAAATATTATCCGGACAACACTTTAACGAATTACACCGTGAAACTCCCAAAACCCATCGAAATTACTGGAGATTACGAAGTTGCCTTGGCTGAGATTCATTTTTCACGTACCTGGTTAAAGATTGCAGATGAAAAGGAAGGTGAAATTATTATCAGAGATCTGGAGCGGAGCCTAAGCATCAATATTAGCGTTCCTAGCGGGGCGTATCATTCTCCCTGATTTCTCGTGAATGCCATCAACTCTCATATCGATGAATATTTCGGGCCCCTTCATTTGAGGCATCCCTCGATTCAATCGAGCAAAAATGAATTGATTAAAAAAATAGACAAATCTACAGCTAATATAGACAAAGAGGAAGAAAATATGGTAATAGAAGAAGCCAGGGTGCAAACAACTGCGGACAATGTGAATGTCATGTTCAAAACGTGCGAGGAATCACGCACCAACTATCAGAATCTCGTTAAGGATAAGAATACCAGTCAAATGGAATATCAAAACAAAATAAACGAGCTCGAAAATCAATTACAACATCAAAAAGGCCTCATACCTGGACCCGATGGAAAACGGGATGAAGCCATTCAGCGTCTCGTTAATGTCTTACAACAAAAAATACAAGACGAACAAAAAAAGAAGACTGACGATAAAGATACCAAAGATAAACTCATCAATCCGGTTCGTTTACAAAAAGAAGCGAATGAATTTAATTACAATATTTTAAAGTCCTCGTATGATGAAAAAAAAGAAAATTTAGCCAAGTCAAAACAAGATCTACAAAATATGAAAGATTATCATCAGCAATTGTTAGAAAGCAAAACACGAATGGACAATATCGCTAATCCGAGATTAAATAGTGAAAAGAATCCTTGGTTCAAATATCGGAATACAACGTCACGTGTAGAAGTTACCGTTCAGCCCAATTCAAGCATTCAATTCTCTGAAAAAATACAAAGAATGCTCGGGTTTCAAGAGGACTATCTTAGCAATACGTCGGAACTTCCCATTATTAAGGTGGCCGACTTTCTTTCGGATATTCAGCGTGATATTCATTCCTTATTCGTGTATATCGACTGCATCGAGTACCAGCCGGTGGGGGATATACTTTCACCTTTATTGAGGCCCGTTCATCTTCAGGATTCTGATGGAATGAGAGTTACCAAAATCTACAATCAACTACAGTACAAAAGAGTATCACGTGATAGTATACATAGTATCGAAGTGCGTATAAGCGATGTCTTTGGACGTAAAATTTTATTTACCAGTGGAGACGTAGTGATAGCCACAGTTCATTTTCGTCCGTGTTCCATTTTTCACAAATGAGGGTGCCTTACTATTGTGGATCAGCGTCTGATCCGTGTTATAATTATCATAAACAAATTGGATCCTCTTTACCCGTCTTCGTGGGATCTCAATATCAGCGGGGACACGGATTTTTCTCTTCGTTATATCGTTTCGTGATCCCTTTTTTGAAAAAAGGAGCCCTCTCAGCAAGTAAGCAGTTGTTAAAGTCTGGAACTAACGTCGTATCCGATATTGAAGCGGGGGAATCTTTCAAAAGTGCCTTAAAAAGGCGTGGAACGGAAGCCGGGCATGAATTTTTGAAGACAATGACAGGTGGAGCTAAGCGCCGGAAAACGACTAAAACATCTGGAAATAGAAGAACCGTGGCCAGTACGAAGCGTACAGTGAAAAGGAAAGCATCGAAGAAGAAAGTCGCTAAGAAAAGGAAAACCGCAGCAAAGAAAGCTTCGGGTAAAAAAAGAAAAACTAGCAATTTCGTGAATCTCCTATAAACATGAGCGGCTTTCTCGTACATCATGACTCGGGGCCCGGGATGAGTTGTGAATTGGATATTTTTACCGTGCCCGCGACGCAAACGAGTAATCGGGATGACTGCATTAAGGAATACCATCCCGTGAACAGTATCGAAGACCAAAATACGATAGAGTTCAATATCATGGGAAATGCCGATGAATACATAGATCCTTCTGATATTTACCTGAATGTGAAGGCAAGAATCTTAAAAGCGGACGGAAAACCATTGGACGCTACTTGCGAAGTCACACCTATAAATGGGTTTTTTCACTCACTTTTTAGTGAAATTACGGTTACTCTCGGGCATACGATTATTAGTTCCACTGATCACGATTATGGATATAAAGCTTATTTAACGACCCTTCTAGGCAGCGAAAACACCGGGAATAAACCTTATTTATCTCTGGAGATGTTCTACAAAGACACCATCGCTGCCTTTAAAGATCGTAAACCATCCACCGCCGATCCGGCAGATGGATTAGCGCAACGCTTCGAAAGATCAAAAGCGAGTGCTATTATGGATATGTGCGGACGTCTTCACGGAGATATATTTCATCAGGGGCGGCTCTTACCTAATATGCTCGATCTCTCCATTAAATTAATTCGTCAAAAAGATGCCTTTTGTTTACTGAAACCAGATAGTGACAAAAATGATTACAAAGTGGATATTAGATCTGCTACCCTCTATGTACGAAAAGTGATACCAAATCCATCTATCGTTAAAACGCATATTGAGCAGTCGTTGAAGTCTAATTTTATTTATCCCATCAACCGAATCAAATGCACTTCTTTCAGTGAACCTAGCGGTGGCCACGATATTAACATCAACATTTGTAATGGCATATTACCGAGTTTCGTTATGATTGGACTCGTTGATAGTGATGCACGAGCTGGAAATTTAAAAAAGAATCCTTTTCATTTTCATTACAAGGACCTTAGTTTTCTCGAGCTACAGGTAGATGGTACCCAGTTTCCGGGGATACAGTTCAGTCCAAATTTCAGTACGAAAGAATACGGTCATCTTTATCAGCAGCTATTTTCTGCGTGCCGCAAGTATTATGGCACAGACGGTGTAGATGTGACGTTCGAGGAATTTAAAAACGGCTATTCTCTTTATGCCTTCGATCTCACCAATGATCAAAGTGCTCTATCAGGATCCCATTTCAACTTGAGTAAAAACGGATCTTTACGGCTCAATATGAAATTTAAAAATCCATTGAACACAACGGTGAATGTCATCGTTTATTCCATCTACCAGTCCATTATCGAAGTGGATCATCATCGCAATGTTATCATAGATTATTAAAATGGATTCTAGTCAACTGGAATATTTATTATTTCATCATCCAGCCACGCATTTTGTGTTTGCTGGTGTATTCGCACGGGACCAACTTCCTTTTAGAGTGAATCGTAAACTTTATATCGTTAATCTGGACGCGCGGTCGGAGCCTGGATCTCACTGGATCACTATTTATTTCAATAATGGAATGGCTGAATATTTTGACAGTTACGGAATGAAGCCAATGACGGACGAGATAAATCAGTTCATTACGAGAAACAGTCTCTCCTGGACTTACAATGCACGTAGACTCCAACATTCGAGAACGGCCGTATGTGGCCAATATTGTATTTTTTATTCTATTTTAAGATGTTCTAATGTATCTATGAAAAGTATCGTTTCTACGTTTCATCGACATAATTATTTGCGAAATGATAAAATTGTTCACGCATTTATTAATTATAATCTAAAAAAATATTTACCACTGTATGCTTTTTAATTACATTTTTATTTACCCTTTACCTTTTCAATACATGTATTATTATATTATTTATATAAAGTAAATATATTAAAATGGGTATATGTAACATTATGGGATGTATACAATCGTGAATAAACATTTATAGGACTACATCGAGTAAATACTTATTTTCCCGTAGAGCCAAACCCAAGCTCACCACGGGTGCTTGGAGGGAGTTCAACATCGCACTCTGTAAATTCCACATCGGGGTATATTTTTTCAAAAATGATTTGCGCAATTCTATCCCCTTTTTTAATAGAAAAATCATAGGTTCCGAAATTTATTAACAGAACATTAATAGCTCCCCTGTAGCTGGAATCAATGACACCGGCCAAAACATCGATTCCAAAATGAAGCGCGGGGCCCGATCTTGGTGCGATTCTTCCATAGGAATTATACGGTATAGCCATGGATAAGTCTGTCGCACAGAGCATTCTATCTCCAGGTTTAATAGTGCAGTTCACCGCAGAATACAGATCATATCCGGCATCACCCATATTCATTTTCTTCGGGATGACACATGCATCGCTTAATCTCTTAACCATTATGGTAGGTTCTATAATGAACAACAAATGATTTTATCTAAATTTTGTTTAAATTGAAAAATAGCCATAAGCGAGGGTAGTAATTCCGTCATTCTCAATATAACGTTTATCATCGAATGCGGTAAGACTGATTTTGTTCACTTCTAGAGTGTAAATATCGTGCATTTTAGACATGATTTGCCGTTGAATCACCCTATTCGGAATAGACTGATGCAAAGATTCAATGTACATATCATGATTGAAGTGAGATTTAACGATCTGTTTCTTAATACCTTTAGCTTTACATTTATACTTATGGCTATTTAACAGTATAGAATACATTTTAGATTTTAGGGCCACAAATTCCGAAATAGGTTCACCATTCATTTCATCTTTAAATTTTCCCATAACTTTTTTGTTTTTAAGAGAGTGCAGAAAGTGACTTTTTGGATAGTCACTCGTATCCAAATGGTATTGGTAACGCTGCATGTCATGGTACAAATCTTTCGTTTGAATATGCATAATGAAACTATCCGTATCGGTATACAACAATTTCAATCTATTTCCGGGATAATTTGATTTCAGAACATAATAATAAAATTCATACATGAACAACTTCGATATTTCTAGCACAGTAAAACCCGTATACAATGGTTTGTTAAAATAAATGGACCATTTTTTCATTTTAAAAACAGTGAGATTCTTATCGATAATGTGAAATGAGTCTAAATTTGCGCGACTGAGTAATTTTAGACACCGTTCTTTTTCATTAACGAGTTCGGCATTCATTTTTTTTCTTTGATTTTCCATCGTTTTCCCGAAAACGGCATTGTTCATTAATTTGAAAAAGTCTTTTTCGAAATCATCTTTTGCTAGTTTACGCATGGCAATGTTAAATTCTATATAGGGCTTTAACCACTTACCTTGGGTAAAAGAAAGAACACGATGAATTTTGATTAATTTCATCCCCAGGTTTAAGTAGCATTGTAAATTTCTAACATGAATCACGTAATGTTTTTTATGATAAAGATTTGGTGCGAGTTTTTTCGTCTTGTAGTTTTTGGGTTCTTTTCCTTTTACTTTTTTTAGAAGGTCTTTAGCATAAGGAGATAGCATATCGAGGTGAATATCGAGCCTTTCTGGACAAAGAGGGTAGTCACTATGATCAAAATGTAAATCAAGGGGATAATCGAGATCCACTTCTAATATGTATCCCTCTTTGTCATCTGGATTTATGGAATGGATGTCAAAAGTTTTGATCTCATTTTCATCTAACCAACAAAAATCTTTCATGGGCATGGGCTCGCACATCGCCGTAGCATACAAGGAATTGTAGTCCCAATAGGCTAAATAAGATTTAGGCTTAGATGGATCGTAATCATTTAGATAGGGATTGTTCGCTTTTGCGTATCTGTGGCTGGCAACAGAAACACCTCCGCGAATACCTTTTTCGATAAATAAGTGCATATCATAATCCGTAAGTAATTCCAACTCAACTTCTGTGTATTTCAAAGCGGCGGACCATGCATACATGGGCAAAGTGAAATAATGCGCGGGATCTAGTCCAAAACTTTTAAAAGAAATAGTTCGGAAATTTTCGAAAACATCCGCCAAAATGAGACAATCGCTTCTTAAGTAAATATCGTGATAATCGCCTAATGTTTCACAACCGAACGTCTCCCATACCTTTTTCACGTGCTCGTAATCTTTATCAGAGATCACTTCTTCATTCAGGGTATTGCTGAAACAAGCTTTATCCGGAATGCCTACTGCGTCAAATTTTGAGTGACTGTCCAAGTATTCATAAGGAAAATGTCCTTTTTGCGTCATGAGATCAATTTTTGAAGGGTCTTTGAAAAACCATGAAACGCAATTAAATTTCTCTTTAGAAAGATTTTGAGCGAGGGTTGCGAGTGGAGCGGACAAGAATTGAAAACTATCTAGAAACACGAGATCATCGACGATGAAACTCGTATAGCGCTCAATATTTAATGGAATAATGTTAATGGGCTTTTCCGTTTTAATCCTAGATAGGGCTTTAACGATAAAATGCTCATCATACGAACGTAAACAATGAGCGAAACATGGCAAGTAAGAGCGGTCACGCAAGGTTGCATTACAACTGAAGCACGCTGCACCCCTGTAATTGTTTCCCGGAAGATGGTGGTCATGATCTCTTACTTTGCCCGTTATAAACTCATTGAACTCCGTATGACAAGCGTAACAGTGTGTGGCTTTCTGGAAATTTTCCTCATCTTCGTTCGTCATGATCATAGGCTCTATTGGGGCTGATTTCAGCAATGCACTGGCTTTGTCTCTTAACGTCATGACGAGCTCATACGCAGGATCTTGGGACCTTTTACATTCGTGAGCTACAACCTTACCGTGATAATCAACGATAACGTAAGAATACGAGCAAGCTTCGTGTTTTTGGATGGTTTTGGTATAGGAGGTACTCGGATTTTGAGTTGGGCCACTGACTTTTTGGATGAGACTTTCGAAATCAAAATAAGCTACGTAAGGGCACCGCAAGGCTTTATGAAACTCGTTAAACTTTAAAACACAATCCTCTTTGCTGGGTAACCGAATTTTGGCCGTTTTATGCTCTTCACACATGGGACGATGCCTTTCTAAAGCGCTTTCGACTTTAAACCCTTGGCAGCATCGTAAGCAAAAAAATTTTTTGTTTAAACCATCACGTCCCATTAATCGAGCAATATTTCGAATGAGAAAGTAGTGCCTGTCATGAAGAAGAAGATTTATTTCTCTATTTGAGTTGGAATTGCTTAACTGAAGAGGAACCACAAATTTATCGTAACCGAAAACGTTAATTTTGAGATTATTCGCAATTTCGAATTTTGAAATTTGGCTTAAACCAACGGGATATTCAAGCATGGATGTATCCAGAGAACCTTCTAATTTCTTATAGTGGCTCAATCTATTTGGATGGTTGTCTCTCGTGACCGGATGTAAATGAGCTAATATACACCATAAAAAACATTTGGCATCTTTAGATGCGATATTTAAAATAGATTTCTTATTTTTTAATGAACCGGGAAGTTTTCCCGAACATCCCCCTTTATACGGTCTGTATTTACCAATTTTGATTTCTACATCTTCGATGGAATCGATCACCCAACCCGAACCTCTATTAATGAAAGCTTCTATTGCGCCTAAGATTTGCATTTCACATTCTCGCAAGTAATGTTTTATTTCTGAATGATGCATAATAAGTTTCATATTACTACAAAAATAAGAATCATTGGTTTCGTAAGTCATTATTGCCTCATTGTTTTCATAAATGATTTTTGGCTTCATAAAATGAATGCGTAAACATAATTGAAATTTAAATCTCATTTTATTAGACCATCCCTCCAACAAATTCGTAACATCATTATAGACGTGTTGAAAATAGTCCCTTGGATCCTGAATATTATTCCCATTCATGTGTTTTAAGGTAACTAATACACTCCCAAATCCCGTTTTATGTACAATAAAAGAATCTGGAAAAAATATTTCGTGAGTGTTATTTAAATGTGCCAACCATTCCGTTTTAGTATTAAATTGTGAATTGCAGAGATTACATTTTTCTTTGATAGGTCCGATAACATGGGCATTGAGAAAATGCTCCATGGAGTTATCTGGATCCCCACATATGAAACAGCTCATTTTTCAAAATCAAATCCCAATTTACCCAAAACAGTAGGAACTTGATTAAGTTTGGTGATTAATTTGGGGTAAATATGAACTGGAATACAAGCCCCTTTAGTAAATTTATTTTCTATGCTATATTTACGAATGTCGATGAACCAATTCTCATTACTTTCGAGAATACGTAGTTTCCAATTGTCCTCGACGGGGATAGTTTCGTGAACTTTGAAATCTGGTAAAGTGTTCTTTTCCTCCGATTTACTGAGGTGACGTCCAAACCATTCTTTGATCGTGTCTTCCGCTACAGCTGAAGATGGCCCCGCCTCGCCGATTGCCTTTGCTTGACGCTTTGCAACTTCAGATTTTGGTGCGGCTTTCCTTTTTGTCTTTCGACCAGTTACTGCGGTTTCTACCGTCAAGTCTATCAATATTTTTCAGAATTTTTCTAAGAAACAACATTGACTTTGTAAGCTAAGATACTGTGTATAGGACTTCAAATACTAATAATGAAAATTTACCAATATAAAAAATAGCTTCTAGTGATTTGTAAAATGGGCATTTATGTTTCTTAGGCTATTTGATAGTTTAAAAAGAAATACTCACCAATGATGTCTTGATTGTCCTGCATTATGATGTAAATGACTTTACAAAAATTGGTTATAGATGGGGAGTTTTTGATGTAATATTTGTAAGATTAACCACAGTAAAAAACTTTAAAGTTGTAGTATTTTGCTGTAATGATGTTAGAAATGAATGATCAGAGCAACTGTTGTCTTAGAAGATTCAGAATAGAAATTGATGTGTGAATTTTATGAGAACTTTTTGCTCTTTTTATACTGAAATAGTGTCCTCGATTAAAAATAGTAGCCAATGAAACTACTCAGATATTACAATAAAACACCAATAATATTAAGTTAAGATTACAAAAAAACATAAATAAAAATGAAACCAGGTTATGAAAGACAAAAAAAGCTAAGAAAGAAGCCAATAAAAAGCAGCATGGTTATAAAAGAGGGCAATAGAAAAGGAGCATGACTATGAAAGAAGCCAATAGAAAAAGAGCATGACTATAAAAGAAGCCAATAGAAAAGGAGCATGACTATGAAAGAAGCCAATAGAAAAGGAGCATGACTATGAAAGAGGCCAATAGAAATAGAACAAAACTATGGAGGACATCACTACAAGAAATAGAAATAGGTTCAGGGTACTAAGCAATAATATAGTGATATAATCTATGAAAAATATGAAAGCTAAGAATAAATACATGTTTTATGTGATAAATATAAAAGAAATTCTTTTGTGATTTTGAATTGCATTGTCATCATTTTTAATTTTAAGTTAAATAAAAATGTTGGTCTTCCTGCTATGGCCCAGAAATGACCACATCATAGTCTAAGAGAGATTGTAATGTGGTGTGGAAAATGTGTATTCTGTAAGAAAAAATGTAGTTAAAATTAAATATATATATGTATATATTCAGAGTATGAAATAAAATTTCTTACTTTTTATATACAAAATGTTTAATTTATTCTATATACAGTCGTAAAAACAAGTTTTTTTATCATCTCAGCAGGTGGTATGAGAAAGTTTTAAACTTCTTTCTCTTTAACGAGAAGGAAAAAAAACTGGGTCAAAGCTTTTTCTCTCTGATGAAGCATTAAAATGGCTTTAAAACGAGTGGTGTAGAAATGACTCAATGATAGTCTATGGGTAGATTGTAATGGGGTGTGAAAATTGTGTATTCTATAAGAAAAAATGTAGTTAAAATCTGAATGTATATGTATATATTCAGAGTATGAAATAAAATTTCTTACCTTCTATATATAAAATGTTTTATTTATTCTATATACATTCGTGAAAACAAGTTTTTTATTATCTCAGCAGGTGGTTAAAGAAAGTTTCAAACTTCTATCTCTTTAATGAGAAGCAAAAAAAACTGGGTCAAAGTTTTTTCTCTCTGATGAAGCATTAAAATAGCTTTAAAACAAGTGGCGTAGAAATGACTCAATGATAGTCTATGGGAGATTGTATTGGGGTGTGGAAATTGTGTATTCTATAAGAAAAAATGTAGTTAAAATCTGAATGTATATGTATATATTCAGAGTATGAAATAAAATTTCTTACCTTCTATATATAAAATGTTTTATTTATTCTATATACATTCGTGAAAACAAGTTTTTTTATCATCTCAGCAGGTGGTTAAAGAAAGTTTCAAACTTCTTTTTAATGAGAAGCAAAAAAAACTGGGTCAAAGTTTTTTCTCTCTGATGAAGCATTAAAATAGCTTTAAAACAAGTGGTGTAGAAATGACTCAATGATAGCCTATGGGAGATTGTATTGGGGTGTGGAAATTGTGTATTCTATAAGAAAAAATGTAGTTAAAATCTGAATGTATATGTATATATTCAGAGTATAAAATAAAATTTCTTACCTTCTATATATAAAATGTTTTATTTATTCTATATACATTCGTGAAAACAAGTTTTTTTATTATCTCAACAGGTGGTTAAAGAAAGTTTCAAACTTCTTTTTAATGAGAAGCAAAAAAACTGGGACAAAGTTTTTTCTCTCTGATGAAGCATTAAAATGACTTTAAAACGGGTGGTGCAGAAATGACTCAATGAGAGTCTATGGGAGATTGGAATGTGGAGCGCGAAATGAGGTCACCATAGTAGTCTATGGAGAAAAGTGGTGCAGAAATGACTTTTCCTATACTACTCATATGTATACCTTAACCCGGCTCTGACCGCAACAACACAATATTCCACCACACCACAAATGGATTTATATAGTAAATGTACTGCTTGTATATAGGAGTTGAACCTCTCGGCCCATCTTACTTAGGGTATTACGTTGATGTCTTTCAAAAGATTTAAACAGACAATTTTAGCAGGCGATAATTTTTTCATTTTTATGTATAAAAAAGTTTATTTTGAAAGATATCAACATGAAATTAAGCAATTCTTCTAGTTTCTAAAACAACTTTCTAGCTTTTCTTAATTTTGATAATGAAAGAATAATCAAAGAGATCGGATAGATATATTAGAGCTTAGCTGTTCATATAATCATAAACCATTCTAAGAAACTAGAAGAGTAGCTCAATCATAAAGATATTTTCATGATGATATATTTGAAAATAAGTGATCCTATGATGTAACATGTAGTAGGAGAGCCGGGGGGGGGGGGGGGGGGGGGGGGGGGTTGGCAGCCAACATTTCAACTTGTGAGCACTGGCAAGTGTGAATATAGCACTAAAATTTCGTTTGTCCCGCCCTTTTATGAGCGCCGTCAATTTTTAATTGGTTTGTTACTTGGTCTGTTGTCATAAAAGGGCGGGGCAAACGACATTTCTTATGCTGGGCCCACTTGCCTGTCTTGTGAGCCACTAATACAGTACAGTGAAAGTTACAGGCAATTAGAAATCGGGAAAAACAAGTAGGCTCCGCCCTTTTTATGACGACCGGCAACTTCTAATTGGTGTGTTGTGTGGTTCGACGTTGAAAAGGGCGGAGCATGTGACGTCAGACTACATAACCAACCAATTAGAAGTTGCGGTCGTCATGAGGGCGGAACCAACTTCTGTTTGTCCCGATTTCTAATTGCCTGTGTGAAAGTTCTGCTCAACAACCGCATGTGGTTAACGAGCCGCAGTTTGGCCATCCTTTATGTAGGTTACACAAACATAAATTCGTGTTGAATGGGCCTAATAGAGAGTACTGCACTGTCGATCAATGAGATAGATGGACACTGTACATTTCTAGATCTCTTTTTTTTATATAAAAAAATCCTCAAGAAAAGCAAGCAAAAAAAAAAAAAAGGAAAGGAAAATTGAATTAGCTTAGACTCAGACTTTTTCTGTCTCCCTCCCTCTTCTATAGAAATTCCATGCTAAAGTGCTTTACTTCTATTTTGATTTCGTTGAAAGGAAAAAAAAATAAACTTTGGCACGAAACATACAAGAGACTTAAGTGGAGGATTTGATAGGGCAGTTGATTGTTATAACAGTTTCCTGCGATTAGAAAGAGTTTTACAATTTGAAACTGGAAGAATAACAAATAAAAAAAATGCGATAAATGTATTCTTGAGGTGATATATTTTGAAAAAAAAAAAAGAAAATTATGTAAGCCATGGAAATTTATATTTTTGGCTGCTAATTGGCCAATTCGAAAACTCGAATCTTCGCCCTTTTTTCGTCTTTCGAATCCTAACCTTGAAAAAAAAAACTGTTAAAACTTTGGTAAAATTAGTTTTAATTCCATTGACGTCCAATAGAAGCGTTCACTAACAAGAAAAAACGGCGATTGTTGCAATTTCGGTGTTACCCGGATCAGCAATATTCACCTTGTGGCAACCCTGAGTGCCACACTGTTTCTTTATTATTAACTAGCAGAGATACCCAGCATTGCCCGGGGAAAATATGAAGGTACCTCTGCCACCCCATTCTTCTTGCTTGAATATGAATTACACATACAACTTTTATTTTTATGTATACATAGATATATAAATATATGTCGCATCTGGGATATAGACATTTATCCTAAAGCCATTTGCCCTAAAACCATTTGCCCTAAAGTCACTTGACCTAAAACCATTTGCCCTAAAGCCACTTGAGCTAAAACCATTTGCCATCAAAGGTACATTTGTGCTAAATACACTTGCCCTACAAACATTTGCCCTAAAGACACTTGCTCTAAAAAGACATTTGCCCTAAAACCACTTGCCCTAAAAGGATGTTTGCCCTAAAACCATTTGCCTTAAAGGAACATTTGCCCTTAAACAATTTGCCGTAAAGGGACATTTGCCCTTAAACGATTTGCCATAAAGGGACATTTGCCCTAAAAACATTTGCCCTGAAACCACTTTATGTTCTTTCTTTTCATATGGTTTAGTGTCTTTTGGTGAAGTATGTGTGCAATGGCAAGTTGTAGAGGAAACTGCCGCCATTTAAAACTCAAAAGGCATGTCAAATCCATCAGAGCTATAAATGGAATGAATTAATGTGCATTTATTTCAAATGCCTCATGTCAAATGCTGTTTAGGTCAAATGTTCTTTGTAGGTCAACTAGATATTCAGGTCAAATGTCTTTTTAGATAAATTTCTTTTTAGGTCATATGTCTCTAGGTGAAATGTCTCTTTAGGTGAAATGTACTTGTAGGTCAAATGGCTATTTAGGTCAAATGACCCATTAGATCAAATGCCTATTCAGTTCAAATGCCATTTCAGACAAACTTGGCTTTGGATCAACCATTCTTTTAGATCAAATTCCACTTTATGTGTAATGTCTATTAGGTCAAACATTGTTTTATGCCAAATGTCTATATCCCCTTGCATAGGTATAGTAAATAGCAGTGGCATAGCTAGGCTTGGTTGCGCCCCCTGCAGTTTTTAAAGAATTATTAAAACAAATGTGTCCATTGTTACAACCATTCCTCCCGTTAATCAAATTAGGAAACAGTCGAACAATGGACTAAATTGATTTAATAATTCTTTAAAAACTGGAGGCTGTGCTCCCAACCACCCTGCAACAAGCTTAATTTAACTAAACCTAACCTTCCAACTGTTCAAACTAATTTTCCGACTATTCCTACCATTGTTCCGGCCGGCCGTATGAAGATTTACTGGTACAACTATGTAGTTTTTAAAAGTAAATATTAAATGAAAGTCGATTTATTTTCGAAATTAACTGAATAATTAAGCAAGCAAATCGGAATCTCTTGTTTAATTTATTCAATTATTTTTGAAAATACATAACTTTCATTTCATTTTTTGCACCCCCCACCTGCAGTTGCGGGTCTTGCGGTTGCCTAGCGATGCCCCTGGTAAATAGATATAGATCTACACTGTAGTATAGCTGTATATGGGAACGTGTCTTAATCCCCCTCTCTTGCATGTGTAGGGTGGTTGCCAGGGTGCCCATGTACCCTAATTCCCTTGTTGGGTCATAGGAAGTATTCCTACCAAATTTGGCTCCTATAAGTGAAAGGGTTTGGGAATGCA
Organism: Brachycybe producta; assembly: GCA_036925085.1. Lineage (NCBI taxonomy): Eukaryota > Metazoa > Arthropoda > Diplopoda > Playtdesmida > Andrognathidae > Brachycybe > Brachycybe producta. The sequence continues at coordinate 2,667,611 of JAUPFP010000020.1, forward strand.
TAGCAGACAAACAGACAGACAGACAACCCACATCCAAAAATATAGATAAGATAATTTAGTATTTAATATTATTTGATTTATTTGTATCTTCTTAATGAATAATAATAGGATTCTTATATGAAGGATTCGCGAGATTCAAGATTCGGGAAATACGAAAGATTCAAAAACCTTTTGTTTTTCGTTCCACCTCTAATTTAAAGGCACTTTTATATTACAATAATGTTCAAAAATAAACTGTTATGTCCACCCTACAGAATAGAATTATTTCAATTAAATTCCTTTTTCAGGCTCATTTTAGCTGTTTTTTTCTGCATGTGGGACCTTCCCTTATTTTTTAAGGTAGTAATACAATTACAATCAGCACTCTGCTAGCAGCCAAATAGGCTGTGAGCTTTTGACATCGACCATTTTATTTTACCAACCTTTAGCTGACATCTTCTGTACCTCGATTCTTCTCTGAACCGTACGGTGCCCGCATGGAGAAGATTTGAGCTGCAGAGAGAGTTGGATGGAGATGCATTGTGGTCACCCTTCTGCATGGGGGTGAAATCTATGCAACAGAGTGGCGGCCATCCCTCTCTTTTCCGGTCGATGCTGATATACATCTTCTCCTTTCGGTACACCGACAAGAGAAGATGTTGTAGCTGCTAAGGAATCGTATACCTCCTGCCTTATGGAGTCTCCGGCCTCTGAAGAGAAGTTGATTATAGAAACATAAAGACCATGCTGTTTCTTATTATAACGCTTTTATTCATCATTTGTATAGAAACACAGAATATAAAGATGAATATATTATACTAACGGTGTGTCCTCATGCCCATATTGTGGTACGGATAGAATCAACATAATACAAAGGCAAGGACAAGAACTAACTACAAAGAGGAGCACGGCCCTTTTATACCTTGGACCTGTGTACACCCACGAGGTGTAATCAGGTCCAAGTGACCATGGTCCTATGTGTATTAATCCACCGCTTGGGTATGAGTCAGAAAGGTGAGTCAGAGGGGAGGGAGGGACGGTTGAGAGTTGTTGACCCCCCCCCCGGACTATGGTTTTGGCGGGATCAAGAATTACAGGGTGTTACAAGGCCTATGGCAGAGGGACATAAAAGTCCACATGCAGCATTAAGCATTGTCAAGTACATATACTGTACATGCACATATATAAAAACATAATGAATATACAAATGTCAATCTCACAAAACAAAATTATCCCCATTCACCACTAACCTCAGGAAGAGAATTCCATTGTCTTATAACTCTAGGAAAAAAAGAACAATAATATGAATCTGTTCTAGTGGTCAGCCCTGCCCATGTATAGTGCTTTATGAATATCACTGAACTGTGGTTTAAGACAATCAGCACGTGTAATTTTTCCAACAATTTCAAACTTAACTCAGCCCTGTAATGTGACAAACTATGCCATTTGTAGCACCGGAACACCATCTCAGTGACACTCTGTAAATTTGTGCCTTACGCTGAACCATTTCAACTGAGTGAGTGAGTGAGTATGACAGTGTGAGGATTCCATACACAAGGTAGTTAAGAGCCTAGATAAAGCGTTTATTTCAAAATTTCTCCGAATGAAGGCGCTGCGATCGTTTATTGAAAAACAGTTTTTCAACGTTTTTTTTCCTGGTTTGAAATCGCATAATAATTAATAGAAAAATAATTTTACATGCTAATCTTATAAAAATGGAAACATCGCGAAGCCAGTAGATTAATGCACGTGCTAAATATTGTGTTATTGTTCTAAATTGTTTTTAACGAGAGTTCTTCAAATGTTTGTGGGACGGTTTTTTTGGCCCTATGGGAATTAAGATAAGGGTAAGATTTTAAATGTTATTTAAAAATAGAAAGCCCTTTTAAAATTTAGAAAAAGGAATAATCCTGAAGGCAATAAACACATGTAAGTACGTGCTAATTTGTTGTTATTGTTCTAAATCGTTTTTAACAAGAGTTTTTCAAACGTTTGTGGGACGGTTTTTGATCCAATGAGATTTAACATGGAGTTAAAACAACGAACGATTTTGAACCTTATTTAAAAATAGAATTACCTTTTCCAAATTTATATAAATCGAGTACTTTAAGAACCAATACTTTTTACTGCATTTTGCACTTTACTGTATTTTAATTGCGCGATTGTGAGGTGATTTCTTGTAAGTTTAGTAACACCATATAATAACACTCATTTGTCTCGTTGTCGTCTGCTCAAAACAACAAGATGGCGGACGCGTATCTAGGCTCTTCATTGTTATAATAGTTCACTGCTATATGTAATTTCGAATTTAATACTCTTATATTTGGTTTTGTTATAGATTTTTCTTATTCTAACTTTTAGATTCACAGATTGATTATATATTTTTTTTAACCAATATCTCCAATGAAAAGGACAGAAGCGTTTAAGAAGAAAAAAAAAATAAGAAACTTCTTCTAGCTTTTTAAGAAAAGAAAAGGCGGTTTTGAAAGAGAGAGAGAGAATCTCAAAGAAAGTTGAAGTTCTTATGGGAATTGGGAAGAAGAAGAAGAAGCAAGTTTTATTCAGCCTTGTGTGATGCTATACTTGAAGAAAGTCTAAATTCTAAAATCTATTCGATTTTGATATTAATGTATATTCAAGTGTTAGCCATTCAATTTGAAATGAAAAAAAAAAAAAGATCAGCAGATGTAACTTTAAATTCGAATGGATCACGTTTTTTTTTCTTCTTCTTCTTTCCATTGAAGGAAGATGGATAAAAAAAAATCAAACTAGTTGAAAAAACGAGGAAAAGAAATTTTGAAATTCAGATTTTGTACGAATTACTTCAACAATTTTTTTAGATGCATTTTTTGATGGAAACTACCAAGAGTTTTAAAAAAAAGTTTGTGATCTGTAAAAGTTTTATATATGAAGTTCATTTTTGTATTTTAAAGAGACCATAATTACCTCTAGAAATTTCTACTTAAAATTATGAAGAGGTTAAAACTACTATTACACTAGCAACTTTTGATGCAAGAAAATTGCAATGTGTGACATGCACCTTCAATGTTTATAGTGTGATATGATGCATGTCATATCACACTATAAACATTGAAGGATAAAACATTCCTTTGAAATAGTGTCAAACTCAGTCTCATTGAGTTGCACAGGTTTATGTTTTGACAGACTTTTCAAGTAAACTTTCTGACAAACAACCAATTAGGCCCTTTACCTGAAATGGTATACGTAACATTGAACGAATTTCCGGTTTCATGACTTCCGGTTTATGAACTTCCTGTTCGTTGATCACAATATGGACACAAACCAAGAGGGGGGCAGACATTGAAGAAAATCATGTACGATTTTCACTAAGATTCACAGCAGATCGTGTGGATGGAAAGTCATTTTACTTTTTAGCTGCATTTTACTGGATATCCAAAATAGAATTGAAATTTTAAAAATCAGTAAAACACAGATTAAAAGTAAAATGGCTTCCGATACCGCACAAGATTCACCCGAATGTCGGCCCCGTGACATAAACGAAGTTTTGAAAACTTGATTGGGAACTAGGTTGCATAGTGTGATATAGAAGTTTATTACAAAGTTCTAGTTGCAAGTCACGTCACGAGTTGCATTTCAAGTTGAATTGCATCAAAAGTTGCCAGTGTAATAGGGGCTTTATCTTTTGATTGTAAAAATGATGTTTATTATTTTAAAAGGACCTTCTTAATTAAAAAAAAAACTTCATAATGAATAGGTATTTGGTAGAAACTTGCAATTTTAGATAGATGCGACACCAAACAACATGAATCGGAACTAAAGCAATAAAAAGTATACTCTTCTAGTGGAAACATATTAATATATCGATATTTGAGCCTTTTGCCTGTGTTGTCACCTCGCATTACTTTTAATTCACTATTCAAATTCATGTATTTCCTATTCAATTCAAAGCATTACGGATTTAATATTTGAATTATCCCCACCTGCCACGTACGTGGCTTTCGAGTTGATGTGAAAGTTGTATTGAGTCGAATATGAATAGGGAATACATGTATTTGATTAGGGAATTATGGAAATGACGGGTGACAACATTTGCCACTAAATTGAGCGGGGGAGACATTCGTTTTTAGAAATTTAAAATGGCGTCGTTTGGTGACTAATAAAAGTCACTTAATTTTTAACTTTTTTTTTTAATAATTTTAATGTCGTATTTTTAATTTTAAAAATTATTTTAGCAATCGTTGGGTAAGTCTTCACGATATTTCAACCAAAAAAATCCTGGGGGTAATATGGTCTCTTTAATATCTCTGGCGTCACAGACTAAAATGGTCTTTTATTATTAGTATCAATGTTACTGTCAATCTGCGGAATCAGTCAAATCTGCAAAAAATCACCAAACTGTTAGTGAATCTGCAAAATTCAATACATTTTAGGTGTTGAATTATGCAGATTCACTAGCAGTTTGGTTGGTTTTTGCAGATTCATGTAAATTAAGGAATTTGTTTGAAAATCACCCTATTTTAACAAAATACATGGGGACTTTTGGGACACTCTGTATATAAATGAAAAGTGTCTATGTACAAACAATTACATACAACACTTACCCTATGTGTACGTGGTTGGTTAAGATCTTTAAAGAAGTGCGTTTATACTGTATGTGAGGAATCTCTTGAGAAAGACAGAGATAGGAAAGGCAAGAGAGGGAGAGACAGAAAGAGAAAGAGAGAAAGAGAGAGAAGAGAGAGAGAGAAGAGAGAGAGAGAAGAGAGAATAGAGAGAAAGAGAAGAGAGAGGAGAAAGAGAGAGAGAAAAGAGAGAGAGGAGAAAGAGAGAGAGAGAGAGAGAGAGAGAGAAGAGAAGAGACAGAAAGAAGAGAGAGAGAGAGGGGGGAGAAAGAAAAAGAGAGAGAGAGAGAGAGAGAATTGGAGAGTGAATGAATGAGTGAGCGAGATAGAGAGATCGGAGTGCGTGTACATACTGTGTATTAGCGCTTTTTCTCAGTGTATATATACAGGGTGTCCCAACAAATGTCTATACACTTTGGTCGTTAGTAACTGCCATGTTTATTTTTTTGTAAATAGTATTTATAATTTTATAATTAAGGGTAAATGGTACAATGAAGATTAAATATAACAGCAATATGTTTAAATCATTAAATGATGCATTATCTCAAGTTTTCAAAATGTCACCCATTCGCATCCGTAAGAAACTGATCTGCAAACACCAATTAACCGTATCTCTTGCAAATTATGCGACAATTCTCATTGATCTCTTCCCAATTATAGAAATTCTAGCAAGAAATCAAAGAAAATCGTCGCATAGTTACAAGAAATACGTTAATTGACGTTTGCAGATCAGTTTCTTACCGAGGTTACCAACAATTGTGAGAATAGGCGACAAGTTTGAAAAATTGAGATAACACCTAATCTTTATTGTAACATTTACTCTTTAATTATAAACTGTAATAAATGAAAATTAATAAAATAAACATGGCATGCAGTTACTAACAACCAAAGTGTGTATAATGTGACTGTCAATCTGCGGAATCAGTCAATCTGCATATTGCCTAATCAATCTGCAAAATCACCAAACTGCTAGTGAATCTGCAAAATTGAACACCTAAAAAAATGTATTGAATTTTGCAGATTCACTAGCAGCGGTGGTTGTTTTACAGATTGCCTAAACAATCTGCGGATTGACTTGATTCCGCAGATTTGACAGTAACATGATGCATTTCTTTGAGACACACCCTGTATGTATGCATGTATGTATGTATGTATGTATAAGAGTCTGAGTGTATGAACAGCTGAGAGAAAATATATTGTGTTATATGGTTGGCTATCACCACAGTGATATACTGCAGCATCCAGTGATGTATGCATTGGAATGAGGCAGATTGAGAGCAGTGACTGCATCCATAGGGAGATGAATTGGAAGAGGAGGAAAAGGAGGAGAAGGAGGAGGCGCCATCACAGCCAGTGATGATGGAATTTGAGCATCACATCATTTCAGACTAGAGATGGAAGTTGATGGTGATACAAGTGGCGGCATTCGTAACTCTACCTACATAACATAACATAACATAACATGTAAGAGTGAGAAAGAGGCACCTTTTTTTCATTCATCCATCTCTCTCTCTCTCTCTCTCTTTCTCTTTTTCTCACACATGGTTTTTTTTTTTTTGTTGCAACATTTGTTTTCTTGCTGTGCGCCATCAGTCTTCTCTTGTCATCATGATTTTATTTATTTTTTACTGGTTACAGCCTCAAATTAATAAGGAGATTTATTTGTAAAGATAGGGTTAAAGGATAACCTTGTCATGTTTATTAATATGTATTTGGTTTTGATGTTATAAACCCCCCCCCCCTGCACATATTTCTAATGGCAGTGTTAACAAAACCATCATTGGCACTGCTCAAAGTGAGAAAAGTGAAATCAGCTACCTCATGGTCAGTCTTGACCATTTGGGTGTTACTTTCAGTTTTTGTGGCCATCATGAGCAGTTTAGGATTTTTGCAACCTTCTTGGATTGTTATGCTTGAGAACAGAGATAAGGATTATGTGGAAAGTGTTTCTTTGGGTGTATATAGTTATTGTTATAGGTGAGAATCATTTTTTACTTTTGTTGTTGTTGTTGTTGATGTAGTTATTGTAATTGTTGTTGTTTTTTCATGTGAGTGTTCTGGTAGTTTACACTTCACAAGTGTTTTCAGTTTTAAAATGTTGCAAGTATGTGTAATATGTGTATAAAAAAATAGAGATGTTTTAGTTGTGCTTTTTTGGCCTACATGAGTTTTGTTTGATTGCCGTATTACAGGGGAGACATCATGCTCATTGTACAGTACAATGTACATGTGTAATTTATAAACCGCATCCTTGAATCAGGGGACACAACCACATGGCATATACACTACAAAAAAAATAAAAATACTGGGAAACTGAAAGTAAAAGCAAATAAAGCACACAAACAGTAAAAATGACACACATTTTACAAAAGAATAAATACACAAACATACAGTAGGATAGAAAGAAAAGCACGCGGAAAACTTATAGACGTGAAACACACACACACACACACACACACACACACACACACACACACACACACACAGGAAAGAAACAAAATAAAAGTACAACGAAAAGAAATACACAAGATACTAAAACACACGAAGGAAAGCAACAGAAATACATTGTAAAATTAAACAAACTCCCAACAAATGAACACACGCAGGAAAGAAACAGAAAACACAGGATAAAAAACAAAAACACGGGATAAAAACAAAAACGCGGGATAAAAACAAAAACACGGGATAAAAACAAAAAGGCGGGATAAAAACAAAAACGCGGGATAAAAACAAAAACGCGGGATAAAAACAAAAACACGGGATAAAAACAAAAACACGGGATAAAAACAAAAAGGCGGGATAAAAACAAAAAGGCGGGATAAAAACAAAAAGGCGGGATAAAAACAAAAAGGCGGGATAAAAACAAAAAGGCGGGATAAAAATAAAAACACGGGATAAAAAGAAAAACACGGGATAAAAACACGGTATAAAAAGAAAAACGCGGGATAAAAAGAAAAACACGGGATAAACACGCGGTATAAAAAGAAAACGCGGGATAAAAACAAAATACACAGGAAAGAAACAAAAGACAAACAAGAAACAAAAACACAGGATAAAACAAAAATACGGGATAAAAATAAAAACAGGGGATAAAAACAAAAACACGGGATAAAAACAAAAACGCGGGATAAAAACAAAAACACGGGATAAAAACAAAAACACGGGATAAAAACAAAAAAGCGGGATAAAAACAAAAACACGGGATAAAAACAAAAACACGGGATAAAAACAAAAAAGCGGGTAAAAACAAAATACACAGGAAAGAAATGCAAACACAGGAAAGAAACAAAAGACAGTCAAGAAAGAAAACACACACAATGAAAAAAAAAAGCACAGGAAAACAAATACATAAGAAAGAAATACACACATTAAAGCAACAAAAGCACAGAAAATACCAATACACTTGAATGCAACAAAAGCACAGAAAGATACAAAAAATTCGGAAAAAAAACAACACTGGAAACTAAGGCCTAGTCCACATCAAGCTAACAAAAGTGCAACATGCGTTCGAGACAAAAACATAAAATGACGAAAAAAGCAGATTTTGAAAACAAAACAAAACTGAAACAGCTGTCAGTGTTATTCAAGACAAACTCACAACAAATTTGTGACACAACAAAAACAAATTTTTTTTTTGTTTCTATAGATTTCCACATAGACATGCGCAATAGTCTTTAATGTTACTTTAAAATGTTTCATGTGACTGTTTTGTTGTTGTTTTAATACTTAACTGTCCACACTGCCCAGGCAGAGTTTAAAGAATGTTACATAGTACGAACACAAAACAAAAAAACCTTCTTGATGTTTACCGACTTGACATGGAACTGTTTGTGAAATTGCATACAAAACGCAAAAGTCGCAGACATGTTTTAGTATTGCCGCCAATTTTGTCTCAAAACACTTGAGTTTCTGTTTTATTTGTCTTTTGTCAGCTTCGTGTAGATCAGGCCTAATACCCTGAAGAAGAAAGAAAAAAAAAACACAAGAAAAGAAAGAAGAAGAAGAAGTAAAAACATAAAAACACTAAAAGGAAATTTAAAAAAAAAAAAAATACTGGAAAAACATAAATAACCGGTAAAACAGAAACGCAAGAATTACATACATATAAATACCGGAAAAAAAGAGAAATTAGAGGAAAGAAACAAAAATTCAGGAAAGACAAATACATGGGATAGAAAACATAGCTCCCATGTAAACATGCAATGATAAAAAAGTGGTTAAGGCCCGGCGCATATTGAACCGAACCCACGCACAGCCCAGCCCATGGCCACGCTCACCCCACGCCACGTACAGCCAAGGCACCGCATATTGAACCCAGCCATGGAGACGCTTTAACGATGCTTCTTCTTCATATCCATTGTCACGTTAAACAAACAAAAATCTGACCCTCGACCCACGAAAACTGTGCGCGTGCTACAAACCAATCGACGCGTGGATGAAGGCTGAATGGGGTGGCCGTAGGCTGGGTTCAGTTTGCGGCGCAGTACTACCATCTATGTTTGACAGATTTCCCCATGCGTGGGTATGGGTTGGGCTGGGCATTGGCATTGGCATTGGCCCAACGTTCGCAATCACACCGTTGGCCAACCACATTTGGTTCGACATTGGGCCAACGTTGATTGCCGATGCCGACCAATTGCCAATGCAACCATACGTTGGGCCAACGTTGGGTATACGAAATGTGCTACTTGGGAAACCCAAACACAATTTTATACAACAGGAAATTCATGCACAAACAGACGTTAAATGATCATATTTCTGATCGTTTTTCCTGTAATAGTTTAGAACAAGCATGTCAAACTCGTTTATTTGGCCTGTGTTAGCCTTTGAGTTAATTGACATGCTTGGTTTAGAGATTGGGATTTCGGTTTACCTGAAACCGAAAAAAGTCGGTTTTTCGATGAAAAACCGAAACCCGCAAAACCGTCTCCAAAAACCGTGGTTTTCGGTTTTATCAAAAATAAAATCAAAATCAATCACTATGACTAAAAAAGGAATTTGTAATATTTAAAAAAAAAACGTGCCAAAAAGAAAACGAAGAGTCTTAGTCATCTTTACGCAGCAGCATCTTTTTACAATAAAACCAACATCAACATATGCCGAAAGGAGATTTTTGTTTAGTAGTAATTTTTGTACAAAACTTCGTTCACGATTATCGGATAAATCAGTAAATACTCTTGTTTTACTGAAAGGTTTTTATCGACAAAAATTATAACTACTTAAAAAAAAAAATAAAAATTTTGTTCAATTTGACTAATTGTTTTTTGTCAAAAATTTCAAAATTTAAGGAAAAAATACAAAACCGAAAAACCACAGTTACCCGCGGTTTTCAAAAATGAAACCCGAAAAACCACAGTTACCCGCGGTTTTCAAAAATGAAACCCGAAAAACCACAGTTACCCGCGGTTTTCAAAAATGAAACCCGAAAAACCACAGTTACCCGCGGTTTTCAAAAATGAAACCCGAAAAACCACAGTTACCCGCGGTTTTCAAAAATGAAACCCGAAAAACCACAGTTACCCGCGGTTTTCAAAAATGAAACCCGAAAAACCACAGTTACCCGCGGTTTTCAAAAATGAAACCCGAAAAACCACAGTTACCCGCGGTTTTCAAAAATGAAACCCGAAAAACCACAGTTACCCGCGGTTTTCAAAAATGAAACCCGAAAAACCACAGTTACCCGCGGTATTCAAAAATGAAACCTAAAAAACTGCAGTTACCCGCGGTTTTCAAAAATGAAACCCGAAAACCAGTTATCCGTGGTTTTCAAAAATGAAACCCAAAAAACCACAGTTACTCGCGGTTTTCAAAAATGAAACTTAAAAAAAATGCAGTTACCCGCGGTTTTCAAAAATTAAACCCGAAAAACCACAGTTACCCCTGCGGTTTTCAGAAATGAAACCCGAAAAACCACAATTACCCGCGGTTTTCAAAAATGAAACCTGATAAACCCCGCAGTTACCCACGGTTTCAATTTTAATTATATTAATGACTCATTAATATAATTAAAAAAAAAATTAAAAATCGGTTGACTTCTCATATACTGTAAATGGATTTTATCAGATACATGCACCACCAAACAATAGACATTGGCAATAAAAAAGCAGGGTGGATTTAAATCAAATGATTTTAAAAAAAAAAATATTCACATTTATTTAAACATTTAAATTATGCAATAAAAAAATAAAACAGTTCCCTGCATTTTTCTCTATGTTTATAAAATAAAGTCCAGTGGTAGTCGTTTCCTTAATGCAATATTTTTTTGGAATATATACTTGAGGAAATATCCCCCAATTGACTGGTGGAAAAATCATTAAAGAGACACATCATACGTACATTATAAATAGTAATAATCTATTTAAAAGCCTCAGAGGTAAACTGTGTTAAGTCACCAAACCTAGATTTTACAGTGGAGTCGTTTGAAAGTTTTTCTCTTCATTTTTAAGTTTTTTTTATGACTTAATTTTAATTTAAACAAAAATATTTTGGCAATCGTTGGGTAAAGTCTTCACAATATTTTAACAAAAAAAAAAAACTCCTGAAACAATGTTTAGCATTAGCTTCTCCAATTCTAGTTTTGAAAACAATTTGAATTTTTTTTTCATAATGTTGTTTTTAAATAATAAAGTTCCCTTAACGTTTTTGTGTCCAAATATTCCAAACACGTCTATGTAACGTAGCAGCGCCACTGTAGTGGCGCCATCCAAGGAGACAAAAACAAAATATATATCTAATCAGCCACCTTAAGTTACATGCAATCCGGTTGTTCAACGAAAAATCTACATTCGCAATGGAAAATTTATTCTAAAGGCACTCACATAACGGAAGTTATTCTTTATGTTTCTTTGAAGAAGACAAACAAAAAAGTGGTGCAACATCCTTAAAGATGAACTACATTCTCATCTTTAAGTTAGATAATATAAATTAAAAGGAAAAGAATAAGAGGAAGAGACAGATGAGGGGGTGGGGTTTGAGGGGGAAAGTTAGATGCTTTTATAGACTATACTGACATTCTGAGATGGAGAGGATGAGATAAATTGAGGCATTTTATTTCATGAATGTGATTCATGCACACTCATAAACTACATTATAAGACAGTGTATTTATTACACTTGATGAATTTACTGTATGTATGAACATCATCTTGTGTGTCATTTATATGCTCATATAAGGAATATGATCAGTGTTCACAAATGTCTTTTTTTTACTGTATCATAAGGAAAAGAAAAACCCCTTTCTTATGTCTTTATGAGTTTATGTTTATGTAAATATATAACTCATAATGTTGACAGGCATTTAGAAATCGGGACGAACACAAGTTGGCTCCGCCCTTTTTATGACGACTGGCAACTTTTAATTGGTCTGTTGTGTGGTACGACGTTGAAAAGGGCGGAGCATGTGACGTCAGACTACATAACCAACCAATTAGAAGTTGCGTTTGTCATAAAAAGGGTGGAGCCAACTTGTGTTCGTCCCGATTTCTAAATGCCTGTATAATGTTTTGCTATTATTAAAACCCGTCATAAATGACGGGAGCCAAATTCAAAGGCAATTGTGCCCAGCATTAGAATTTCTTTACCTCCGCCCTTTTATGACGTCGGACCAAGTAACAAACCAATTGAAAGTTGCCGTTCGTCATAAAATGGGCGGAGCCAACTTCTGTTCATCCCGTTTTTCTAATTGCCTGTGGGGGTGAATGACTCTTTGTTGTTCCTGTCACCACCCCATTTGCGAACCTGTTTTGGAAGAACAGAGCGACTTCCTATAGTGAACGTCTCTTTGGCAGTTTCCATTGGCGATCAATAGATGGCACTGCTAACGCGAATCTGCAATCACTTTCCTACGTAAAACGATAGACGGCAATGTGCATGCTCGCGGAAGTTCTCAGTAAGCTAAATTGCTCATGCTAGTCTTTGTCAACGCATTTTTCAAGAAACTCTAGGCTTAAACGATGTATCACGTGATGTGACATTCTTGATGTGAATCTCCAACATCTCGGTCTTCAAAATGGCCGACATAATGCCCAGTTCTCCCACAGGCAATTAGAAATCGGGACAAACAGAAGTTGGCTCCGCCATTTTTATGACGAACGGCAACTTCTAATTGGTTTGTTGTGTGATTCGACGTTGAAAAGGGCGGAGCATGTGACGTCAGACTACATAACCAACTAATTAGAAGTTGCCGGTCGTCATAGAAAGGGCGGAGCCAACTTCTGTTTGTCTTGATTTCTAATTGCCTGTGTTCTCCCACCCATATCCGTGTTTTACATGGTGTAGGCCTACATCTATTTGTTCAGAAGCTATTCAGGCCAGAGCCGCCTGTGACTTTTGACTCACCCTGTAGATAATAACAAATTTACGAAATTGATGACCATCTTGTCTTTTTCGTTATGTTAAAAGCAAAATTTTTTTTTATTTAATTTATATTTTTAGGTTGGAACATTTGGAAGATGTAATCTGCAGGTTGTATGGTGCAGCCATGGACTTTCGAAAGTATCCCTCGGAAGCATGGCAGGCAACTTGTGTCCTATATGGTAGTGGATGCATATTTCTCATATGCTGTGCTTTGATTGCTGTTATTTGCCTTGGTTTACCTACTGACAAATGGCGACAGAGGGTGGCCATTGCTGTAGGACACACACAAGCAGCTGGAGGTAAAAGATATTGTCAATTTGATTATTAATCATTGGCTAATTTATTTATGTCTGGGATAAAAGTGTACAATGCATATGTATTTGGTCAAATATGATGCTGTGTTGCAATCCACGTCACAAAATGACTTCGAGAAATCTCCGCAAAGAGCGCTAGCATCGTTTTTCTATTGAGCCCATAGACCGAATGTTAAAGAAAAAATGTTAAATTTTATAATACACAGTCGTGGCGGCAATATGTTTATTTTTCATATTTAAAGTTGTCCAATTTCAATTTTTCAAAGTGCAATGTGCACCTTAAATATATGCTGATCGAGTGACAGAATGACGAAAAATTGTAAAGTGCAGTTATATTTTTAAAAACTAATTCAAAATCGCGAATTTTTAATTCTTATGTAAGCATTGAGTATGCAAAAAAAAAAAACATCCATTAAAATAAAATGCTCATAAAAATAGCTAAAAATAATTTTAAAAAATCACAATTAAATCACAGTGAAGCCAACACATTGGAACACGTGTTGATTTTTTTTCTGGTTTTTTAAAATTATTTTTACGTATTTTTATGAGCATATTTTAATTGATTTTTTTTTGTTATTTGGGCGTACTCAATGGAGTTTAACATAAGAGTTAGAAATTCGCGATTTTGAAATAGTTTTCAAAAATATAACCACACTTTTGTCATTCTATCACTCGATCAGCATATGTTTACGGTGCACATTGCACTTTGAACCATCAAAATTGGACAACATTAAATATGAAAAATAAACATATTGCCGCTGTGACTGTGTATTTTAAAGATTACATGTAACATTTTTTCTTTAACGCCATATCGAAATCGCCATTGTCTTGCATGTTAAAGTTTCAGTTTTACAGCAACGTTCGAAACCAAACATCGAAAACAAAAAACAACGAGAAATATTAAAAAAAACCTCATGCATGGATGTGAAACTACATACTTTTGTCTTTATTTTTTTTTTACAAAAATTCACGAAAATTGGGCGAGTAATTTGGGAGAAAACGGCAAACAAAACTTATCGATGCAGCGATTTTTCCATAGAGTTAGTTCTACGTTAAAGTCTCGTCTGCTAACCTCTTATGGAAAAATGACCCCATGGAACCCCATGGAAAAATGGAAAACTCTAGTTATGGAAAAATCGCTGCACCGATAAGTTTTGTTTGCCGTTTTCTCCTAAATTACTCGCCCAATTTTCGTGATTTTTTGTAAAAAAAAAAAAAATAAAGACAAAAGTATGTAGTTTCACATCTGTGCATTAGATTTTTTTTTTTTTTTAATATTTCTCGTTGTTTTTGTTTTCTATGTTTGGTTCCGAACGTTCCTGTAAAACTGAATCTTTAACATGGAAGCCAATGGCGATTTCGATATGGCGGTAAAGAAAAAAAAAATGTTACATGTAATTTTTAAAATACACAGTCGGGGCAATATGTTTATTTTTCATATGTTTAAAGTTGTCCAATTTTGATGGTTCAAAGTGCTATGTGTACTTTAAATATATGCTGATCGAGCGCCGGTATTACTTTTGGTCGAATTTTTTTCGGTCGACAAGCCTCAGGGATTGGATTGGAGGCTAACAGTGACGTCAATAAAAAGTAATAGGGAGCGGTGAATGAAAGAGCTACCAAAAAAATATAACCCTTTCTTCCTAACCTAACCTCTATCCTAACCCCTATCCTAACCAAACCAAACCGAACCGAACCTAACTATTTCGCTCCTTACCGCTCCCTATTACTTTTTATTGACGTCACTGTTAGCCTCCAATCCAATCCGTGAGGCTTGTCGACCGAAAGGGAACACACCCATCGAGCGATAGAATGACAAGAAATTAGTAAGTAAAGGTTATATTTTTAAAATTATTGGACATATGGCTCATTGTCTGGTGAATATAAAAAAGTGACTTGTTTTTCCAGTTTGGTGGGTAACATATGTTTGCACTTTCGAAAATTCGAGAGAACATTTTACGAAGAGCTCATAGTTCAATATTTACAAGATGTTTTTTTTTTGTAACGTTAAAGAGAGATTTGTTCCCATTTAGTTCTGAAAGGTTTCGTATGCAACGTTTGAGGATTATGGTTAAGCCTCGGTCTTGCTCGCTGTCACTGTTGCTACGTGGTTCTCTTTCTCACTTGAGTGACAGTTTTTGTACATTTCGTACCCATAATCCTCGGTTTAGTCAATTGATTGAGGATCAAGGAAGCGTAATTGCATTCGATCATGTGGTTTTCGTTGGGTGCATCCACATCGCGCTTTTCGTCTAAGCTTAATTCTCCTTTTCAAAAAGAATATATACTGAAGTTGGCTGAGTGGAATTTAAAAGTTTTTACGATTAGGAGGCGTTACGAAACTGCTTTCGGTTTTTTTTTTTCTTTTCTCCTCTGCTGATAAAATTGGTTGGAATTAACAAAACTAATTAAATTTTCATATTTCTCCCCCCCCCCCTTTTCAGAAGAGATTATTTGCTTATATTAATAAAAATTTAGACAAAATTTCTGAAGCAAAAAAAAAAAAAAAATATTCGTTCTTCAATTGAGTATCATACCATTGACACATTTGTCCTAATAATTAATAAAAAAACGAAGTTTTTCTTTGCAAAATCTCCGCAACAGGGGCGTTGCTAGGCAACCGCAAGACCCGCAACTGCGGGGAGGGGGGGGGGGGGCGCAAAAAACGAAATGAAAGTTATGTATTTTCAAAAATAATTGAATAAATTAAGCAAGTGATTCTGAATCGCTCGCTTAATTTATTCAGTTAATTTCGACAATAAATCGACTTTCATTTAATATTTACTTTTAAAAACTACCATAGTTGCACCAGTAAATCTTCATAGAGATCAGTGGACACGGTCGGAACAACGGTAGGAATAGTCGGAAAAATAGTAGGAACAGTTGTAAGGTTAGGTTCAGTTAAATTAAGCTTGTTGCAGGGTGGTTGGGGGCGCAGCCTCCAGTTTTTTAAAGAAATATTAAATCAAATGATTCCATTGTTCGACTGTTTCCTAATTTGATTAACGGCAGGAACGGTCGGAACAATGGACAAATTAATTTTAATAATTCTTTAAAAACTGGGGGGCTGGGCCCCCAGACCCCCTGCAATAAGCTAAATTTCTTAACCTTTCCTGACCTTCTGACTGTTTCTACTGTTGTTCAGACCTGTTCTGCCATTCATCAAAATAGCACCCCCACCCAGTATGAGGGGGGGCCGGGGGGGGGGGGGTACGCAACAAAGTCTTTAATACGCCAGGGGTTTATGCCTCGAGGGAGTAACGTTTTTACCCATTCTCAATGTATGGGCCACCGTGACCAGTTTTGACCATGATCAGCCCAGTTTCGGCCACAGCTGCCCATTTGTGGGGGGCCCGGGTTGTCGACGCACTCTGCCTGGTCCTAACCGACCGAGATCGGTCGACGCTTTTTCGACAGTAACAAAAATTAAGTGACTTTTATAATTTTACTAGTCACCAAACGGCGCCATTTTAAATTTCTAAAAACGAGTCCCCTCCCCTCCAAATTTAGTGGCAAATGTTGTCACTTCACATTTCCCTAATTTCTTACTCAAATACATGTATTCCCTATTCATATTAAACTCAATACAACTTTCACATCAACTCGAGAGCCACGTGGCAGGTGGGATAATTCTAATATTAAATCTATAGCACTTTGAAATGAATAGGAAATACATGTATTTGAATAGTGAATTAAAAGTAATGTGAGGTGACAGCACAGGCGACAGGCTTACATATCGATATATATCGATATTTTTCGAGTAGAGGAGTATACTTTTTATTGCTTTAGTTCCGATTCACGTTGTTTGGTGGCGCATCTATCTGAAATTGCAAGTTTCTACCAAATATCGATTCATTTTGAAGTTTTTTTTAATTAAGAAGGTACTTTTAAAAAAATAAACATCATTTTTACAATCGAAAGGTAAGTCTCTTCATAATTTTAAGTAGAAATTTCTACAGGTAATGAATGGTCTCTTTAATTTTTAAAATACACAGTCGTGGCAATATGTTTATTTTTCATATTTAAAGTTGTCCAATGTTAAGTTTTCAAAGTGCAATGTGCACCTTAAATATTTGCTGATCAAGTGATTATAATGACAAAAAATTATGAAGTGCGGTTATATTTTTGAAAGTATTTCAAAATCGCGGGTAGATTTTATAAGAAAAAAACATCTATTAAAATGCTCATAAAAACACCTAAAAATAATTTTAAAAAAACCACAAATAAACCGCAGTGAAGCCAACACATTGGCGCACGTGCTGATTTTTTTAATGAACAGACAGAGATTCGATTAGGGAATTTCTAGTTTAGTTTGGGATAAATTTTACAAAAAAAAAAACATAAAAATATTGAAATATAACTATTATCACAAGATAAATCTGACAAGTCAAAGTGATTTATTTGTAGGGCAGGCGGGGCCCCTAAATCTCGCGGGGTCGCTATGCATGGCACAGTTGGCACATGCCCTAAGAGCCTAGATATAGCGTTTAGTTCAAAATTTCTCCGAATGTAGGCGCTGCTATCGTTTTTGAGTGGAAAAACGGTCTTTATCGTTTTTTCTCCCTGTTTGAAGTCACATAATAAGTAATAGGAAAATAATTTCATGTGCTAAGTTTATAAAAAAAAAAGAAACATCATGAAGCCAATCGATTAATGCACGTGATAATTTTTTGTTATTGTTCTAAGTCGTTTATAACAAGAGTTCTTCAAATGTTTGTGGGATGGTTTTTGCTCCTAAGGGATTTAACAAGGAGTTAAAAAACGTACGATTTTAAATGTTATTTAAAAATAGAAGGACCTTTCAAAATTTAGAAAAAAAAATAATCCTGAAGGCAATAAACAAATGTACGTGCTAATTTTTTGTTGTTCTAAATCATTTTAATGAGAGTTCTAACTTTTCTGGGACGGTGTTTTAGTCCTATGGAACTTAACATGGAGTTAAAAAACGTACGATATTGAACCTTATTTCAAAATAGAAGGACCTTTTCAAAATTTATATAAATCGAGCACTTAAAGAACAATACTTTTTATTGCATTTTGCATTTTACTGTATTTTAACTGAACGATTGTGAGGCGATTTCTTTAAAGTTTAGTAACACCTTATAGTAACACTCATTTGTCTAGTTGTCGTCTGTTCAAAACAACAACATGGACGTGTATTTAGGCTCTTAATATATACCTGGTTTTGTATGTTATAAAGGTTTTAGAAGGTCATCAAATAGCATAAACCTTGCAAGACCATATCATATGTTTGTATGGACAAGATAAGCTTTGGGAAGCTAATTTTTAGGAACTTCAAAGTTTTCAAATCTTAGCAAAGTTTGGAGTATAAACCTACCCTTAGCAATAGTCTCAAAATATTTTCCACTCTACCCTACTTTTTCAATAAAACAAGATTTTTCTACATGGAAACTCTGTTCAGGGAGGTTAAAGTTAAAGTTCAACTGTTCAAGTGCTTTTAGTTTAGATATTTTTTTTGGGGGGGGGAAATTTTTTTTCACGTCGATCGGAATTTACTTTCTGTTGAACGCCACAGTCTTAAAGCCATGAATGACTGCTAGAATTTGACATATATTTTACAGCAGTCTATTATGGTTCACTGATAATGAGAAAAACAACCGAATACCGAGTGTTCACAATAAGCATTGTCAAGCACATATACAAAAAAACAAAATGAATATACAAATGTCAATCTCACAAAACAAAATTATCCCCATTCACCACTGCCTCAGGAAGAGGGTTCCATTGTCTTATAACGCTAGGAAAAAAAGACCAATAATATGAATCTCTCCTAGCAAAAATCTCCCTAATTTTCTTAGTGGTCAGCCCTGCCCATATATAGTGCTTTATGAGTATCACTGGACTGCGGTTTAGGACAATCACCACGTGTAATTTTTCCAAACAATTTCAAACTTAACTCTGCCCTGTGATGTGCCAAACTATGCCATTGTAGCACTGACAGCATCTCAGTGACACTATCTGTAAATTTCTGCATGCCATAAACAATCCTAGCTGCCTTTATGCTAAACCATTTCAACTGAATGAGTGTGTGTGACAGAGCAAGAATTCCATACACTGCAGCAATGCTCAAGATGAGGCCGAACCAATTCTTGATAGGCAATAGTTTTAACTTATGCTGGGCAGGTGCCCATTGTCCTTTGACTAAAATGAAGCATTTATAGAGCTTTCCCAGTAACACCATCAATGTGTTTTTTCCAAGAAAGGTCATCTGTCATTGTAACCCCAAGTACTTATAACACTTGACACTCCGAAGAATAGTGTCATTCATACTTTAATTGAACACAATTGGAATTCTAACCCAAATTATCCTCATAACACTACACTTCCCCTCATTCAACTGAAGTTGCCATGTATTACGCCATCCCTCAATTGCCTTCAAGTCTAGAGCTAATGTTTCACAGTCTTGGATACCATCAACCTCTTTGTAAGAGTATCATCAGCAAATAGTCTAGAGTTGCTTCCAAATGTGCTGCTGAGGTCATTAATAAATATCAGGAACAAAAGAGAACCTAGCACACTTCCCTGGGGTACCCCAGATTTAACAGCCAACCAATCTTGAATGTGAACCATTTACAACTACCCTTTGTTTCCTATCACTTAAAAAAGAAGTTACCCATTTGGTTACCTGCCCCAACCCATATGCTGCAACTTTTGCGAGAAGTTTTGAATGTGAAACAGTGTCAAATGCCTTACAAAAGTCAAGAAACACCATGTCAACCTGTTTACCATTGTCTAAACTCTTCTGGAGGTCATCCACTACCAGGATAAGTTGCGTCTCACAAGAGCGCCCTCTCAGTAAAACCATGTTGGTTATCAGAAAAGAGATTGTGAGATTTGAGAAACTTAATGCAGCCAGAGTATATGATATGCTCAAGAATTTTACAAACCACTGAAGTTAGAGATACAGGCCTATAGTTTGCAGCTTTGGACTTATTACCTGACTTAAATATTGGGGTAACATTTGCTAATTTCCACATACTTGGAACAACCTCTTGATCCAAAGACTGCTGATAAATTAGCTGAAGAAAGGGTCCCACTTCCCTAGCTAATTTTATAAGAACTACTGCATGAATTCATCTGGCCCCCACTTCTATTTTTATTTAAGGTCAATAGTTGCTTGATAATGCCCGTAGTATTAACAATAATATCACCCAAAGAATTCATTGTTCTAGACTCAAAAGCATTAGGTGCAGTATTTTCATCTGCTGTAAAAACACTCCTGTATTGTTCATTCAACAAAGAAGCTTTCAATTCTGTGTGTGATATTAGTTCTCCATTTGCCCCAACAAGAGCTGGAATCGAGTACTCACCAGCCTGAGAATGCTTGACATAACTCCAAAACAGCTTCGGATCTTCTTGCAGCCATTTACTGAGTTTATTAGTTTTAAAATCCTTATGGGCCAATGAGAGTTCTTTTTTAGAATTTGCATGAGCAATATGCAAACTATCATAGATGCCACCATCATAGATGCTTAACTAAGTGACTTTTTATGATGACTGACAACTTCTAATTGGTTTGTTGTGTGGTTCGACGTTGAAAAGGGCGGATCATGTGACGTCAGACTACATAACCCACCAATTAGAAGTTGCGTTCGTCATAAAAAGGGCGGAGCCAACCTCTGCACGTCCCGTTTTCTAATTGCCTGTCTTTTAAGCTAGTCATCCACTATCGTGCGCAGCACTATGCTACCCCGAACTGCCATGTAAAACATTCCACCCGAAACTCTGCCCAAATAAACGTGCCAGCACAACTCTGCCACTTATTGAAAACAACTTAAATGCTCACACTTCACAATGCAAATGAACACCTGTTGTTGTTTACAACGAGGTACGCTGGCAAATGAAGACAGCTGTGTGGTGCCTGAATGTCACTTGAGTGCGCTTTGCTCCTGGTTCTTTCTGTCTACCCCTGCTACCTGTGCTGTTTCTTTTGCTGCTGCGAAAGAAAAAAGTTCTTCTCGGTTCTCCTCGAGACTTCTGGCCAGTTTTGCCAGTTTTTGCCAGTTGCCAGTTTTACATGTAGCAGCGTGCCACCCTGTAGTGGATGTTGCACTATTTGATTTCATATGATGCAGACAATGGAACGTTCTTCTAGGTGGCGCGGCACAGCACGGCACTGCGCGTCATAGTGGGCAACTAGCTTTATTCTGAAGAAAAAAATGTTGAACCCCCCCAATAGCAAAAATTCTGGCTACGTCACTGTATTGCCACAACTGTGTGTTTTAAAAATTAATATTTTTTCTTTAACATTGGGTCGATGGGCTGAATAGAAAAACGATGCTAGCGCTCTTTGCGGAAATTTTTCGAAGTAATTTTGTAATGTAGCCTCTTAAGATCCTAGCTACAGCGTTTAGTTCAATATTTCTCCGAATGTAGGCTCTGCGATCGTTTTTGACTTAAAAATGAATTTATAACGTTTTTTTTTTCAGGTTTGAAGTACACATTTCATTACTGTTTCAATGTTTAATAATTAACTTGCTGTCTAATTTAATAGTTAGAAATTGTTCTCTATGGAAATTAACTTTTAAAAGCTGTCGCCTTTTCGTTATCCAAAAGAAAAATTGAAAATGATTTAAAATAATTCTGAAACAAAAAAAAAACCGCTTTCCTTTTCGTTTTACTTTTCTAATGACAATGAAGTTTATTTTGTGAAAAATAAGACCAAACACAAGTCGAGTGCCGCCTAATTTAATTAACAGGGAATAATTTTGATTGGTCTTAATTGACTTACAACACAACCTAATAACAACTTTTTGTTTAACTAATTAGAAGCGTTTCCACCCGTGGTTTTACAGGCCTCTCGAATTTTGCTTATTCTGTCCTTCAGATGCAAATTGAAAAGAAACTTGAATCAAGTTGAATGTATTTTAGAAACTAGAAGGGTAGCTCATTCAGTTAAGATGGTTTATGAACAGCTAATCTTCGAAATCTTATTAGACTCTGAAAGGATCGCCTTCTAATTGGTTTGTTGTGTCGATTGACGTTGAAAAGGGCGAAGCATGTGACGTCGGACTACATAACCAACCAATTAGAAGTTGCGTTCGTTATAAAAAGAGCGGAGCCAACTTTTGTTTGTCCCGATTTCGAATTGCCTGTGGTGCCAGCTGGTGGCCATCACTATTTTTTGACTATTTATTTTTGATTATTTTTTCACTATTTTTTGACTATCATTACATGTAGACCTATACTTTATAAAGTTATTTCTGTAGTCTGGTAAAAAAAGGAAACTATCCATTATAAATTCCACTTCTTTCCCAATTCTCCTATCAGATATGTTTATGAATGCTTTGTTGCTCTCCGTATTTGTATATATTGCACATCAGATAGAGATCCCATGTATATGAAATGAAACCTAATGTAAGAAGAGTATCACATCTTCCACATCGTCAGTTTGCTTTAGCTACTGCTCTTTTCCGTTGCACTGAACGCGTTCAATTCCATTATGATACTCATCATTTTTGAAGAAAAAAAAAAGAAGATGCAAAAAAAAAAAAGCACAAGATGTGTCACAACACTCAACAGCATTTTCTTAAAGGTCTCCAAATCTTTTATAAAGAAGGGCCATATGCAATATTTTTAAGTAGGCCTACATCTTTATGGATCTCCACAATCCCTAACTATATTACATGCAATGGATAACTTTAAAATTAATAAGAAGGCGCTTGATTATGATGACTGAATAGAATAGAATTTAAAAAAAATTCAAATTGTTTTAATGATGATACCTTTTTTTAAAAAATAAACTTTTTATGACAGTTTACAAAAGGCAAAAATAGTTTTTTTATGAAATGTCAAAGGAAACCCCCCCCCCCCCCAAACGGGTCATTTTCAAACTGTCTGTTATATAAAATGTTTATTTTTTTAAAATATTGCCATGAAAAAACTTTTAACATAACCTTTTTTACGATTCTATAATTTTGAAAACAATTTGAATTATTTTTCATAATGTGGTTTCTAAAAAAACACATTTGATTGACGTTTTTGCATCCGAATTTTACTAAAACGTCTACGTAGACGTTTTAGTAAAAATATAATCAATACTCTTTAAATATTGCACCCCAAATAAGGCAACCAGAAAAAAATGCACTTTTAGTAAGGAAAAACAAAACAAAAAACGTTTGAATCTTTATAAGGTTATGCTAAAATGTGTTTTTTTTTCTTTATTTCTGAATTTCTATTTTTTATTTTTAAAAAAAAAATTTGACAGTGCACTGAAGATTTTGGCTGCTGGGTACCAAAATCCTAGCTATGCCACTGACTGGATATTGATCATATCGTTTGGTCCCTTCCAGACCAAAATCTTGGTTGTGCGACTGATGTGTATTGTGTTGTTTTTTGTGAGGGAGGGGTGGCAAACTCAAGGACTGCCCAGGGCAGCACAAACTCTAGCTACACCACTGGCCACCATGTTTATTAGTAGTCTTAATGGTTTTAAATATTATGCTTGTGACAAAAATCAAGCACCACCATGTTTCTTACTGGTCCTACTGGTTTTAAATATTATACTGGTGACAATCATCAAGGACAACCACGTTTCTTACTGGTCTTACTGGTTTTAAATATATACTGGTGACAATCATCAAAGACCACCATGTTTCTTACTGGTCCTACTGGTTTTAAATATTATACTGGTTACAACCATCACTGCCCACCATGTTTTTACTGGTTATACTGGCATTCACCAGTATAACCAGTATGATGATTGAGTATCTCAATAAAGACCATTATAGTTCCAGTATGACCAATTAACAACCATTAAAAAATTAAAACCATTAAAAATCATATTTGCCAGTATAACTTTTTTGGTGCGTTCGTCATAAAAAGGGTGGAGCCAACTTCTGTTCATTCCATTTTCTAATTGCCTGTAGGCAAGGCTTTTGGTGAAATGTTGACTGGTGGTGCCATCTTGTAGCTTATTACCAACAGGTTCAAATTATGATGCATAACTTTAAAAAAAGACATGGTCTTTATAAAAAAAATAAGAGTGACAGAAAAAGGGTGTCACCTAAGGATGATCGGGGTCCATGTGAAAATATACAAAAATGATCAGTCTACACCCATGTAACCTTCACTTTCTGTTCTCCAATCAGTTGCAAAACATGAGGTTGGGAAACACTATTTGCCATTTTTATGTGGCGTTATTTCTCACAGTTTTTGGTCAACCCTGAGACAAGGATATTTTACCCATTCCCGACAACTTAAAACCTGGTGATCAAGAAAGCAACAACAAGTTTGTGGATGGCCCACTTATTGATGCTGTTTCAGTGAAAGTAATGGAAAGGGGAAGAGGAGGGGATGATGTCATTTTTTAATAAAAATGTTATTAAATATTCATGATTCATCTTTCACTTTGTTTTGCCCTTTTGTTTTGTTCAATAAATAATTTTCAAGTATAAATTTACAATTTATTATTTTACCTCTTTATTTGTAAACTCTGGTGGATCGACTTGAAACTTTGAAATTGTCATTCTGAAAAATGAACAAGAAAGGACTCTGGTCGTTTTTAGCCGTACTTGGGCCTTCATATTGTTAGCAAGTTTGTTTTTGTATATATGCTTTCTAGTTTGCTTCTAGTGAGCCCTTCCTCTATCAACATTCTAAATAAAAATGAAAATTAATGATAAAATTACAGTTGTAGATATTTCAAATATTTAGTAGGCCCAGGGCTGGTGCAAAGGTCACCACCTAAATTCGCCTAATGTATGGACCAGCCATGTGTAGGCCCTGTAAACCAAGCATTTCAAACTCAAAGGCTAACACGGGCCAAATAAACAAGGTCTAAGTTTATGTGGGCTTCAAATAAAAACAAAAACTTTATAGAAATGTAGGTTTATTTCGAAAAGTACAGACTTATATAAAAAAAAAAGAACAAGGACAATGGTAAAATTAATGTTTTCTTCCTGACATTTTTTAAATTATTTTAATTTATTTTAATCATTTTTTTAAAAAAAAAATTAAGCTACGAAATTGTATTAAAACTTTTGTTCCATACTGTTATATTGGCTGGGCCACAAAGATATTCGTTGTGGGTCGGGAGTTTGACATGCTTGCTGTAAACACATCTGGAAGGAAAATATACTTTATGGCCAGTTTTTTTTAAGAGCCTAAATACACGTCCTCCATTTTGTTGTTTGAGCAGACAACAACGAGACAAATGAGTGTTACTATATGGTGTTAACTAAAATTGCAAGAAACGGCCTCACAATCGCTCAATTAAAATAAAGTAAAGTGCAAAATGCAATGAAAAGTATTGTTCTTTATGCGCTCGCTTTATATAAATTTTGAAAAGGATCTTCTATTTTTAAACAACTTTAAAAATCGTTCGTTTTTTTAATCTCCATGTTAAATCCCATTGCCCCCAAAACTCTCCCACAAACATTTGAAAAACTCTCGTTAAAACGATTTAGAACAATAACAACAAACTTGCACGTGCTTTCATGCATTCATTGGCTTCACGATGTTTCCTTTTTATAAGATTATCACGTGAAATTATTTTTCTATTAATTATTATGTGACTTCAAACCTGGAAAAAAAAACGTTTAAAAACCGTTTTTCAATCAACAACGATCGCAGCGCCTACATCCGGAGAAATTTTTAAATAAACGCTATATCTAAGCTCTTAAGCCAATTAAAAAGGACACATGAATTTAAAAGCATTTACTCTAAAGTATTTTATGGCCATAAAAAGTTGCGAATGTATTAGTGCAAATGTAAACAATGTTAACTTTAGCATATCGTGTCAGGTATGGCCTTTCAATTGAGCCGATTTAAAGTCTCTTTGAGGACTATTCATTGAGAACCACTTGGTGAATTTCATTTATTGCCTTTGGCATATATCTCATATATATATATATTTTTTCTTCTTTGGATAGGCCTTTATTTAAATATCTTTTGGGATCTGTGTTAGGAAGAAATTCTTTTCAGCTGAAAAAAAATATCGTTTTGTAAAGTGCAAGATATGTTTTTTTTGTATTCTATGCATCAGCTGCATCCATTTGAGTGGATATTGTTGTCATTTTTTTTAATAAAAAGGCTTTTTTTTCATATAAATTTTTGTAGCTTAATGTAGTTATTGGATTATGAGCTTCTTCGTGTGGCCTTTTGAATGCCAGAAATAAAGCTGATGGAAACAGGCGATCAATTTGAGGTTGTCAAACACTGACTTTTCATTGCAAAAGTTTCTTAAAGGGTAGTACGCACCGGGATTCTTTATTGTGATACATTGTTGAGGGGCTGAGTCACGTCTGTTGCGATTCTGTCCCACAACAATGTTGAAATGTTGCTGGGCTGAATCGCAGCAGCTCAGATTCATGTTTTTTTTAGTCAAATCGAAATGGGAAACATTTCAACATTGTTGCGGTACAATTCATGGCGTGGACGTTTTTTGAAACATGAACAAAGACTCAAAGAGCTCAGTTTGCTTTTATTTATTAAAAGCAAACGGTGCCCTCTGAGTCTTTTTCAGCGGTCCACGTCGTTTTTTTTAAGTCTAGTACTAGACTTAAAAAAAGATGTGGACCGCTGAAAATTTCGTTAAACTAATTGATGACCTTTTGTATAAATTGTGTTTGTGGGAAATTATGGTCTTCTGACTATAAAGGCAAAAAAAAAATGAAATTTAGAAATCCTGCCCCATCTTCCAATTTCAGGGTGTCCAAAAGACTTAAGAGGCTAGATACATCGTTTAGTTCAAAATTTCTCCGAATGTAGGCGCTGCGATCGTTGTTGATTGAAAAACGGTTTTTTAACGTTTTTTCTCCCGGTTCAAAGTCACATAATAATTAATAGAAAAATAATTTCGCGTGCTAACCTTATAAAAAGAAAACATTGTGAAGCCAGTAGATTAATGCACGTAATAATTATTTTGTTATTGTTCTGAGTTGTTTTTAACGGGAGTTCTTCAAATGTTTGGGTGACGGTTTTTTGCTCCTAAGGGACTTAACATGGAGTTAAAAAAAAATGTAAGATTTTAAATGTTATTTAAAAATAGAAAGCCCTTTTAAAATTTAGAAAAAGGAATAATCCTGAAGGCAATAAACACGTGTAAGTACGTGCTAATTTTTCTGATTGCTCTAAATCATTTTTAATGAGAGTTCTCTTAACTTTTGTTGGACGGTGTTTTAGTCCTATGGGACTTAACATGGAGTTAAAAAACGTACGATTTTAAACGTTATTAAAAAATAGAAGGACCTTTTCAACATCTATAAAAAGGAAACATCGTGAAGCCAATACATGAATGTATGTGCTAATTATTTTGTTATTGTTCTAAATCGTTTTTAACGAGAGTTTTTCAAATGTTTGTGGGACGGTTTTGGGGCCAATGGGATTTAACATGGGGTTGAAAAAACGAACGACTTTGAATGTTGTTTAAAAATAGAAAGACCTATTCAAAAATTATATAAATCGAGCACATGAAGAACAATAGTTTTTATTGCATTTTGCGCTTTACTGTATTTGAATTGAGCTATTGTGAGGCGATTTCTTTCAGTTTTAGTAACACTATATAAGAACACTCATTTGTCTCGTTGTCGTCTGCTGAAAACAACAAGATGGACGTGGATCTAGGCTCTTAATTCTTAAAAATACCATATTACCTCCAGAAATTTCTTGTCAAAATATTGTCTAAGAATTATTCAACGATTGCCAAAACAATTTTTAAAATTTAAAGTAAGTCATTAATATAATTTTAAAAAAACTAAAAATCAGTTGACTTCATATAAATGAACTTTTATCAGATAGATGCGCCACCAAACAATGGGCGTTGGCAACAAAAAAACCCAAAATATACTCCTCTACTCAAATTCTGATGTGTTGTCACCGGCTCACATTTACTTTCATTTCAAACTACTATGGATTTAATGTTTGAATTATTCCCCACATGGAAGGTTGTATCGAGTTGAACATGGATAGGGAATACATGTATTTGATTAAAGAATTATGGGAAATGTGAAGTGACAACATTTGCCACAAAAATGGGGGGGAGTCTTTCACAGGCAATTAGAAATCGGGACAAACAGAAGTTGGCTCCGCCCTTTTTATGACGAGTGGCAACTTCTAATTGGTTGGTTTTGTAGTCTGACGTCACATGCTCCGCCCTTTTCAATGTCGAACCACACAACAAACCAATTAGAAGTTGCCGGTTGTCATAAAAAGGGCGGAGCCAACTTCTTTTTGTCCCGAATTCTAATTGCCTGTGAGACTTTTGTTTCTGGAAATTTAAAATGGCGTCGTTTGGTGACTCATGAAAAGTCACTTCATTTTCAAGTTTTTTTATGGTTTTAATGACTTATTTTAAATTTTAAAAATCGTTTTGGTCATCATTGAATAATTCTTGACAATATTTTAAACAAGAAATTTCTGGAGGTAATGGTGTCTTTAAGCAACGACACACGACAACACAATATATGTGGTAGAAATCTGAGCAGCACAGTAATCTGCAGCCGCGGCAGCATCCTCTAGAGCAAGCATGTCAAACTCAAAGGCTAATACGGGCCAAATAAACAAGGTCTAAGTTTATGTGGGCTTCAAATAAAAACAAAAGCTTTATAGAAATGTAGGTATATTTCGAAAAGGCAAGGACAACGGCAAAATTAACGTTTTCTTCATGACACTTGGCATCTCTTCGCGGCTACAATCTTTTCTACTTCGGGAGGGAAATCTTGTTCGCAGTGATTATACTTTCAAAACTGACCCAAGATGAATGTCAGTAATCCTGGATCTGACAGGGTACTGTGCCGCAAAGATATTCGTTGTGGGCCGCGAGTTTGACATGCTTCCTCTAGAGCATGCTGTGGCATCAATCTCATCCGAAAAACAAG
The DNA here is from genome assembly GCA_036925085.1 of Brachycybe producta. Taxonomy (NCBI): domain Eukaryota; kingdom Metazoa; phylum Arthropoda; class Diplopoda; order Playtdesmida; family Andrognathidae; genus Brachycybe; species Brachycybe producta. Next base: position 2,696,701 of record JAUPFP010000020.1, read on the forward strand.
TGTGGCGCTCAGGTTTGCTACAAGGTGATATTGGTGATCCGAGTACTTCACTGAAATTGCAACAATTGTCGTTTTTTTTTGTTAGTGAACGCGCTTCTATTGGACGTCAATGTAGTTAAAACTAATTTTACCAAAGTTTCTAACAGTTTTTTTTTTTCAAGGTTAGGATTCGAAAGATTCGAAAGACGAAAAAAAGCGCGCGAAGACTCGAGTTTTCGAATCTCGAATATTTTTCAAGATTCGCGTGGGATTCGAGGATTCGAATGTCCTATCCCTACTATTAATCAAATTTGTATATTTTTTTTTCTTCTCTCTTTCCAGTGCTCATTTTAATAGTGGCTTTATTAATTTATCCGTTTGGACTTGGATCTTCCTTTGTTCGTCAACACTGTGGTGCGAGTGCGACCGTTTTCAATTCGGACAAATGCAGCCTCGGTTGGAGCTACATGTTAGCCATTATGTCTACAATACTATCTTTGTACTGTCCTGTACTGGCTAAATTTTCGACTTACAAAGTTTACGAACCGGACTATTGGACATATTGTTCCAACAACATCTAGTATAATCGTGATCGTTGTTTCCAGGCTCAAATGGCGATTAAGTAACAAACTTAAGTCATCTTTAAGCAATCATTAAAAGTGTGCAGAAGTATAACGAAAGTTCGTGATGGCGTGAGTATATATATATGTATGCACGTGCATATACATTGTTAGTTTGTGACAAAGTGCAAAAAAATGTGACCATGATGATTAAAAAGAAACGGGCTGTCACACATAAATGCCGTGTCAGTGGGACAAAAAAAAAACATAAGTAAAAACGCACTGTATAGCGGACAGTGTAGACATTAAGATTAGGCCTATCTCTTGCAGCCTTTTACTGGCAACAACCAACGTAACGACGGTCGCATGAAATGTGCATGGTCACTGCCGCAGGCACGTACTGGCTCCAGATCCTTAGGTCGGCAATATGCCGTATCAACACTTCCGTCCTCCCTCCCCCATTATTTTTTTAACCTATTGGCGAATAAAACGAGCGATATTTCCGGAGGGCTTCACTTTCTTGAGAGGCGGCTCCAGTGTTAGAGACAATTTCGATTGGCTTCCGAGAGCCATTCGGTTTAGAGTTGCTTCAACGCGGCGCCGCATAGTTTTCAAAACATTCCGGCATCTTCCACAATTTCAAGATGCTCATGCCGGCTTGTTTATCCAGTTACGTATTCTATAGATAAAAACGCATGGACCACTCGGCAGTATAAAAATGTCAATGTTTGACGCACAGACGCCTAGACGGATTTGTTCGATTTGCCACCTGGGCCAGTACATGCCTGTCACTGACAGTGTCTTGTCAGTTGTTCTTCGCCCGTTTCTAATAAATGTAACTGTTGTAAAGGAGGCGGATTGGGAGAAAATAAACTGTAAAGCCTCGAATAGACCAAAGTTAGATGTTCGCGAATCGCTCGGGGAGCTGTTCGAGAGAGCATTACGTATACACTGAAAAATTAGCGTGTTTGCGTTTGCATGGCGAACAGCTCTCGAGATTTTGTTTGTTAGTTCGTCAAGAGTTCGCGTTGTTAAATGTTTGTAATAATTTTGCACAAATTGTTTGTAATAATTATAAACTGGCGAGTCGACGAGCTCACTCACGTCTAGACATGTTCGAGAACCAACCCATTGATGTACGGCCTCACGAGCGAACTTTGTACCGGTTCGCAAACAGCTCTAGAACTTTTCGCGAGTTCCAGTCCAAACCGGGTTCTATTTCTATTTGCAAAGTGGTCCCGAACTGTTCACTAACTGGTCCCGAACTGTTCACTAACTGGTCCCGAACTGTTCGCTAACTGGTCCGAACTGTTCGCTAACTGGTCCGAACTGTTCGTGAACTTGGTCTATATGGGGCTTAATGGAGTAAGAAACTCCAGACAAGGCCTAGAACTCCACCTTCTTTAAATACGAGCGTTTTTATTACATTCCCTGTGGTATTATTTTCCTTTTTGCCTGCAATAAAAATGTCAATTTCTTTTGCTATTTTGCAAAAACCATTGGCAAGCGAGCGTAGCTAGCAACCAACAACATTTTTTTTTTCCTTTCTTTCTAAAATAATTTACTTTCTCAAAATTTCTTATTTTACTTTTGTGTGTGGGGGGGGGGGGATTTTTTGTTATTCAAAAACCTTGCGCGATTTTGAAACGTTTTTCGAGTTTCATTAAAATATCGGCCCTTTAATGGGAAAACGGGCCTTCAAACTAGATGGCCCATCGGGTAAATGCCAAATGGAACAGCCAGCCTTATACCTAGTACACACATCTGATAATTTAAATGCATAATAAATGTGTTCTACAGAGCCCTGTGAAGGACAAACAAACAATATGTCGAATTCAATTTAATTCAGTTAATAATTATTATATATTATATATATAATATCCCAGGTCTGTGTGTGTGTGTAATGTAGGAATTTATATAAATTTGAATAAATGAACTGCTTTTTTTTTTCTCAAGGTCAACTATATGTTGCACCCTTCCCATCCAAGAACCCCATTAAATTAAATTGGAGAGGGGAAAATGTTGGAAAGTGTATAAGGGGGAGAGAGAAACGTGGAGGGAGGAAAAGTGGGAGGGGGGACTGAAATTGAAATGAAAGGAGTAAAAAAAAAGGAAAAAAAAAACGACGCGCATGCGCACACCAGAGAAAATGAAAAACTCATTTTCTCTTTCAAATATAAAAAGGGGAGGGGATAATAGTAGCAAAATTAAACTACAATTTATCATAGGCAATTGTGCCCGGCATTAGAATTTCTTTTACTCAGCCCTTTTATGAATGTCATCAATTTCTAATTGGTTTGTTACTTAGTGTGACATCATAAAAAGGCAGAGGAAAAGAAATTCTAATGCTGGGCACAATTGTCTGTGAATTTTGCTCCCGTCACTTATGACGGGTTACCCCACTAGTCTCAAAATATTGAGTTAATACTTAAATATAACTAATTAAACTATTGACACAATATTGATTTAGTATTTCAATTTAAAATATTAATAATAAAGGCAATTTTTATTTGGTTTCTTGTCCTTAACTGGATTCTGTATAAAGTCACCTAAACACATTTAATTTGAATTCATTTAACTCATGTGTGTACAAGGTATTAGGAAGCTTATACTTTAAGTAATTGAGCTACCCGTTTAGTTTCTTAAAAGAGACCATTACCTCCAGAGATTTTTTGGCACAATATTGGCAAAACTTAGCCAACGATTGCCAAAACGATTTTTTAAAATTTAAAATGAATCATTAATATAATTTAAAAAATTAAAAATCAGTTGACTTCCTATAAATGGACTTTATACTTACTTTATACTTATATTACTTATCACCAAACAACAGACATTGGCAATAAAAAAAAGTATACTTGTATACTCTGATTTTGATGTTGTCACTTCACATTACTTTTGATTCACTATTCAAATACATGTATTTCCTATTACTTTTGATTCACTATTCAAATACATGTAATCCCTATTCATTTCAAAGTACTATGGATTTAGTATTAGAATTGTCCCACCTGCCACGGCCCACGTGGCTGTTGAACTGATTGGAAGAGGTTGTATTGAGTTGAATATGACTAGAAAATACGTGTATTTGATTAAGAAATTATGGAAATGTGAGGTGACAACCATTGCCACTAACTTGAGGGGTAGACTTTCGTTTCAAGGTGAAATATTTTGTGATTTTATTGACTTAAGTGTATTTTTAATTTTAAAAATCGTTTTGGCAATCATTGGGAACCTCTTGACAATATTTTGACAAGAAATTTCTTGAGGTGATGGTCTCTTTAAGAGATTACATCACAAAATTACTTCGAAAAATCTCTGCCAGGAGTGCTAGCATCGTTTATCTATTGAGCCCATAGAGCCAATATTAAAGAAAAAACGTTCATTTTTAAAATACACAGTCGCGGCGGCAATATGTTTATATTTCATATTTAAAGTCGTCCAATATTAAGTTATCAAAGTTCAATGTGCACCTTAAATATATGCTGATCGTGTGATAGAATGACAATAAATTGGTAAGTTCGGTTATATTTAAAAAAAAAACTATTTCAAAATCGCGAATTTCTAACTCTTATGTTAAACTCCATTGAGTAAGCGCTCGTAAGCAAAAAAAAATCCATTAAAATAAAATGCTCATAAAAGTATCTAAAAACAATTTTAAAAAAAACACAATTAAACCACAGTGAAGCCAACACAATGGCGCACGTGCTGAATTTTTTTTGGTTTTTAAAAATAATTTTTAGGTATTTTTACGAACATTTTAATGGATGTTTTTTTCTTATTTGGACGTACTCAATGAAGTTTAACATAAGAGTTAGAAATTCGCGATTTTGAAATAGTTTTTAAAAATAGAACCGCACTTTTTTTGTCATTCTATCACTCGATCAGCATATATTTAAGGTGCACATTACACCTTGAAAACTTAATATTGGACAACTTTAAATATGAAAAATTAAACATATTGCCGCCGCGACTGTGTATTTTAAAAATTAACGTTTTTTCTTTAATATTGGGTTTACGGGCTCAATAGAAAAACGATGCTTGCGCTTTTTCCTGAGATTTTTCGAAGTAATTTTGTGATGTAGCCTCTTAAGCGCTTTTAAGTTTCTCTTAATTTTGCTCCTAAAGGACAGAGTAATTCAGGGTTCGTTGTCAGAACAAAAAGTATTTCTGTTGTGCAGATTTAAACAAAGCTAATAGGATTAATCCTCTTGTTAAATACCCTCGAGATGACAATTCTAATAAATTTTTTTTTTGGTTTTCGTTTCTGAGTATTGGTAACCATTGTCATGGAGATGTGCCTCTTGATATAAATATTTCTTTGACAAATGTAATGAAAACTGTATATTTGAAGCATGGCAGTTACAATCACTCTCTTTCTCTGTTCATCGGATTAATTTCAATAATTTATGTATTACATTTATTTTGTATTTCATTATAAAACTAGACAAATGGAGTTTGAATAAAAAGTGAATAAACGAATTTGTTTAAAGTCTGTTTTGATATATAGTGCATGAACCAATAAAAAATACATTAAGAGGCTACATCACAAAATTACTTCGAAAAATCTTAGCAAAGAGCACTAGCATCTCAATAGAAAAACCTATTGAGCCCATAGACCCAATGTTAAAGAAAAAATGTTAATTTTTAAAATACACACAGTCGTGGCAAAATATGTTTATTTTTCATATTTAAAGTTGCCCAATATTAAGTTTTTAAAGTGCAATGTGCACCTTAAATATATGCTGATCGAGTGATAGAATGACAAAAAATTGGTAAGTGTGGTTATATTTTTGTGACGTGGCTGGCCCTCTAGCACCGCCCGTTTGGGGTGGTGCGGGCTGCGGACCAGCCACCGATTTTACCCGTCGCTACATTTCGAACGTTGTAGTCCTTCCGTGATCAGCTCAACCATTCGTAAAGCCCACAAAAAGACTTTCTCTCAGGGAATCTTACGTACAGGGTGTGACGACTACGATGGCGCTGATTCTGTCCTGTTGAGTTGCCTGGAGGCTCCAATCAGAGGGACTCAGACAGATGAGCACCTCTGTTGGAAGTTCCGCTATTTCTTGAATCGGTAATTCAAGACGATATACAACACTCACATTCTCTTCTGACTAACTCTTCGAAACACAAGTGGCACGGCACTTTTCGTTTGGTCTCTTGGGAGGGGTGACTGTCACCTCAGGGCTCAATGATTGACCAACTAGGCCAATCATTGCCCCGGGTGGAGAGTATTACCTTATAAGGAGAGGTATTTTGGGGACTCTTCCCACTTTCTCACTGTTCGACTGGGTTCCTCGAATTCACTAAGAATTCGGGCCACCCAAATCTGGACATCTGTGCACCAAGGGGTGCCATGCTGACAGAAAGGAATTTCTACGGGGTGTTCCACCTTCCTGTAGATACAGGGTGTCACATTTTTGAAAAGTATTTCAAAATCAGCGAATTTAAAATTTTTAACTCCATTGAGTACGCCAAAATAAGAAAAAAACATCCATTAAAATGCTCATAAAAATACGTAAAAATAATTTTAAAAAACCAGAAAAAAAAAATCAAAACGTGCGCCAATGTGTTGTCTTCACTGTGGTTTAATTGTCGTTTTTTAACATTATTTGTAGGTAGTTTCACGAGCCTTTTAATGGATGTTTTTTGTTTACGAAAATAGTTTTTAAAAATAGAGCCCCACTTACCAATTTGTTGTCATTCTATCACTCGATCGCATATATTTGAGATGCACATTGCATTTTGAAAACTTAATAATTGGACAACTTTAAATATAAAAACTAAACAATTTTTTTTTAAAAAATTAAGATTTTTTCTTTAACATTGGGTCTATGTGCTCAATAAAAAAATACGATGCTAGCGCTCTTTGCAGAGATTGTTCGAAGTCATTTTGTGATGTAGCCTCTTAAACTTCCATTTAAATATTAAATATCTCTAGTGTCGCGCACGTTATTTTGTCCCACAGTTTTTCACTGTTGGAACCGTCTTGTTTCTTCATCAAAGCCACTGAATATTGCGAGGGACCTTGACGACTGGTAAATAGTTCACCTGAGGCACCCTAGAGTTCGTTCCCGTTAGTTACTTCTGAAAACTACGGGATTGTTAACCAATATGAGTGTGACATAAAATAAAAACTGAACATTCTTCTTATTCAGATAGGTGATGATCAACTTTGGATTTGTTTAATACAACCAACGACAACAGTGTTATTGTGGTTTTTATCATGGCCATTTTCGCTCAAGAGGTTTTCCTCGACCAGGCCGCTCGGCACGGGACGTGGTCCAGAGAAATATTATGAAGATTTTGTTTACAGATGTGACATAAACTACTTCCTATTTATATCACGGTTTGAATTTCGTTGTATTGAACGACCTCTTTGTGGCCAAGTGACTTTTTTAACACTATCTTTTATTATATTTCCAGGACATTTCACAGTAGCCATGAAATTGTTTTACTGAACAAACACCTGTAGGAACTTCCTGTTAATACCATTTGGAACCGAACTCTAGTATCCAGCTGAAGTTCAATGGACCAATGGAATTTAGAACGATGGTGACGATGGTCCATCCACGGTAGCCGATGAGGTACGGGCGAGTTCGGCCGGGCCTCCTAGCAATTGTCGTCAACAATCGGAAACCTCAAAAGAAAATAATCCTAACATCAGTAGGCTACATGGGTGCTGCATCACTGAGGTCTGGTGTAACTACACCACTGTCACCGATTACTTTTGTTGATACGACTAATAGTTTGAAAGTTGTGAATTTTTAAATTTTGGAAAATGCTTTTTTTGCTTTAGTCAGTTTTGTTTATGAGCCCAGATACACGTCCTCCATCTTGTTGTTTTGAGCAGACGACAACGAGACAAATGAGTGTTACTATATGGATGTCACTAAAATTGCAAGAAATAGTCTCACAATCGCTCAATTAAAATACAGTAAAGCGCAAAATGCAATGGAAAGTATTGTTCTTTACATGCTCACTTTATATATATTCTGAAAAGGTCCTCCTATTTTTAAACAAGGTTCAAAATCGTTCGTTTATTAACTCTCCTTAAAAACGATTTAGAACAATAACAAAAAATTAGCACGTGTATTACTCTATTTGCTTCACGCTTTTTCTTTTGTATAAGCTTAACACGTGAAATTATTTTTCTATTATTTATTTCTTATTATGTGACTTCAAACCTGAAGAAATAAACGTTAAAAACATTTTTAAATCAAACTCTCGCAGCACCTATATTTGGAGAAATTTTGAATTAAACGCTATATCTAGGCTCTTAACAAATTTATGTCTTAAAATTGTAAGTGTATTATAATATATATTTTTTTATGTTAATAGAAAAACATACTAATTGACTGTATTTACAAATTTGTAATACTTTTCAAATTTTCTTCATTTTTATATGGTGTAACATATTTAAAAATAATTAATTTCACGCAATTATTTTTTTTTCTTCCATAAACATTTAATAAAATAGACACAATTATGAAACAACATAAATTCGTTAAACACAACTGACTAAAGCAAAAAAAAGTAGTTTAGAAAATAAACAAAATTTATAACTTTCTAACTATTAGTCGTATAGAAAAAGTAAGTGGTGATTATGAAAGTACAACCATTATGCTAAGTTAACGCATAAACTTAAATTCTCATTGACTTCCATGTTAAGATGTCTTGACACTGAGACGCAATTAAGCCCCATCCCAAAGGAGAGGCGACGCCATATTGCGTCGCCTTTCTGCCCTTCCCCTAGCCCGGGGGTCCCTTGGGATCTAGGGGACGTACTTCCGTCCCTTCCCTTCCTCTTGGAAACCCCAAAGCTACTCAGTATATCCTGGTTCCGGTATCGGTGGATGGATACCCATCGAAGCATGGTCCCTGGGGCATGGGTATACCTGTGAAGGTGTACACAGGCCCTAGGTATAAAAGACCATGTTTCCTTACATTCTGGGTCTATTCTTTGATATCGAAACATGAATTAACTCATTCAATGGTCCAGTGGCGAAAGCACGCCACACTTGTAACTCTTCTCTACTTTGTTATACTTCCATGATTGTGTATAATAAAGCAAGTAACTCGACAATCTGCATTCGTCTTCGCTGTTCATGATTCCTTTTCCAGCATCGACGATACCATGGAATATCACAGAGAACGACCCCGGCACCAGTCTGAACTCAGGTTGTATTACACTAGATCTCGAAGTGAAAAGCCGTATCCACTCGAACTAAGAGATTGCACACCTGAGCCCCGTAACAAGAGCTCTACATTGTTACAATTGTTATAAATAAACTTATTATGGGCAAAAGGTTGCTAAAGGTTTTATTTTATATTTACTAAATCGAACAAAGAACTTTAACATTTTCTCATCTAGAACTGCCAATCCAGGTGCAAACCTGGATCACCAATACTAGATGAGGCCAAAGAGGATGACACGATCGACAGGCTTTTAATCAGGCGCAAGCCTGGGGAGTAGCATACAGCGAAAAGATCCTTGAAACTGTAAAAGTTCATAAAAGAGGAACTTGTGAGGAAACAGAAAGGGATTAATTTGTTTCCTTCCTCCCGAACCAGAATAGAATAAGTGGGCTAGCCAACCACTTTTGGGTAAATTTTATTCCCCATAAAGGTGGTTCGTTGCAATAAAACTTTGATAATTTCTATTTATTTTTGCCCTATTGTTTGAAAACTACGATTTTGTTTGACTTGCATTAAATGTCTTTTTTTATAGATATTTTTTTTTAAAATATATTTATAGTAGGGACGATTCATAGAAACGATTGGATGAAACGTATTCACCACACCTGTTACTCTATAAACCTTGAAGGCTTGACCAATGACCACAGGCAATTAGAAATCGAAACAAACAAAAGTTGGCTCGAACTTTTTATGACGAACGGCAACTTCTCATTGGTTTGTTGTGTGGTTCGACGTTGAAAAGGGCTGAGCGTGTGACGTCAGACTACATAACCAACCAATTAGAAGTTGCTGGTCGTCGTCGTCGTAAAAAGGACGGAGCCAACTTCTGTTTGTTCCGATTTATAATTGCCTGTACCTTGACCTTGCTACACGCAGTTAGAAATCGGTCAGAACTTCAGTTGGCTCCGCCCTTGTTATGACGACCAGCAACTTCTAATTGGCTGGTTATGTAGTCTGACGTTGAAAAGGGCGGACTTCGGCGGAGCATGTGACGTCAGACTTCATAACCAGCCAATCAGAAGTTGCCAGTCGTCATAACAAGGGCGGAGCCAACTGAAGTTTTCACCTATTTCTAACTTCCTGTAATTTATCGTAATAGGTTTCACTGTGTGAGGCTCGCGTGACACATATATTTAAGATTCTTATCTTTTATAATTTGTTTTGTGTACGAACATTGGCTATAAAACTCAAAGAGTAACAAAAGTGTCTGGAAAAAAAAATTTGCAAAAAAAACAGCCAGGACTATAATATTTCGCATCGCCATCTGTTGGGAACGAGACAAACTGTTTTTTTTTTATATTATTAATTTATTAAAATTGTCTTCAGCTCATAGGTTGGCATATATTATGCGCAAAGCTATGCGTTGACGCCTTTTTTGTTTTCAGGTAAGTTTTTAACGCACGTTGCGTTCAATAGTGTGTGATTATAATATACTGATTCACTTTTCAAAGTTTTTATGTTTTTTTTTAATGTGTTTTATGGCCTTGTTATCTAAAATATACGTTGACAACCAGCGCATACTCCGTAACGAAGTAGTGACGTCAAACTGACGTCATAGGTGACGTTGGCTTGTGATATCGTTTTGCTGTCAGTATTCCGATGACTGAAAAAAAAAATGTTAATTTTTAAAATACACAATCTGGCGGCAATAAGTTTTATTTTTCTTATTTAAAGTTGTCCAATATTAAGTTTTCAAAGTGCAATGTTTACCATAAATATATGCTGATCGAAAAATTGGTAAAATTTGGTAAGTGCGGTTATATTTTTTGAAAAAAAAAATAATCGCGAATTCAAAATCGCGAATTTCTAACTCTTACGTTAAACAGCCCAAATAAGCGAAAACATCCATTAAAATCCTTGTGAAAATACCTAAAAATAATTTAAAAAACCACAATTTAACCACAGTGAAGCCAACACATTTACGCACGTGTTGATTTTTTTAACGTAAAGATTTAGAAATTCGCGATTTTGAAATAGTTTTTTTAAAAATATAACCGCATCTTACCAATTTTTTGTCATTCTATCACTCGATCAGCATATATTTAAGGTGCACATTGCACTTTGAAAACTTAATAATTGACAACTTTAAATATGAATAATAAAACTTATTGCCGCCAGATTGTATATTTTAAAATTAGAATTTTTTCTCTAACATTGGGTCTATGGGCTCAAAAGAAAAACGATGCTAGCGCTCTTTGTGGAGATTTTTCAATGTAATTTTGTGATGTAGCCTCTTCAACGTATTTATAGATAACCACTATTAACCAGGTCACTATTTGAGTTTTTCCTTGCCTTATGGGTTTGTTGAGTCACAGAATAAAAAGTTATACAGAAGGAAAACTCGATCATTTTTTCTGAGACAGTTTCTTCTGCGCATGTGCGGCTGTACCACTGGTATTCTTCTTTGATGTTATTCTTTATTTTGGGCGCCGCCATTTTGAAACTGAATAATGACAAGCTAAGCAGTAGGGTGCATGCACAGAAAAGATCGTTCTGATTTGTTATAAAGGTTTGTTTTGTGTTTAATTCTGTTTGTTATGGGTTTGTTACTGGTCTGATGCTCATAAAAGGGCGGTGCTAACAGAATTGTTCTGCCTGCGCCCAACTGGTTGTAATGAGAAAGTGCTCCATAGGAAGCACAGTTCACTTATATATGTAGTTGTTTCAGGTAATGTTAAAAAGTGTTGACAACAAAGATGGCCGCCATTGTAAATGTCCCTATCAGACACCAGATATCGCTATCATAATTATGACGTCAGAACAATAACCTAGCTTCCCCCTCTTCCCGGTCGCCATGTTTATGTATAAGTGAAGGACGTGAATTTCAAAAGAATTTCAGCATTATTCATTCCTTTGTCTAGTAATTTTGACTTTATGTTTTGTGGTGCAGGCAAAAGATAAAGTCAAAATTACTAGAAAAGGAATGAATAATGCCGAAATCCTTTTGAAATTATATCAGATAACAGCTACTCCACAGTTATATCGCCTCATATATACAAGTGAACTGAATATGTAACACTGTAACTGCCGGTTGTTGGCGATAGCTTTGTTCAATTTGAAGTACAGAGTGTAGTTTTGCCAGGGCGAGGTCCTAACCTACCAATCATGTCCTAATTTTTCTTTATTAAAGAATTATGCTGAAGTGCCATGATTTTAGCGCCACCAAGTGGTCGATAGGGATACTACGAAAATTAGCCTACGTGCTGTCAACACATAGCTCCATTGAGCTTAAACACCCCTGATAGGAAGTTGTGTTAACACGAGTCAAGTGAGTCAATCCATGTACTTTAATTCATTTGACATGAACCCGATTGAATGTCTAAACCCAATAATTCATATCAGTTGATCGTTTGAATTTACAATCAAATTTGAGTTTAGACCAATGGCATAGCCAAGATTTTTTTTATGGGGTCCAAAATTATTTTTTCAGAATAAAGATAATCATGCACTCACTACAGTGTGCTGTGCCGCACCACACCAGCTAAAGAACTTTCCATTGTATGCATCACATTTAGCCCTTAAACCTCTGGGGGGTTAATAAGGTTCATGAATGCATCATATGAAATCAAATTGTGCAACATCTGCTATAAGTTGGCATGCTGCGACATGCAAAACTGGTTTGTCGAACTTCCATAAGTTCCATGCCAGAAGTCAAGAGGTATAACAAGAACTTTTTCTTCCTATGCGGCGACGGAAGGAACCAGGGGAATAATTCATTCATGTGACATTCAGACACCACTCAGGTGTCTTCATTTGCTAGCATACCTTGTTGTAAACAACAACACGTGTTCAATTGTATGGTAATGTGTGAGCATGTAGTTGGGGACTAGCTGAAAAGTCGCTTAGTTGAGCATCGAATATGGTGGTTGGACAAAATGAGTTCTGAAGGTACAGGTTAAGAGAAAAAAAGAGAAAGAAAAAAAAGACCGAGAAAAAACTATCAAATATAAACACAGCTCTTTTTGGCATGTATATAGTCTCGAGAGGGGGGTCCGGACCCCTGGACCCTCTTGGCTATGCCACTGGTTTAGACGTTCAATTCGCATTCATGTCAAATGAATTTTAAGTGAGTCGCTAAACACACGACTCGTGTAAACCCAGCTATTTAGAGTATAGTATATTTAACGAGTCTAAAGCCTCGTTTTTATGATGATAGTTTTCACGATACTTTCTGTCATGAAAGCAACTATGGCGAGAACTATCATCATACAAACCACATAAGAGTCACTATGACACTGTTGTGATAGAACTATCACACTATATAGCCTCGTTTTCACGGTGATTGTTTCTTCTTGAAAGTAGCTGTCATGAAAGCTGTGATAGTTCACTCTCACTATATAGCAACTATCTACATGTCTTGAAGTAGCGTGACAGTTCTGTCATGCATGACAATGATGTTTGACAGCACAAAACAAACCAGAAGTATAGAAATGTGTTAGAGTCAACAACAGTGTTGCCTCTCTTTCATGAAGTCAAATTTCAATATAAAGTGAATATATCCCTACAAGTGGTCACTGAACAACTATTACTATTGTGGCAGTTTTGTATGCCTAGTGATAGTAATCAAGATAGTTACTATCACTGTCGCAATAGTACTAAAAACTATCTAGTCAAAAGAGATAAGCCTCCTTTTCATGATGATAGTTTTCGCCATAGTTGCTATCATCGTGAAAATGAGGCTTATCTCGTTTGAATAGATAGTTGTTAGTACTATTGCGACAGTGATAGTAACTATCATGATTACTATCAATTACAATTAGTACTCAGCTAGCAGCCAAATAGGCCTATGGTAGAGGGACATAAAAATCCATATGCAGCATTAAGCATTGTCAAGCACATATACATGCACATATATAATATTGCAGGCTGCTTTGCCACTTAGCAAGGGAGTATAAACCAACCCTAAGGCATGGTTTATACTCCCTTGCAGGCTGCTTTGCCACTTAGCAATGACGTCAGAGCTTCAGGTTTTTGCCTTCACCAGAGCATGAAGCTAGCTTTGAAATTGTTCAACTTTTCAAAGCTTTGCAACTTAAAGCACCAATCATGAGACGGATACACAAATGGGGTGAACAAGTCACACCTTTTTTTCTTCCAGAATGGGAAGGGTTCTATTATTTCGTGTATCTTCTGTATATATAAAAATGAATGTTTGTATATATATATATATATATATATATATATATATATATATATATATATATACATATATATATATATATATATATATTGTGAGCTTTTGACATCAACCAATATTTTATTACCAACCTTTAGATGACATTTTCTACATTTCGTTTCTTCTCTGAGCAGTATGACACCTGCACAGAGAAGATCCGAGCTGTAGAGAGAGCTGGATGGAGATAGATTGTAGTCACTCTTCTGCATGGGGGTGAAATCGATGCAGGAGAGTGGCGGCCATCTCTCTCTCTTCCGGTTGATGCTGATATACATCTTCTCCATCGGTATTCCGACCAGAGAAGATGTTGTAGCTGCTGAGAATCGTATAGCTCCTGCCCTATGAAACCTCTGGCCTCTGAAGAGAAGTTATTAACATAAAGACATAGAGACAACGCTACTTCTTGTTACAACACTTTTATTCATTCCTTGTAAGAAGTACAGATACAAGGGTGAATAGTAATATACTAACTGTAAATCCTCAGGCCCATGATTTGGAATGTATCTCAAAAACAGGCAAAGGAAAGAACTGAGGAACAAAGAGGAACATGGTCCTTTTATACCTTGGACCTGTGTACACCTGCGAGGTGTAACCAGGTCCAAGTGACCATGGTCCTTTATGTATCAATCCGCCGCTTGGGCATGAGTCAGAAAGGTGAGTCAGAGAGGAGGGAGGGACGGTTGAGAGTTGTTTACCCCCCAGGCTATGGTTTTGGCGGGATCACGATTTACAGGGTGTTACATACCCTCCAACTTTGCTTGGAGTACGTCCTCGTACTCCAGCCAAGGGTGGAAGGTTTTCAAGTTACGCAGCGGGGAGACATGGGTGGCTGAGGACTTACCGTGTACAGAGGTGGTTATGGAAAGGCACTGGCACCGAAGTGTCAGCGCCCTTTGAAAATGCAAATTCTGAAAATAAAAAGGCAAACACAATTAATACTCGTTGGGTGGCGAGTTCCTATGGAAATTTACAAGAAATACTTATTTATACATAAAGCAGTTATAACAGAATTCTTTTCTCTTTTTTTTTTATATTTTTCGAGCTCACCACCCCAATGGGCGGTGGCCACACGGTTTTCTAATCTATACCCACGTCGGTTGATTGCATGCACATGTACATGCAGACACATATCCGTGAAGTGCTTGTAGGGGGTCTGACGGTGAGTGGAGGAGGTGGCTCCGCAGCCAGGGATGATAGGATTCCCAGGCGGCGACGATCCATCCGTTGTCGAAGCCCCGGAGACTTTCCATGAAACTTCGGTGGACGGTGGCGTCGGCGGTGATCAGTCGGGCCGGTGGTTGCCCGGTGAGGACACCGTAAACGGCGTCCCACAGGATGGCGGCCTGGTAAGTGGCGCGGGTCATCCAAACGATCATCCGGGCAATGCTGTATGCTCCGTTAAGTGGGACTCCCAGGAGACTGTTAAAGAAAGCCTGCTGAAGGGCGCCCAACGCTGGAGTGATGGGCTGCTCGGCAAACTGGTATATTTCGATGTACCGGGTGGACGGAGTTAAGACGGCCATAGAGAGTTGCAGGTAGTATGACATTCCTACAACGTAGCGCCCTTCCTCCGGTATGTAGAGGCGCGGAAATCCCTCCATCAGGTCATAGTGACCGATGTAATAGGTATTTGCGGGCCGCACCTGTCGTTGCCAGAGTGCCCAGCAATTATTTAGCAGTCTTTCACATCGTGCTTCCTGACGAAGCGGTCGATATACCGGTAGTCTCCTGGTAGTGACTGTTGGTATGCGAAAAGGTTGTGTCACTTGCGGCAAAGTTAGTACGGGGGTTGCTGAGGCTGCGGCGATATGGCGAGACGAGGCAGTTGACGTCGTTAGGTCGATGGCGCGCGCTGTGTCGTCCCCGACTTCCTCGATGCCGAGTTGCTGCGTTGTCGTGTCATCCGAGTCCATCCTAGTAGATGGGTCAGGGATGGCATCGTCCTGGCTTCCCGTTGTTTCATTGCACTGTGACATCCTTGTTCTTCCAGAATTGTTTCCGAAGTGCTGGTGACCAGCCTGGCGTTGGCTATATACTTGTGTGTTTCCCGACTTCCCCATCGAGGTGTGAAATTCCAGGGTCCCATGGAAGTCGTATAATTCCACGAAGCTGGCTGGAACTCCAATAAGCCACCCAATTTGTTTGTTATTGGAGGCTCGCGGGGTGTCGGTTTCTGAGTATTAAACGCCGTTCTTCCACTATTGTTTGTTATTGTTGTCAGACGACCTGGTCCCCAAACGCAGTGTACGAAAGTTTCCCCATTGGAATCAGATTCGAGTGGTGAAATGTGAGCAGGGGTGTGTGAATGTTTGTGGTCACACACATTGTTGTTTGTTTATATTGGTGTGTGTCAGCAAGTGACCAATGTGATGATATAAACAACCGAAAGAAAAAATTTAGGTTGTGTGGGTTGTTGATAGGGTTATTGGTTTATTGTGGTGAGGAGGTAGGTTCCTCTTGTTGTGGGGAGCTGGATTTGTCTTCCCCCTCCAACCCTTGAACAACTGTCCTCAGTTGTTTTGGCTTGATATGCACAATGTTCACCGTGTCTCGAATCAATCTTCCAAACGTATCTTCGTGCTCCAGCTCGAGCACCGTGTCGCTGATGATTTTGGTTACCGTGTAACCATCCCTGTACGAGTAACGTAGTTTCTTGGTCTCATCAGGCACGATGCGTTGGTCTCGAACGAGTACTGGGTCTCCGATTTTGTACGTGTGTGGAGTTTTTCGTCTTGCGTCATAGTACTTCTTCTGTCGCAAATGGGCCTCGTGCAGGTTGGCCCTTGCGATTTCGACCTCTTCCGTGGCAACCACAGAAGGTGCTGCAGGGTTTGAATCCATAACCTTCGGTAGGAGAGGTGCCCGATTGTCGATTCGTAGTCGGGCCTCTCTTCCAAACATTAAGCGGTATGGCGAGAACTTCGTCGACGTATGGGTCGCGGTGTTGTAAGCGAAGGTGGCGGCTTGGAGATGGAAATACCAATCCCGCTGTCCTTTTTCAGGTGTCAGGAGTCTCTTGACGGTCTGCATTATAGTTTTGTTGGTTCTTTCCGCAAGACCGTCTCCTTGCGGAAAGTACGCTGTCGTGGTGGCGTGCTTTATTCCCAGCTCGTCACACAGCGCTTGTGTGTCTTTAGCTGTAAAAGGTGTTCCCCGGTCGGTGATTATCCTCCTGGGCATCCCGATAAGATACACGATCGTATCTTGGAGGAAATTCTTAGTTGTTTTGGCCGACTGGCTGTGCACAGCTCGTGCGAAACAGAATCTGGTGGCGTAATCCACTGCCAGGATGATGTGCTTGACACCACCCAGTGATTTTGGCAGGGGACCGATGTAATCGATTCCCCAGCATTCACCTGGGTCTCCAATTTCCATTTCATGGAGGAACCCGGGCAGCTTGGACTGTGGTGTCTTGCACTTTTGGCATATCTCGCACGTGCGCACATACTCGATGGTATCCTGCTTCCAGGTTGGCCAAAAGAACCGTTGGCACACCTTTTCTAATGTCTTATCCTGGCCGAAATGTCCGGCTTCAGGACTATCGTGTAAAAGTCTCAGAACTTCGGGTACCAGATGTTTGGGTACCACCGTCACGAGCTTGGGTGTTATGCTGCCCTGATAGACAAGGGCACACAAAACCTCGTCTATGATGACATAGGTATGGTGAAGTTCGGTACTTGGATTGTTGCGAAGTTCGGTCTTAATCTGTGTCACGTTCGGGTCTCTTGTTTGTTCAACCGACCAATCCCAACGCAAAGTGACTGCGTAAACCACACTGTCGTCGAGGTCATCTGGGGTAGCCAGCAGCTTCCAGTCCTCAGGAACGTCCACCGGACTCCGTGAAATGCAATCTGCATCCACGTGAGTGATGCCGGCTTTGTAGACTACGGTGTAGTCGTATTCCTGGAGCAGTAGCTGCCAGCGGCCCAGGCGTCCTTGGAGTCGCTGTGCGGTTTTTAAGTAGCACAGTGCATGATGGTCGGTGACGATGACAAAGGCTTTGTTAAAGAGATAAGGTCTAAACTTGACGATGCCGTACACCACTGCGAGGCACTCTTTATCTGTTGTTGAATAGTTTAATTCGGCGTCTCGGAGCACCCGAGAGACACCACCCAGGATCTGCAGTTCCTTAGAGGGTGATTGTTGGTAGAGGATAGCTCCGATGCCGTAAGCAGAGGCGTTGGTGTGCATTTTGATTTCGGCATCTGGGTCGTAAATGGCCAATATTGGCGCGGTGACAAGTTTAGTCTTTAACAGAGTAAATGCTGCCTCTCTGTCGATCGTCCATAAAAAGGGCAGCCCCTTTTTGGTCATATCCGTGAGTGGTTTAGCGATGTGGGCAAAGTTAACAATAAATCGCCGGTAGAAACCGGCCATGCCCAGAAATCGCTTCACCTCCTTGACATTAGTAGGCGCCGCTAAGTCGGAGATGGCAACCACTTTCCTCGGGTCTGGACGCACTCCTTCTTTGGAGATGATGTGTCCCAGGTAGAGGACTTCGTCGTAGCCGAAGAAGCTCTTTTCGGGGTGAAGCTTCAACCCCGCCTCTCTTAGGAGTCCTAGGACGCAGTCCAGCCTTTCCATAAACTGTTCAAAAGTCGCGCCGAATACGATGATGTCGTCTAGGTAGACTAGACAAGTCTCCCATTTGTGGCCAGCCAAAAGGATATCCAGGGCACGCTGCATAGTAGCAGGAGCGTTACGCAGACCAAAGGGCATCCGATTGAATTCGAACAGCCCACCGGGTGTGATGAACGCGGTCTTCTCCCTATCCTCTTTGGCGACCTCAAATTGCCAATAGCCGGAGATCATGTCGAGGGTCGCGAAGATTCTCGACCCACGAAGCGAGTCTAAAGCATCATCGATTCGGGGTAGTGGGTAATTGTCTGGTTTGGTGATATCGTTCAGGCGTCTATAGTCAACGCAGAAATGCCATTGTCCATCCTTCTTCTTCACCAGGACTACTGCTGAAGCATAAGGAGACTTGGATTCGCTGGCTACTCCGGATTTGAGCATCTCCTCAACCGTCTTCCGGATGATCTCCCGCTGCTCGGGGCCACTCCTTCGGAGGGGTTCCCGCACGGGTGCATGATCGCCAGTATCGATTCGGTGTTCCGTGAGGTTGGTACATCCAAGTTCCGACGTTTCTAGCACGAAGACATCTCGATAGGATCTCAAAAGATCCATTAGAATGCGCCTCTGGCCATTACGTAATCGAGGCCCGAGTTGCATTGCTTCATTGAATTTAGCGCCTGACTCTTTTGTCATGATCGGGTCAGCGTTTGAAGTGGTCTTTACTTCAACCGTTTCGAAGCAGTAGTCTTTTTGTACATGGGCTATCACTTCGCCGGAGGCCAGGGTCAATGGCCCCATAGTGGTGTTCAGGACCTCGACTAGGAAGCTGTTGCTGTTACGGCCTTGCATAATGCCGGGGGCCACCCAGACCCCCCTCGAGGCGCGTAGCTTCTCGTCAGGAGAGACCACGAAAAGATCCTGATCTGTGAGGATCCCAGAGGCCTCTACCTCCACTAGTGTTGTCCCATGGCCAGTGAGCTGCGTTAGCCCTTTGACTACTAGGTATTCGTCCGGTTGCTGCATAAGCTTGACTTCAATGGGAGCGGTGTCCGACTCCCCAAGAGTGGCTGGCGTGATTTCTTCCAGAGCACTCTTGACGTACGCCTGAATACTCTGCCTTCGGAGTGCTGATTCAAAAAGGTCGTCTTCTAAGTAGACTTTATTGGTCTGCATAGACACAAGGAGCTTCAGTGCCCTACCCAGGTCTCGGCCTAAGATGGCGTCGGGTGGGCCAGTGATAACCAGCAGGCGGCCCGTGGCAGATTGTTTGGCAATTTCCACAGTAGCGGAGACTTGCCCTGCCACGGCGATGGTGTTTCCTCCAACTCCCTCAATCCTTGGCGGATGAGCCATAGGCTTGATGTTGAGTTGGAGCTGCTTTGCAAGTGCCTTGGATATTACGCTACCATGAGCTCCGGTGTCTACGAGCATGCGGACCTCTTTGCCATTGATAGTGACAGTGATTTTCGGACTGTCATCACTGACACTATGATCTCCGATCTCTTGAGGCATGCAAGTATTCTTCAGTTGTCTATATAGGTCTTTCAGCATCCGGCGGCAACAAGGGCGCCCTTGGAGTGAAGTCCCACCACCTGGAGCCAAGATGGCGACCACCTCATTGGCGGTGCGACCCAAGGCGGCGGTGGCGAGGTTAATGACCTCAAGGGTACCATGCCAGGTAGTTAGGTCATCCATCCCCCAAGTTAACTCCGGGATGTAGTTGACCATCATTATTGGCATGCCGGCCGGTGCTCTGTCATAATTAGTTGTCTCAGGAGGCATGTCCGGTACCATGACCACACTACGGTGGTCCATATCGGAGGCCTCCCTTGTGAAATCGTATGTCGGGTGTGCGTTCTGATGTTCTGTACGCTCATAGTTTGTATAGCGCGGTACATAGTACGCGCGCTCTTCAGGTATCGTATATGGACCTGGTACATGTCGTCTGTAGTATGAATCGTAGCAGGGCTCGTACGGCTCTCGGTGCCCGACAGCGTACGGCGGAGAGTTATCTGATTCGCTACGATATTGGCGATATTGTGGTGTTGTAGTACATGTAGTCGGTGGTGGTGGCGCAGGCGGCGGTTGGGTGTCATTATGAATAATCATCATGTGAGTGATCTGTATTTTTAGTTCATTAAGTTGATGCATGATGGTGTTGAGTTTGCAACCATCACACGACTGTGTAGGAAGTGGATCTGGTAGTAGCGGAGGTCGCTCCTGTTGATATCTGGAGTAACATGTGGACGACATTAGGCGTCGAAATGTACTATTGTTTGTGGACCGAGCCGTGCGCCGTGTAGACTGTTGATGCACATCATTACTTTGGGTGCCGCCACTTCGTGGCACCCACCAGGTCCCAGGTTGAATAACTGGACCTATGGTGGGTCCGAGTGGGACAGCTACACGTGATGATGCGGCGTATTGTTTATCGTATGTCTGTGATGTTGCATAGGCCCTCCACAATGCTGATGGATATATGCTTCCCCTGGAGTGCAGAAGAGCTCTCCGGGCGGTCCCAGTTAGTCGTGGGTGAGCATCCATTGTGTTAAGGCTTGTGCAACACGTAGTGGTCAATGTAAGTCGGTGTGTTGTAGGTTCGGCCGTTGATCTCGCTGTAGATCGCAGTCTTTTCGTCGGCAACCGACACTATCGTACCCTTATACACTGAGTGACGATAGTTTACCTACGTTTAATGAAGATGGTTTCGTTGTTTAAGTGGCTGTGTTGGTGTTGGCGTTGTTCTTCAGTTGGGTGGGACGATCCCAACTGGTACAGTGTGTTTGTAAATTCTTTATTGAGTATCAACTTTGGTAAGATCTCTCTCCACACGTGGTATTTGGTAACCACGTGGAGGTTATAAGAATCCCCAAAAGTCTCAATGAAGAAACAACAGATGTACAATGCAATTGCGAGCATGGTACACCACCCAATCGAAATTGCACTGCGGAAAGTGAATTAGAAATGAAAGTGTATTGCAGTTGCCTGAAGAAGAGGCAAGCAATATGAAGAGTAAAGCTAGAGCGCGGTGCCCGCACTTTTAGTTTTACTTGGAAACAAGAATCAAGAGTGTGTGTGTAAAGAACACACAAAGAACAAAAAGTTCAAGATGGCTGAACTTTTTAAATGCACAAACAAAGGAGAAGTTCAAGATGGCTGAACTTTCCTGAAAGCAAGAGAAGAAAGCTGTTTTACTTGGAAAGTTTAAAACTTAGGTGCGGTGCCTGCACATCAAAAGTTTTAATTTAGTTTTATTAAAAAAGTAAAACAGTGTAGAAATTGAAGTGTGTTCAACAAGCTAAATGCTGGGTGAACCAGAAGAAATGTTCAGACTGTAGAAATTTTGAGTCCTCACTGCTGGATGGCTCTGGATGAAAAAGACAGAGTCAGTGCCCAGTGAGGGACTATGTTGAGTAGAATGAAGAAGTCCGTAGGTGGCGCTGTGGTGGCCACTTCCGGTCAGTTTATTGCAATGTCCAAAAATTGATGATTGAAAAGTTCCTCCGGGGCACGTTTTTATGGTGGCCAGGAGAAAGACACAAAAAGAGAGAAAATTCAAAGAAAAAGAGAAGTTTTCTCTAACAAGAGGAACTCCGCCAGGGGGTGCGTGAGTGCAACCCTCTGGAAGAGAAGGAAAGAGAAGAGAACACAAAAAGATGAGAGAAGGTACAACAATGAGTCACATGGAGCGAAAAACCGCTCCGTTGGCGCTTTTTGAAGTGTCCGGTCGATCCAAGATGGCGGCCGGGCTTCAGTGCTGTCCAATGGAGAAAGTTCATGTGATGATGCATTGAGGTGATGATGATGAAGAAACTGAAGAACATGACTTGGGACTCAGAGGGTCCCAAGGGAAACACAAGTGTAAAAACAAAGAACAAAGAAAAGGGGGGGACAAGAAAGTCCCACGTGGCTAGTAAAAGTGTGTTCTAAGCTTGTAAGCCCCCTAACAATGAAATAGAGTTTGGGAGAATCTTGCTTGAAAATTAAAGATGAAGAGTGAAGATAATAGGACATTTTAAAAGACACACACGTCCTTTAAAAGCCTATTAATAGGTGAATAGATTAGTAGATGAGATTTGTTTGCTCATCTCATAATGAGACTGCAAACTCCTCTCGGAGAGTAAGAAGAATTTGTTTAAAGTGTTGCCCACGTGGTGTGGGTTTCACTTTGAAAATTAAAGAAGAGTGAAGGTGGCAGTGGGTGATTGTAATGGAAACATAAAATACAAAAACACGGACGGAAACACGTGTGTCCGAACGGTCGTCCACGTTTCCGAGTGCTAAGCGGTCAGCAGACAAAAGTTCGTTCCCACGTGTTTCTAAGGACAGGACACAGAATCGCGCGGTCGACACGTGGTGTGTGTAGCCACAAGTCTCTTCCGTGATTCCACAAAAAACGGTGCCATGCGGTTGGCTTTGACGTGATCGAGGGCCTCCATACATGGTCCCAACATAAAAAGGCGCCACGCGGTTGGCTTTGACGTGATCGAGGGCCTCCATACGTGGTTCCAACACAAAGGACGCCGCGCGGTTGGCTTTGACGTGATCGAGGGCCTCCATACGCGGTTTTACAAACGGCGCCACGTGGTCGACGTTGACGTGATCGAGGGTCTCCACACGTGGTTCCAACACAAAGGACGCCGCGCGGTTGACTTTGACGCTATCGAGGGTCTCCATACACGGTTTTACAGACAGGCGCCACGCGGTTGACTTTGACGCTATCGAGGGTCTCCATACGTGGCTCCAACATAGAAAGGACGGACGAAGCCTCGTGAGGCACAATCACGAGACTTAGGACAAAGGACGGCTTCTGTTTACAGGTCGGAGAAGGCAGATGGAGCTATACCCCGCACCTCCACCAAATGTGAGCTTTTGACATCAACCAATATTTTATTACCAACCTTTAGATGACATTTTCTACATTTCGTTTCTTCTCTGAGCAGTATGACACCTGCACAGAGAAGATCCGAGCTGTAGAGAGAGCTGGATGGAGATAGATTGTAGTCACTCTTCTGCATGGGGGTGAAATCGATGCAGGAGAGTGGCGGCCATCTCTCTCTCTTCCGGTTGATGCTGATATACATCTTCTCCATCGGTATTCCGACCAGAGAAGATGTTGTAGCTGCTGAGAATCGTATAGCTCCTGCCCTATGAAACCTCCGGCCTCTGAAGAGAAGTTATTAACATAAAGACATAGAGACAACGCTACTTCTTGTTACAACACTTTTATTCATTCCTTGTAAGAAGTACAGATACAAGGGTGAATAGTAATATACTAACTGTAAATCCTCAGGCCCATGATTTGGAATGTATCTCAAAAACAGGCAAAGGAAAGAACTGAGGAACAAAGAGGAACATGGTCCTTTTATACCTTGGACCTGTGTACACCTGCGAGGTGTAACCAGGTCCAAGTGACCATGGTCCTTTATGTATCAATCCGCCGCTTGGGCATGAGTCAGAAAGGTGAGTCAGAGAGGAGGGAGGGACGGTTGAGAGTTGTTTACCCCCCAGGCTATGGTTTTGGCGGGATCACGATTTACAGGGTGTTACAATATATATATATATATATATATATGTAATCGCTAAACTCCAAAACCGTTTGACCGATCACCATGAAAATTACCACGTATATCTATTTTTTCATGGAGAAGGTTTTTATGCTATCCCCTTTGTTGTAGGTCGCCACCAGATGGCGCTGCAGTATATCAACTTCTATACCTATTAGGGCGAATGTACCTTTACGGCACATTGTTTTAGTTTCAAACATCCTTTTAGGGCAAATGGTATTAGTTTCAAACCATCTTTTAGGGCAAATGTACCTTTAGGCCAAATAGTTTTAATTTCAAACAGCCTTTTATGGCAAATGGTTTTCGGGTAAATGTCCCTTTATGGCAAATGATTTTAGTTTCAAACATCCTTTTAGGCAAATGGTTTTAATTTCAAACATCCTTTTAGGGCAAATGGTTTTAGGCCGAATGTACCACTAGAGCAAATGGTTTCAGTTTCAAAGACCTTTTTAGGACAGGTGTTTTTAGGGCAAATGTCCCTTTAGGGCAAACATCCCTTGAGAACAAATGGTTTGTTTCAAACATATTTTTAGGGCAAATGGTTTTAATTTCAAACATCCTTTTAGGGCAAATGGTTTAGGCCAAATGTACCACTAGAGCAAATGGTTTCAGTTTCAAAGACTTTTTTAGGACAAGTGTTTTTATTGAAAATGTCCCTTTAGGGCAAACGGTTTTTACGGCAAATGGTTTTAGTTTCAAACATACTTTTACGGCAAATGGTTTTAGTTTCAAACATTCTTTTACGGCAAATGGTTTTAGTTTTAAACATTATTTTACATCAAATGGTTTTAGTTTCAAACATTCTTTTATGGCAAATGGTTTAGGGCAAATGTACCTTTAGAGCAAATGTCCATTTAGAGCAAATGGTTTCAGTTTCAAACATCATTTTAGGGCAAATGGTTTTAGGGCAAATGGTTTTAGGGCAAATGGTTTTAGGGCAAACGGTTTTAGTTTCAAACATTTTTAGGGCAAATCATTTTAAAACAACTTTCCCTTTAAGGCAAATGGTTTATTGCAAATGTACCATTAGAGCAAATGGTTTTAGGGCAAATTTACGTTTAGATCAAATGGTTTTAGTTTCAAACATTCTTTTACGGCAAATGGTTTTAGTTTCAAACATTCTTTTACAGGAAATGTACCTTTAGGTCAAGTATTTTTAGAGCAAATGTACTTTTAGGACAATCAGTTTAAGGGCAAGTGTTTTTAAGACAAATGTTTCTAGGGCAAACAGTTTTAGGGCAAATGTCTGTTTATTGCAAATGGCTGCGGGGCAAGTGGATTTAGGGCAAGTGTCCATTTAGAGCAAATGTTTCTTTAGGGCAAATAGTTTCAAGGCTTAGTACAAATGTCTATATACTGGATGTGACATGTTTTCATATCTATTATCTAGGTATTCATAAAAATAAAAGCTGTATGCATAATTCATATTTAAGCAAGAAGAACGGGGTGGCAGGGGTATCTTCATATTTTGCCCCGGGCAACGCCGGGTAACTCAGCTAGTTGGGTATAAAGGTTATAAAATGCAGTGAAGCTTACAAGACCATGTGTTTGTATGAACAAACTGACCTTTGGGGAACTAATTTTTACTAGCTTCAAAGCTTTCAAATCTTAGCAAGGCCACGAACAAGGCCAAAAACCTTTAAGCAAACACATTTGAGGGCGGTGGGGGAGAGGGGAGAAGGAAACGTCCTTCATTGAATGACCTTCAGTATTTGAATAAAATAGTTAAACTAGAATGTGTCGTCATACATGATGGGTTACCCACGTCATTTATGACGGGTTACCCCACTAGTTAGAAATAATTAAAAAAATAATTCATGTTTTTTGGGGAGGTTGCCGCCCCCCCCCCCTAATTTACGTCTATGGAATATGCCTCGACGAACGCGAACGAACATCACAAACAGTGCTTCGTCGCTTGTTGGCACTTAAAAAGGAAAATGTTTGTTCGTATATATTATAGACGTGAAAGTAGAACACCTCTTGGGTGAACATGAGCAAATACATGTATATACAGTATGAGCATTCATCCTTGGTGGGTGTAACTTGTTCAGCCAGGCTGCCAGAGCCACACAAGCAAATGAAGTAACACCAACAGAATTTTGCTCTTCAAATCACCAATGAAAAGTGGGTAAAAAGTGGGTTGTCACACACTTTGAATACTTACACAAAAGGGGGTGCCATGCATGGTCACTCATCTTCTGATGACACTCAGCTAATCTTAACTTTTTATAGACAGAGTTCACAGGAGCTTGTCAAAATCAATGATAAAACTGAAAGTTTAAATAAAGATGGTATTTTATAATGCTATTTCTGAAATTTTGTGAAGCTTGTTTTGTATAGTCACTCTGGCTTAAAAATTGCCAAGTTGCCAAACAACTGTTATGATGGCTTATTTCATGCTAATAGGTGAAGTCAAATAGGTTTCATATATTAAACTTTCAACATATCTTACTGCAAGTCTGCCATTCATGAGATTGTTGTTTCATTTATGGTTTCATTATTGGAATGAAACTCAATAAATGTAAATGTTGTTCTGGTTATTAAAGGAGAGCATAATATTATGGTCACCAACATTAAATACTTTCTGGGTCTGAAGAAAGTGTTAGCATTGTTCATGTAATATCTTTTTGATACATGTGTTTGGGATTGATCTTTTACTCGCATAATTCTGCCTGATTTTCTGCCATTTGTTGACTTATGTACCTTTCTCCCTTGTATGGTTACCATGACGCAGGGAAGGTTGGAACGACAGAATATGACGAATGGCAGTGGATGACCGATGACTCCCTGCAGAAGATGAAATTCTACAGAGAGGTGGTCACCACCTGCCTCTGGAATCATCTCGTCACGATATGGCGGTTGGGGGTCACTACAGCTACCAAGGCTCACAAGCGCTACTAGGGGGAGAACAGCTATTTGGGTCACTACAGCTACCAAAAAAATATATAGACCTTTTCTTTATCAAAAGGGTCACTACAGCTACCAAAAAATAGGGGGACAAAATATAGACCTTTTTTATCACTTTCTCGTCACTACAGCTAAAAAAATAACCCTTTCTCCCTAACCTAACCGAACCTTACCTAATGAAACCTTACCGAACCTTACCTAACCGAACCTTAACGATCCTAACCAAAAAGTACCGATACTAACCAAACCTAACCGATCCTAACCAAACCTAACTGATCCTAACCAAACCTAACCGATCCTAACCAAACTTAACCGATCCTAACCAAACCTAACCGATCCTAACCAAGCCTAACCGAACCTAACCGATCCTAACCAAACATAACCGAACCTAACCGATCCTAACCAAACATAACCGAACCTTACCGATCCTAACCAAACCTAACCGAACCTTACCGAACATAATGAAACCTAATCGAACATAATGAAACCTAACTGAACCGAATGTAATCTAAACTAAACGTATTGATAAATAAAAAGGCCTATATTTTTTGGTAGCTGTAGTGATCCTTGGTAGCTGTAGTGATCCTTGGTAGCTGTAGTGATCCTTGGTAGCTGGTGACCCTTTTGATGAAAAAAAGGTCTATATATTTTTTTTGGTAGCTGTAGTGACCCTGGTAGCTGTAGTGAGCCTGGTAGCTGTAGTGAGCCTGGTAGCTGTAGTGAGCCTGGTAGCTGTAGTGACCCAGTTAGCTGTAGTGAGCCATTCCCGATATGGATCTTTTACCTCCATGCCCTTTGGTGTCTCCGATTGTCCTAAAAAAATTAAAGACACATGGAGACAACGTTGCTTCTTGTTACAAACACGTTATTCATTCTTTGTCAAGAAGGCTCAAGAATACAAAGAATAAACGTTGGTTTAAAGAGGAAGTGCTCACGGGCTCATTGTGTAATACGGATTAGAATCGACGTAATATGCGTAAACAAATTTAAGACTGAATTGGATGCCCAATAAAAGAATACGCAGTGGTTTTATAGGCTTGGGCCTGTGTACACCCATGAGGTGCAAGCAGGCCCAAGCGACCACGCGACCACGCTTTGAGAAGTGGTCCTTTGGGTCCTTTGGTCCCCAAACCTTAATAGGTTCGTACTCTGAGAAGTATTCCTTTGCTCAGAGTACAAACCTATTAAGGTTCGTACTCTCAGGCGGGGAGCTAGGGAGTTTGACACCCCCAGGCCAGCATTTTGTGTGGGGTAACGATATACCGCGGTGTTAACAAAAGCATAAATACATAATGTAATTTCAGAATGGTTAACCATTGTTTAATTTTTGAAGTTGTGCATAATTATATTTGCAAAAAAGAAACTAATTTCGAAATTTTAATGTGCTGTCAGACAAGTCAAGAAGTTTTTTTTTTTATAATCATTCATTTTTTCCCCCTTTTAAGGTGTGTTTCTTCTTAACACAGTGTCCGTTGATGCACCACTAACAAAAGAAAGTAAACATTATTAAAATATGATATTGAATTATGCAGTGACATAAATATTTATATCTTTGTGTACTGTACGTGCAGTATGCATCTAAATTATGTTTAGTTTTTATCCTACCGAGTCATTATATTCGCTACATGAAGATCCTTCATAAGCTGGTCCACATGAGAATGTTTCCTCAGGTGATGTATGACAAAATAACAAAGTACAGACTTCCTCGCTGGCCGTACCCTTCATAAAGCAATACAGAAGTTTTTTTTATTTATCTCATTAGTTCCATTTTTAGATTTGTTTAAGAGCCTAGATACACGTCCTCCATCTTGTTGTTTTGAGCAGACGACAAGGAGACAAATGAGTGTTACTATATGGTGTTAACTAAACTTGCAAGAAATCGCCTCACAATCGCTCAATTAAAATACAGTAAAGAGCGCAAAATGCAATAAAAAGTATTATTCTTTAAGTGCTCGCTTTATATAATTTTTGAAAAGGTCCTTCTATTTTCAAATAAGGTTCAAAATAGTTCGTTTTTTTATCTTCATGTTAAATCCCATAGGGCCAAAAAACCGTCGCACAAACATTTGAAGAATTCTCGTTAAAAACAATTTAGAACAATAACAAAATAATCAGCACGTGCATTAATCTACTGGCTTCACGATGTTTCCTTTTTATAAGCTTAGCAATTGAAATTATTTTTCTATTAATTGTTATGTGACTTCAAACCGGGAGAAAAAACGTTAAAAAACCGGTTTTCAATCAACAACGATCGCAGCGCCTACATTCGGAGAAATTTTGAAATAAACGCTATATCTAGGCTCTTAATTTGAGGCTGGCTGTTAATTTACATCGAAGAAACTGTGGCTTCCATATGAGGCTTTGCATTGTACATCCAGGCTAATTAATTCCCCTGGAAGTGGTTGATTTTTTTCCTCAATTAGGTTGGTAGCTGGCTTATTCCATGTGCATGAGGCCTGTGGTTGTCTGTAAAATATCATTTGTTAATAATGGTATATTAAGAGGCTACTTCTTAAAATGACTTCAACAAATCTCTGTATAGAGCGCTAGCATCGTTTTTCTATTGAGCCCATAGACCCAATTTTAAAGAGAAAATGTTAATTTTTAAAATACACAGTCGCGGCGGCAATATGTTTATTATTCATATTTAAAGTTGTCCAATATTAAGTTTTTAAAGTGCAATGTGCACCTTAAATATATTCTGATCGATTGATAGAATGACAAAAAATTTGTAAACTATTTCAAAATCGCGAATTTCTAACTCTAATGTTAAACTGCATTGAGTACGTGTTTGTAAGCAAAAAAAAACATCCATTATTGTAATGGATGTAAAAATGGTAACAAAAATATCTAAAAAATAATTTTAAAAAACTACAATTAAACCACAGTGAAGCCAAACATATTGGCGCATGTGCTGATTTTTTCTGGTTTTTTAAAATTATTTTTAGGCATTTTTATGAGCATTTTTTTAATGGATGTTTTTTTTTTCTTATTTGGAACTTGGGCAATGTGGAATCAATAGAGTTTAACGATGTATCACACCAACAGTGCTGATTGTGTGATTGCATGACAAACAAGGGATTCAAGGAACCCTATAGACCTCCATTGCTTTAATATATGCTTTCATATATCAAATAACCAACTTTTTTTCATTGTGCGCATGTGTACGCACATGTACACACGTGTGCGCATGTGTATGCACATGTACACACGTGTGCGCATGTGTACGCACATGTACACACGTGTGCGCATGTGTACGCACATGTACACACGTGTGCGCATGTGTATGCACATGTACACACGTGTGCGCATGTGTACGCACATGTACACACGTGTGCGCATGTGTACGCACATGTACACACTGGCGCGCATATGTATATAGATAATCACACATGTATGCATTCAAGTACATGACATAGTTACATGTGATGCGCATGCGTCATTCATTTGTAATAATATGGGTTTAAAATGAAAATACGTCACATGTATTCTAATATACAAAAATAATAACAGAACATAAAAAGGAACACCCCTCCTAAATAATAGAAAAGTCCCCCCTTTCAAATGCTACAACTGGAAAGAGGAAGAATCTCGATTTTTTGAAAAAAAAATTACGTTTTTAAAAATCGAAATTTTATATATCGAATCGCTCTAAAATTCCAATTTTTTTCCAGTTTCATCGTCAGAATGTTTACATCATTTTAAGTCTGATGACATTTTATTGTAGGTGGCCCCGTTTTCGAGTTGTTCGACCCACTAAAAATTATGACCAAAAACTCAAAATTTGTTTCTAAAAAATTCATAAAAAAATAAGCCTTGGGTAAAATTTTCTAATTTTTTGTCAGGAGCTTCATATTGACCCACGGAATCAAATAAAAAATACTGCATGTCTTTATCTCATTCCGTTCTTGAGTTGTTCGAGGAACTAAATCGGTTCCGGACACACACACACACACATACATACACACAGACATCCTTTTTTTCCCCTTTTCTTGCATGATCCTATATACCTCCATTGCTCTTTAGAGCAATGGAGGTCAAAAATTATTAAGTGCGGTTAAGGTGAACATTGCACTTTGAACCATCAAAATTGGACAACTTTAAATATGAAAAATAAACATATTGCCACCGCAACCGTGTATTTTAACATTGAATCTATTGGCGCAATAGAAAAACGATGCTAGCACTCTTTGCAGAGATTTTTCGAAGTAATTTTGTGATGTGTAACCTCTTAAGATGATGTTCAGTGGTATAATAAGTTTGTTACATACTGGAGTGTGTATGTCATTTGATTGATTGAGCAGGGAGAGAAGTGAAATTTATTGGAGTTGCGGTCTTTGTGAGTTACATAACTCATGATATACCCATCATCCCATGGACAACTGCTTGCGCCTGGATTTCCTTTAGGGTAGTCATAACTTTCACCATCATGTGCAGCTCCAAGCCTGATAATTATAAAATTAAAATTACTTCTTTCAATGGAAGCTTATACAGTGTATAGATTAGGTGGATTTCTAAAATAAATTCATCCCAGTTATAGTGTGTTGATTTAATACGGTATGATAATCTTTTAAGAGCCTGGATACTCGGTCCTCCATCTTATCGTTTGAACAGCTATTACACTAGCAACTTTTAATGCAATAAAATGTGCAATGTGACATACAACTTCCTTGTTTATAGTGTGATATGATGTGCAACCTGAGAAAACTTTCCTTTTAATTAGTGTCAAACTCAGTCTCATTGAGTTGCACAGGTTCAACTTTGAGATACTTTTCAAGTAAACTTTCTGACAAACAACCAATCAGGCTGTTTGCCGGAAGTGACAACAGAACTTTGAATGAATTTCTGGTTTCATGACTTCCGGTTTATGAACTTTCTGTTAGGGGCTAATCATAATGGCATCTTGTAAATAATGTCTGCCTGTTGTCTGGACGCCATTTTATTTTTCAAAGAGGATTTAAAAAATTAATTGCAACTATAGGATGCATAGTGAGATATAGAAGTTTATTACAAAGTTCTAGTTGCAAGTCACATCATAGGTTGCATTGCAAGTTGAATTGCATTGAAGTTTGCTAGTGTAATACCAGCTTAACTATATGGGGACATAGGGGTTTGATCCCCCCAAAGGCTTAAAATGCAAAATGCATTAAGATGCTAACATATTTTTCTTAACACCTAACAATTTTGTTGTTGATCCCACAGCAGTGTAGATAGGAGGCGGGTTCGCCCTGAGCAACACTTTTTTTGGGGTGTCACCAACGAAAAAAAAAACGTCTTTAAGGTGGCCCAAAAAGAAATTATGAAATTATTTTTGCTCACTGCGCTCGCGGAATATCTTCTGCAATATATACAACATTATTTTTTAAGTCTGGAAAACATAGACAATTAAGTAAAAATGAAAATTGATCTTTGATAAGTAATTACTATCGGGTACTGATTTATTTAATAAATTTCATAATTAATATAAAAATTCAATCACTGGAAATTGATAATATCGATTGCCCCCCCCCCCTCGTAGACCAGTATCCTGGTTGCGCCACTGATGTGCATTGTGTGGTGTTTTTTCTTGAGGGAGGAGGAGGGGTGGCAAACTCAAGGACCGCCCAGGGCGGCACAAACTCTAGCTACGCCACTGGGTTTCGTACTTACAAATGGGCTAATTCATGTGCTGTACTTCTGACTCCTTGATATACTCCTTCCACATCCCTAGCTTCGCCAACGTTTAAGGCTTTTCCTGCCGTTTCCAGGCAAACACCGCTGAGGTAGCTTAATCCTGAATAAAAGATATACTTTTATTTTAATAAATAATTTCTTTAAAAATGAATGTAACTGTTATTAATTTATAGAAATTCTCATGATATTTTTAATAAACAATTAAGAGTAAAAAATTATTGATGGGCCATTCGAGTCCTCGAATCCCGCGAATCTTCAAAAAATATTAAGAGATTCGAAAAAACTCGAATCTTTGCTTTTTTTTTTCATCTTTCGAATCTTTCGAATTCTCACCTAACAAAAAAAAACTGTTAAAAACTGTGTTAAAATTAGTTTGACGTCCATTGACTTCCAATAAAAGCATTCACTAACAAACAAAAAAAACCCGGCGATTGTTGCAATCTTGGTGGTTATCCGGATCACCAATATCGCCTTGTGGCGACTCTGATTGCCACACTTTTTTTTTTTTCATAATTAATAATTTAATATTTAATATTATTTCATTTATTTGTAACTTATTTTTAATGAATAATATAGGAATCTTATATATGAAGGATTCGAAAGGTGTTCTGGAGATTCGAAGGATTCGAGAACCTTTTAGGATTCGGATTCGAGAAAATTTAGGATTCGTCCCACCTCTTAATTATTACCTTGAATACGATTTTCAAATGAGTTTCCACTTTTGAGTTCGTATCTGTAAAATATTATAAATCAAAACTTTAAAAAAAAATAGTTCGAAACGTTTTGAATTTCAGATTTGTAACATAATGTGATGTATGTTTATACTCTGTTAAAAGGAAAGCAATATCGTAATTGGCGTTGTTATCTAATTTGTGTTTAAACATCCATTTTCCAAATGAACTTAAAGTTTTTGCTGCATCTGCATCTGCGGAAGAAGGTGTTTTGACCAAATATGATTCATCCATTTCATTCTAAACACAAGAGAGAGAGAGAAAGAAATACAACAAAAATGTTGTTGTAAAATGTCGAGTTAATTTTTTTATTAACTACTCGGTTCATGTTAAGAGGCTATATACATCACAAAATTACTTCAAAAAATCTCTGCATAGAGCGCTAGCATCGTTTTTCTATTGAACCCATACACCCAATGTTAAAGAAACAACGTTAATTTTAAGGTTATCGAATAATAAGTTTTCAAAGTGCAATATGCACCTTAAGTATATGCTGATAGAGTGATAGAATGACAAAAAATTAGTAAGTGCGGTTCTATTTTTAAAAACTATTTCAAAATCGCGAATTTCTAACTCTTTATATTAAACTCCATTGAGTACGCCCAAATAAGAAAAAAAAAACATCCATTAAAATGCTCGTAAAAATAATTTTATAAAACTAGAAAAAAAAATCAGCACGTTCGCCAATGTGTTGTCTTCACTGTAGTTTAATTGTGATTTTTTAAAATTATTTTTTAGGTATTTTTACGAGCATTTTAATGGATGTTTTGGAGTTTAACACAAGAGTTAAAAATTCGCGATTTTGAAATATTTTTTAAAAATATAACCGCACTTACCAATTTTTTGTCATTCTATCACTCGATCAGCATATATTTAAGGTGCACATTGCACTTTGAAAACTTAATATTGGACAACTTTAAATATGAAAAATAAACGTATTGCTTCGACTGTGTGTATTTTAAAAATTAACATTTTTTCTTTAACATTGGGTCTATGGGCTCATTAGAAATATGATGCTAGCGCTCTTTGCGGACATTTTCCGAAGTAATTTTGTGATGTGGCTTCTTAAAAAATGTTCCGCCATTCATCAAAATATAGTCTGCTTTCCGAGTGTGTTCCATCATTCATCGATTTACTATATTTACTTTATGATTTATTTTCCACTTTGTCATTAACATTTCATTGATGACTGAAATTTTATGAAGACTTTGCAAAACAAGAAATATAATACACACCTTTGTTAGAATAATAGAAGTGATGACCATTCTAATGTTAGGATGGTCAAACGTTGCATACCGGTTGTTAACCTGCATAAGAAATAATTGAAATATAAATTTTTTTTTCTTTCTGAAATTTCATATTTTTGAATGATTAGTGATGTGCCATTGAAATATTTCACTTGAAATTCAGTATATGTGACCATATTTTATTTCATTGGAATATTTCACACGATAAATATTTTCAACAAAATATATTTCATGAAATTGCCTATCACTAGGAATGATATACAGCCCCAAAATACGCAACTAGGGTTATTTTTTTTTTTAGTTTTAAGCTTTTCATGTCCTTAAATTGGGTACGCACTCATCTTAATCAGACTTTCAGTATACAGTATGTTATTTTGAAATTACTAATTATTTTTAGACTAGTGGGATAACCCATCATAAATGACGGGAGCAAAATTCACAGGCAATTGTGCGCATGCGCGTCGTTTTTCTCTTTTTTTACTCCTTTCATTTCAATTTCCGTCACCCCTCCCACTTTTCTCTCTCTCTCTCTCTCCTACACTTTCCAAAGGAAGAGTTCAACATATAGTTGACCTTGAGAAAAAAACGGTTCATTTATTCAAATTTATATAAATTCTGACGTGCTTCAATGGTTTTTGTTACTCCACACACACACACATACACAGACCTGGGATATTATATATATAAATATATATATATATATATAATAATAATAATGTTGATAGTCCACTCTTGCCTCGTACATTGTGGGGCAAGGGTAATTCTAGTGTACGGTTGTCATAGATTTACTCCAAGAAACAGTTGGGTCTAGTGCAACACAATTTGGTATACATGTAAGCCTTAAAATTTCAAAAAGCTAAAATGACTTGTTTACTTTTAGATGGCGCTTAGTTTTCAGGGACATTTTGTAATCGCAGAGTGTACATTTACTGCACTTGCCTCCACTATACCTTATACCTTGTACACACGTGAGTTAAATGAATTCAAATTAAATGTGTTTAGCTGAATTATACGGAATCCAGTTAAGGACATGAACACCAAATAAAAATTGTCTTTATTATCTAATAGTTTATATACTCATTTTCTCTTTCAAATATAAAAAGGGGAGGGGATAATAGTAGCAAAATTAAACTACAGTTTATCACAGGCAATTGTGCCCAGCATTAGAATTTCGTTTGCTCTGCCCTTTTATGAACGTCATCAATTTCTAATTGGTTTGTTACTTGGTCTGACATCATAAAAGGGCGGAGTAAAAGAAATTCTAATGCTGGGCACAATTGCCTGTGAATTTTGCTCTCGTTATTTATGACGGGTTACCCCACTAGTATTTAAATATTAACTCAATATTTTCAGATTTCTAACTGAATAATTTGAATGCGACATATTGTTTGTTTGTCCTTCACAGGGCTCTGTAGAACATGTTTATTATTGAAATGCATTTAAATTATCAGGTGCGTACTACGTATTACTTTATACCTAGTAGACACCTGATAATTTAAATGCATTTAAACAATAAACGTGTTCTACAGAGAGCTCTGTAAATAATCTGAAAATATTGAGTTAATACTTAAATATAACATATAAACTATTGACAATATTTTGATTAAGTATTTCAATTTAAAATATTAATAATAAAGTCAATTTTTATTTGGTTCATGTCCTTAACTGGATTCCGTATAATTCACCTAAACACATTTAATTTGAATTCATTTAACTCATGTGTGTACAAGGTAGATTTATAAGTCAATTACAAACTCAGTAAAAGAGAAAAAATAAACTAGTGGGAAGTAGATGATGCTAAAAAGCCCTGTTGAAGAAATGAAATATTTTTTTTATCTCGTCCGTACGAGATACTAAGTCGTCAGGACAAGATACTAAATTGTCCGGACGAGATAGTAAGTTGGGTCAGGATGAAAGCATGATTATCGTGGGGTAATTCTAAAACCTGAAACAAAATGCATATAGAATTGACTGAAGACTGTACTAACATTGGGGGTGGGAACAACATAACCATTTTTTTAAATTAAATCATGTGATTTGCATTTTTTTTTGGGGGGGGGGCTGTGCCCCTCCCTTAGACCCCCTGCAACAAGCTTAACGTAACACCACCAGTGTTCCTCCAATTCTATATGCATTGTTTCAGGTTTTAGAGTTACCCTACAATGTTCATCCTTTCATCCGAACCTGACTTAGTATCTCGTCTGGACGACTTATAGTATCTTGTCCGGACAACTTATTATCTCGTCATGAGATTAAAAAAAATCTTATGTCCTCAACAGAGTTCCGTATGATGCACTGTTTACTTTTATCTGAATAGTTACCGAGTTGAAGAATATTCCAAGGTACTTTCTGGCAGTACGAATGTCAAAGTCGAAACTCTCTGATAATTTGTAATCGAAGACTATCAACAATTCAGGGTGGATCACATCTGGAAGTGTTCGCTCTTCGAGTGTTGAGTCAGCTGGAACTGAGGCTACATTACATGTATTAAGAAAATAAATTCAATTACAAAAACAAGTGGATATATGCTAGTAATTAATCATCATGTAGAATTTGGTTAGTTTAGATTAGATTTTGTTTAGTTGGTTAGTTTTAAACCTACATGTGATGTTAGGGATAATTGTTTTGCAAGTTTCAGTAGCTAAATGGTCAGATTTCACTTGACGATAAACGATGTGGATTGGGGCTTCCATTGTATTTTCCATTCCGGAAGGAAAGATTCGCATGTTGTTGCTCAAAATACCTTCCTATTTTTGAAATAAGAATATTTTTATTTTTGTCAAATTCTAATTCGCTTTATCGACATCTGTCATTACAAGATGCTGAGATAACAACGGATTAATTGTTTTACCACGTAAACGTGTCCATTTATTTCTTCCACGTGAACAGCTGCATGGCCAGTTTTATCAGTGTACAGTTGTTCCATCATTTTCACATGGTCCTATGATTGCAATTAATAATTAATAACTGACACAATTAAAAGAAAAGAAATTATTTAGATTAGGAAGTATATTTTCGAATTTCAGGTTAATAGAGCCATAATGGTTGTTACTTACTAAACAACAAGATTAACAATGATACGTTTTGTTGAACGAGCACATTCTTTGGTGCAGCTAAGCGTTTTGCGCCACGTGCAAGCAGTAGCGAAGGCAGGATTCTTTCAAAGGGTGGTTATAGAATTCCTGCGTCTTTTTGTACTTAGTTTTGCATTATCAACTAGTATGTGTGTCAGATGGCCTAGACAATCTGCAAAACAACCAACTTGCAAAATTTAACACCTAAGATGTGTTGAATTTTGCAGATTTACTAGCAGTTTGGTGTTTTGCAGATTGTCTGATTCTACAGATTGACAGTAACGTAAACAGTATATCTTGGAAGTGGGTTGTCTGTCTGTCTGTCTGTCTGTCCGTGTGTTTGTCCACTATGCATTCTAAAACCCTTTCACCTATAAGAGCCAAATTTGGCAGGAATACTTCCTATGACCCAACAAGGGATTTAGGGTACGTGGGCGCCCAGGCAACCACCCTGCACGTGCAAGACACGTTCTTAAGCTTTCTATATATATATATATATATATATATATATATACAGCTATACTACATGTATATACTGTATCTATTTACTATATCTATACAATGGGTCCTAAATCAAACTGTCCTAAAAGGACATTTGCCCTAAAATCATTTTCCCTAAAGGGACATTTTCCCTAAAATTATTTCCCCTAAAAGGACATTTGCAATAAAGGGACATTTACCCTAAAAAGAAGTCTGCCCTAAAAGGACATTTGCATTAAACCATTTTCTCTAAAGGGACATTTGCCCTAAAACCATTTGCCCTAAAGGGACATTTGTCTTAAAGTCATTTGCCCTAAACAGACATTTGTTATAAAAACATTTGCCCTAAAACCATTTGCTCTAAAAAGACATTTGCCCAAAACCATTTGTCCTAAATGAAAATTTTACCAAAACCATTTGTCCTAAAGGAAAATTTTACCAAAACCATTTGTCCTAAAGGAAAATTTTAAAAAAACCATTTGCCCTAAAGGAACATTTGCCCTAAAATCATTTGTGCTAGAGGGACATTCCCCAAAAACCATTTGCCCTAAATAGACATTTGCCATAAAACCATTTGCCCTAAAGGGATATTTGCCCTAAAATCATTTGCCCTAAAGAGACATTTGCCATAAAACCATTTGCCCTAAAGAGACATATGTCCTAAAACCATTTGCCCTAAAACTATTTGTCCTAAAACCATTTGCCCTAGAGACATATGTCCTAAAACCATTTGCCCAAAAACTATTTGTCCTAAAACCATTTGCCATAAAACCATTTGCCCTAAAACCATTTGCCCTAAGGGGACCTAATTGGATGCCCTAAATGGCCATCAACCTCAGATGAAATCTTGTATTTGAGGCAAGAAGTGCTTATGCTGAGCGATCTGCCGAAACAGATAAAAAGGTGGGGACTGTAATAAAGAAGAGTTGGAATGACCAATGAGGCTGTCTAGAAACATTTTCATTTAAATTTCTACATTTTTTGGGTAAAATGTCATTTAATTAGTTGCTAATTCTAAAACAAAAATGTGTAATTAAGTCTAAATAAAGGTTGTGTTGGGTTACTTGGTGACATCTTCTTTTCCCATGTGTTTACTACCAATATTACACCTGTCACAAAGTCACCCCGCATCGAGGGGTGAGTTTGTGATAAATTTTAATGTAAATAAGTCTGATGTCGTTACAGTTATAGATTTGATCGACACATGAATATGTAGTAGCAGGTCACAAAGTGACCCCCCTTTACGGTAATGTTATTTTTTTATTTCGAAATAATTATTAGCTTATTTTATTTCAAACATTACTTTTTTAAAAACTAAAAAAAATGTTTTGTTGGAAGGCACCAGTAGGACCTTTATGCCATAGGCCTTGGTTTGCCTAATGGACGGACTGGCCTTGACTAAGGGACTTGTCACATGAAATACTTTTAGTTGTCATGGTTCTGCCGCATAATTGCAAAGGTCCGGAATCGTTATATTGCATTATAATGGCAGCCGAAGCCCATATTCAGTTCAGTTGTCGTTATTGACTTTAGAAGCCATTAATGTGTTAAGTTCCGGCGTCTTTACATAGCAATACATTGTCAACGAGAGCCCAACCAGTATAAATAACATTTTGCAGTTGAACTCGACCAATCAAAAGTGGTTCATCATATGCCAAGGTTCTAAATGCGATTAGTATTGATGTTGACTTACTGATTGCCTATCCACTGCTCTGAGAATACTGCTTGTTCCATTCTCGTCAAAGTCAGCAAAATATTCTGTTAACTGAGGATGGAAGATTTTCGGTGCCGGAACCAAGTCGAAATGGTACAAGTTGCCAAAAGCTTCTACGTCAAGATGTACTACGTTTGGATCGCTTTCGTTTACATTTCTCAAAGTCACTTCAGCCAAAGACTTTTCTGTATAACCATAAATTAATTATTAGTGTAAATGTGTTGATACAAGCTTTGATAAGGGCTGGTGGTAGTAAATTGGTTGGGGTAGGTGGTAGTGGTTAGTGTTTAAAAAAAGTGGAACTGACTGGACCACATTTATGGGATTAAGATGTTCTGATGTCTAGTCAATATGTTTTTACCTACTGTACTACTAATACATTGTTTCCATTACAAAAATTAATTGCAGTTAAAAAGTTAACCAATGCTAATTTACTCATGGAAACCAATGTGTTTATGTTAACTGTGATTAAATATCTGAACTATGGAGTTAACAGCCTAGATACACCTCCATCTTGTTGTTTTGAACAGACGACAATGAGACAAAAGTCGTCCTACAAGTCCCACAATTGATCATTTTAAATACAGTAAAGTGCAAACTGCAATAAAAAAAAGTATTGTTCTTTAAGTGCTCGCTTTATATAAATTTTGAAAAGGCCCTTCTATTTTTAAACAAGGCTCAAAATGGTTCGTTTTTTTTAAGTCCATGTTAAATCCCATTGGACCAAAAAAACAGTTCCATAAACATTTGAACCACTTTCCAAACCTAAATTAAAGTAAAACAAATTTTTTTTTTCTCCATTTTTGACAATCTAACAACCTTCTAAACCAACGGGGCGCCAAAAATGCTGTATAGGGCGCGGGTGGGGCGTTTGCCCCCTGCCCCCACTAAATCCGCCACTGATTCGTATCAATTTTACTGAGTACACCCGTGCAATCAGCTCTAAAGCTATATGTGATGGGCGATTGCTCCCAATCATAAATGATCAATCATTTATGATTGGGAGCAATCTCTCACCGCAAATAACAATTGTTATTTAGAAAATATAGGATATTATGCGTGCGTGTGCATTGCAAATAATTTTATTAATTTTAATAATTATGAATTATAATTTTTTACCTTCATTACTTGTTGTTGCCTGTATGGAATGAAAATAAATACATTTTTTAATTCATCAGATGTTGGCAAAAGTAATACTAGAAGCATGCTAGAAGATTGCTAGAAGCACATGCTTCAAATGGTTTTACGGCAAATGTCCCTTTAGGGCAATGGTTTTACAGCAAATGTCCCTTTAGGGCAAATGGTTTTATGGCAAATGTCCCTTTAGGGCATAGGGGAATTATCTCCCAAAGGCTTAAAACTTCCAAAATGCAATAAGATGCTAACTTATATTTTACTTAACACCTAACAATTTTTTTAAAATTATTTTGTGAGTTACAGTATTTTTATTCGTTAACTTACCACGATCAATGCCGCGTTCAAAATGAGGGTGAGAATAGTGAACATCACAAAAGCTGTACTGAGAAACCGATAACTTTTACCAAAAAGCTCTTGTTTATATATGTAAGTAATTCCATTCTTTTTTTTCTTCCTGTATTGCCAATTGTCTATATCTGGACAGTACAGGTACAGTAAGCGGATACAGCACACCTGTTATAATAGGCCGTATATTTTTTATAGCTCAGGAAGTATAGCAAAAAAATAAAAGCATGACATTTACAATGGGAAGTTGACTTTCCTAGTTCCTGATAATACACTTATCAGGAACGAGGAAATTCAGGTTCCCATTGTAAATGTCAGGCCTTTTATTATCAGTTGCCTAGTAACTTTTTGGCTACTTTACTTTACTTTAATTATTTTGTAGATAATTTCGTATGAAACGAAAAATAAGTGCATACACAGACGCGTTGTAAGACAGTTTGCAAAACTTGAAAACGCCGCCGATTCTAAAGTCCCCTTTACACCTAAATGAATTTAAAAATGCGAGAATGCATGTGTACAATGACGTGAATCTTAAACTAATTATTTGTTCAAGGTTGCATTAATGTAGAAAATGTTCTATTTTTTTTAACCGCCTAGATATAGCGTTTATTTCAAAATTTCTGGGAGTTAAATAAACGTAAGATTTTAAATGTTATTTAAAAATAGAAAGCCCTTTTAAAATTTAGAAAAAGGAATAATCCTGAAGGCAATAAACACATGTAGGTACGTGCTAATTTTTCTGATTGCTCTAAATCATTTTTAATGACTTAACATGGAGTTAAAAAAAACGTACGATTTTAAATGTTATTAAAAAATAGAAGGACCTTTTTAAAATTTATAAAAAGGAAACATCGCGAAGCCGTGCTAATTTGTTGTTATTGTTCTAAATCGTTTATAACGAGAGTTTTTCTTGTTTGTGGGACGGTTTTTGGGCCAATGGGATTTAACGTGGAGTTAAAAAAACGAACGATTTTGAACTTTATTTAAAAATAGAAACACCTTTCAGTAGAATTAAGGAGCTTTATAAAATTCTTAAGTTGGTCCAAGAAGAAATTATGAACTTTTTTTCGCTCGCTGTGCTCCCAGAATGTATTCTGCAATCCAACATTATAAATGTTTTTAAGTCCGAGTACTGGTCTATTTAATAATTTCATAATTATTATAAAATTCTATATACCATTTCAATCACTTTATATCGATAATATCGTTTGGCCCCTACCAGACCAGAATCCTGGTTGCGCCACTGATCTGTATTGTGTTGTGTTTTTCGTGAGGGAGGGGCGGCAAACTCGAGGACCGCCGAGGGCAGCACAAACTCTAGCTAAGCCACTGATTACATAATGTAATTGCAGAATAAATAACTTTTGTTTAATTTTTTTTTAAAACTTCACACAATTTTATTTGCAAAAAAAAAACAATGTACTGTTAAGCCCCTATTACACTAGCAACTTTTGATGCGATTCAACTTGCAATGCAACTCGTGATGTGACTTGCAACTAGAACTTTGTAATAAATTTCTATATCACACTATGCAACCTAGTTCCCAATCAAGTTTTCAAATCTTCGTTTATGTCACTGGGCCGACATTCGGGTGAATCTCGAACGGTGTGAAGCCATTTTACTTTTAATTAGCGTTTTACTGAATTTTAAAATTTCAATTCTATTCTGGATATCCAAGTTAAATGCAGCTAAAAAGCAAAATGACTTTCCATCCACACGATTCTGCTGTGAATCTTAGGGAAAATTGTACATGATTTTCTTCAATGTCTGCACTCTTGGTTTGTATCCATATTGTGATCAACTAACAGGAAGCTCATAAACCGGAAGTCATGAAATAGAAAATTCGTTCAATGTTACATATGTCATTTCCGGCAAACGGCCTGATTGGTTGTTTGGCAGAAAGTTACATGAAAAGTCTTTCAGAAGTTGAACCTGTGCAACTCGGTGAGACTGAGTCTCACACTAGTTAAAAGAAAAGTTTTATCAAGTTGCATGTCACATCATACTATAAATATTGAAGTTGCATGTCACATTGCAAGTTTTCTTGCATCAAAAGTTGCTAGTGTAATAGCGGCTTTAGAAAAGACAAAGAAAAGTTGTTTTCATAGAACTTGTGCATGTTTTCTTTTAAGCTGTGTGTTTCTTTCTGACAACATCTGTTGATGTACTTTTTATGACTATTAAAACAGAGCAAGAGAGGTGACTAACTACAAAAACTTCATTGCCCTGAAGAAATCATAAATACATAATGTACTTGCAGAATAATTAAATAATGTTTTGGTTGTGAAATTTTACTTAAAAGAAACCATTTACCTCCAGAAATTTCTTTTCAAAATATTGTCAAGACTTACCCAAAACGATTTTTAAATTTTAAATTAAGTCAATAAAACCATAAAAAATTTAAAAATGAAGTGACTTTTTCCTGAGTTACCAAACGACGCCATTTTAAATTTCCAAAAACAAAAGTCTCCCCCCCCCACATTTTTGTGTTAAAGGTTGTCAACTCACATTTCCAGAATTCTTTAATCAAATAGATGTATTCCCTATTCCTATTCAACTCAATACAACCTTCCATGTGGGGAATAATTCAAATATTAAATCCATACTACTTTGAAATGAAAGTAATGTGAGCCAGTGACAACAGTATCAGAATTCGAGTAGAGGAGTAGACTTTGGTGGGGTTTGTTGCCAATGTCTGTTGTTTGGTGGCACATCTATCTGATAAAGTTCATTTATATGAAGTCAACTGATTTTTAATTTTTTAAATTATATTAATCACTTATTAATACATTTTTAAAATCGTTTTGGTAATCGTTGAATAATTCTTGACAATATTTTAACAAGAAATTTGTGGAGGTAATGGTCTCTTTAATTTTATGTGCAGAAAAAAGTGTAATTTCGATACTTGAATGTGCAGTCAGGAAAAAAACCCAAGAAAAGAGGGTTGGTTTATAGTCGTTCATTCAAGCCGTTTCTTTGGAACACATTGTCCATTGATGCACCACTAACAAAATAAAAATAAACTTCATTAATCTAAGATGATAAGATTGACTTGTGCCATATTGTAAGTGCTTATAACTTTTTAGGGGGGTTGCTATTTTCATGAATGGCAGAACAGTCCGAAAAAGTGGAACAACAGTAGGAACAGTCGGTACAATAGAAGGAGCAGTCGGAAGGTTTAGTTAAATTAA
The DNA here is from genome assembly GCA_036925085.1 of Brachycybe producta. NCBI lineage: Eukaryota > Metazoa > Arthropoda > Diplopoda > Playtdesmida > Andrognathidae > Brachycybe > Brachycybe producta. The sequence goes on from JAUPFP010000020.1 coordinate 2,741,259, forward strand.
GCTTGTTGCAAGGGATCTGTGTGGCACAGCCCCCCCCAGTTTTTTAAAAATCACTTCATCAAATTTTTCCATTGTTCCAACCATTCCTTCCTATTGTCAAATTAGGAAACAGTCGGAACAGTGGACTAACTTGATGAAATAAATTCTTTAAAAACTGGGAGAGGGGGCTGCGCCTTCAGGCCCACTGCGACAAGCTTAATTGAAATAAACCTGACCTTCCTACTGTTCCTACTGTTGTTCCGACTGTATCTACTGTGGTTCCGACTGTATTTACTGTGGTTCCGACGATACAGTCAGAACCATAGTACCACCGTAGATACATACTGTGGTTCCGACTGTATCTACTGTGGTTCCGATTGTATCTACTGTAGTTCCGACTGTATCTACTGTGGTTCCAATTGTATCTACTGTGGTTCCAATTGTATCTACTGTGGTTCCGACTGTATCTATTGTGGTTCTGACTATCTACTGTGGTTCCGACTGTTCCTGCTGTGGTTCCGCCTGTTCCTGCTGTGGTTCCGACTGTTCCTGTTGTGGTTCCGACTGTTCCTGCTGTGGTTCCGACTGTTCCTGCTGTGGTTCCGACTGTTCCTGCTGTGGTTCCGACTGTTCCTGCTGTGGTTCCGACTGTTCCTGCTGTGGTTCCGACTGTTCCTGCTGTGGTTCCGACTGTATCTACTGTGGTTCCGACTGTATCTACTGTGGTTCCGACTGTATCTACTGTGGTTCCGACTGTTCCTGCTGTGGTTCCGACTGTTCCTGCTGTGGTTCCGACTGTTTCTGCTGTGGTTCCGACTGTTTCTGCTGTGGTTCCGACGGTTCCTGCTGTGGTTCCGACGGTTCCTGCTGTGGTTCCGACGGTTCCTGCTGTGGTTCCGACGGTTCCTGCTGTGGTTCCGACGGTTCCTGCTGTGGTTCCGACGGTTCCTGCTGTGGTTCCGACTGTATCTACTGTGGTTCCGACGGTTCCTGCTGTGGTTCCGACTGTATCTACTGTGGTTCCGACGGTTCCTGCTGTGGTTCCGACTGTTCCTGCTGTGGTTCCGACTGTTCCTGCTGTGGTTCCGACTGTTCCTGCTGTGGTTCCGACTGTTCCTGCTGTGGTTCCGACTGTTCCTGCTGTGGTTCCGACTGTTCCTGCTGTGGTTCCGACTGTTCCTGCTGTGGTTCCGACTGTTCCTGCTGTGGTTCCGACTGTTCCTGCTGTGGTTCCGACTGTTCCTGCTGTGGTTCCGACTGTTCCTGCTGTGGTTCCGACTGTTCCTGCTGTGGTTCCGACTGTTCCTGCTGTGGTTCCGACTGTTCCTGCTGTGGTTCCGACTGTTCCTGCTGTGGTTCCGACTGTTCCTGCTGTGGTTCCGACTTGTTCCGACTGTTCCGCCGTTCATAAAAATAGCACCCCCTGCCCTCTCACTTTTGGACATGTGATGTGTATCTAAATTAGTTTTGACTTGTATCCTACCGATTCACTATTTTCACTACACTGTGATCCTTCATAAGCTGGTCCAGATGTTTCTCTTCCGTCAACTGAATCGAAATTACACCATAATTTAGCACAGACGAGGTCCACATACTTAACCTTCATAAAAGAAATACAGGCATTTTTTTTTATACTTCAAATTTTTGGATGGGTTCAAGTTTAGGCTCGGCGGTTATTTAGTAATATTTACGTCAAAATAACTGGCTCTTCCGTGTTTAGCTTTACAGTGTTCATCCAAGCTAGCCACTTCTCCTGGATGCGGTTGATTATTTTCCTCAATTTCGTTGGTAGCTGGGTTACTCAATACGCATGATGACTGTGGTAAACTTTTAAAATATGATTTGTTACTACTGGTATTATTAAGAGGATGTTCAATTGTATAATTGGGACTTAGCAAAATTTCGTACGAAATTATTTTATTTACGAGATGATAGATTTTGATGTCACTTCCGGCGCATTTCATTGTAAAATAAAGGTTTCGTACAAAATAATCATTAAATTTACGAAAATTTTTGAATTTCTTCCTTGATAATTTTGAATGAAACGAAATAAACGCGCGTAATACCTTGTACAAACATGAGTTAAATGAATTCAAATTAAATGTGTTTAGGTGAATTATACGAAATCCAGTTAAGGACATGAATCCAAATAAAAATTGACTTTATTATTATTTTAAATTGAAATACTAAATCAATATTTTGTCAATAGTTTCTATATTATATTTAAGTATTAACTCAATATTTTGCCCTTCACAGAGCTCTGTAAAACACGTTTATTATTTAAATGCATTTAGATTATCAGGTGTGTACTAGGTATAAGCGTTGTAACACCGTTTGAGAAACCTGAAAAAGAAGCCATTTTTCTATGGCTTCGGTGGAAAGCGATCCGATTCTAAAGAGATAACCACCAATATGTCAAATTTCTCCATTTGAGATAAGAGTATTCAATACAGAGAACCGTGGGAGCTCGCACATAGAGTCAAGAGGGGGGCACTGCCCCCCCCCTCCTCTTCCTAGATAATTAATATCTAATTTTTATTACCTACTACTATTTATTGGTTTTTAACCAGTTTCTTATTAAAGCACTAAAGATCTAAAGCCGATGCTACAATATTATGTGCAACACAGGCGTACGTGTTGCACATAGCAGCAACGAACTGAATTATTGCTCCTCATAAATTGAAAGCAATAGAATTTTCAAATAGGACTTGGTTCTTTTTTCGAGCAACCATTTCAGCCAACAGCCAATAAAAACCCAGGCAATTAGAAATCGGGACATACAGAAGTTGGCTCCGCCCTTTTTATGACGACCGGCAACTTCTAATTGGTTTGGTGTGTGGTTCGACGTTAAAAAGTGCGAGCATGTGACGTCAGACTACATAACCAACCAATTAGAAGTTGCGTTCGTCATAAAAAGGGCGGAGCCAACTTCTACTCATCCCGTTTTCTAATTGCGTGTTGACCATTGTGCTTTGCCCCATCTTGAGAAAAATTCTGTGGGCGCCCGTGTGCAGAGAAGAATAAGGGTTAGCAAATTTACCTTTAGCAGTAATTATTTAGTCAAAAATGATTACACAAGTTGCCATATAAGGCAAACGTTTTCGTTTTTTTTTTTTTGGTTCTTCGAGGTTTGTTTCACTAACTCAAAAGTGTAATGTTAAGTCTCTAATGTGTGTGGTAACATACTTGAGTGTGTAGGAGATTTGATTGATTGAACATGGAGAGAAGAGGGTTCTTCTTTTGCCTGTGCCAATTTTGTAACTCATAAGGTACCCATCACTCCATGGCCAACTGGTTGCTCCTGGATTTCCAGGAGGGCTGTGGTTACTATCACCATCATGTGCAGATCGAAGCCTGTTAATTATAAAATTGAAATTAATTGAATTTCTGAAATAAACTCATCTGAGTTAGTTTTTTTTTTCTTTCTGTTTCTTGTTCGTCAAAATAAGTGTAAATAATATTTGACAGGCAATTAGAAAACGGGATGAACAGAAGTTGGCTCCGCCCTTTTTATGACGAACGCAACTTCTAATTGGTTGCTTATGTAGTCTGACATCACATGCTCCGCCCTTTTCAACGTCGAACCACACAACAAATCAACTCGAGGGGACTAATAACGTAACGATTCACATAAGAGGAATCTAGAAGCATTTGACAGAATCAGATTGATCCGAATCGTAGATATTATACTCGGATCGATCTTTTTCTTGTAAACTTGACTGTATTGTGGAAACCCAGAGGTCTATCAATAAATGATAACAGACACGTGGGTTTCGTTTATTCTTTCAATATGTCTGCCATTGGTTGAATGAGAAGGGTAATTTGCATAGGCTGCGCTGAAAGGAAGAGTCGACAGCCGGTTCCCCGTCCCCTAAAGAAGTTATAGTGTAACGAACCACCTTGTCAGCTGAGAGAACTAGGTCAATCCTCTGTACATTAGTACATAGGGTTGACAAAGTTCCAGGCCAATCTACAACAAAAACAAACGATCCACAAAAAACTAAGTGAGCTAGGAGCGCTCCTGGACTGATCGTTTCAATAGGACTACCTTGTAGTGGAGGGGTAGTCTTGGTAAGGGGCCTGCCTGAGGTTATAAGAGTACAAAATCATCTGAAACATCGTCTGCTTTCCCGTAGCAGATGACACTTTGGCCGGTATTGGAGGTAAAAGCTGTCTGCAGAATCGTCTGCTTCATCCTAGCAGACGACACTTTGGACAACGCTACACGATAACGAAGGCAGCTACTTTACAGATGTAGCCTCTGAAAAAACTTTTTGTGCTTTGAAACTGTTTTTCATGTTTTGATATTATTCTTATTAACTATACTGAAACAAACATGCAATGGGGTGAGTGAGTTGGAGCTACATTGGAGATCAGAACTTTAAAAAAAAGCTGGGTGTGTTTATTGTTATAACCACTACTTGTTAAGCCTGGAAGACACACAAAGAAACAAAAAGTCATTTTCTTTTTCTGTGTCTCTGTTGTTCAGACATAAAAACAAAAAAAGTAATGAAGAAAGTTGCACACCCTCTATTGAGCAAGAAAAGAAACATTATATTTATTGCCAAAATGAATTCAGTTTACATTTTTGTGATGTCACATGCTTCTTTCTGATTGGTTGGAATTTGAACGGAATATTTTGAGAACGGAAAAAGTTGAGCTTTGTTCAACTCATTTTTAATGCATTTTCCGTTCACTTTTCATGGAAAATGTTCTCATTTAAATATTCTGTTGTGATTTCCTGAGCAGAATTCTGCGTGTGTTCCAAGTTTAAGAGTTTTGTCACACTGCATGATTAGTTTTAGGGAGTTGCTATTTTCAGTTTTATTGTTAATCACCATTTTATGTGATTAAATTCATTGAAATGATATATAGGTTGGCTTTAAGTAAAACAAAGTATTATGTGATGGTAAGCTAGTTTTTGGGAGTGGGTGGCAGACAAAAAATGAACTGTCCAAAAAGGTGTTTAGGGTAGTATGTTACCCATTGGGAGGGAAGGAAAAAAAGTTCTGTTAATTGCTCAAAATCTATTGGTGAAACTTTTTAATCAAAATTCTGTTTTAAATAAATTTCTTTTGAGATTTTTCATAAGCAAATTTTTAGATGTTTTTGTGTTTTGTTTTGTTTTTGGTCGTTTTTTTTGGTGTTTTTGATGGTTTTTCACTATTTTATTTTTTGTTGATTCAAAAAAAATTTAGGGATTTTTTGTGGTTTTTAATTTTACATTTCAACTATGTAGGGTGAGATCAATGTTAATTTTTCACCACCTTTTAACCCTTGTGATCAGTGAGCACAGGTTTATTTTATTTTATGGAAAAAAGAAAAAAATATTTTGCTAAATTTTTAATTTAAAAAGTACAAATGTGAAACAATTGACCAGATAATAACAAACATCTTGTGACACTATAAATGAATTAATGAAATAAAAAGTATAATAATAATGAAAAATTGTGTGGCAACCTGGTCTGCTCAATTTTAACTTTTGATTGAGTAGACGAATTTCCCTGGGTGAGAGGTCAGATGTGACCTCTGTCCCCTCCAGGTGGAGTTGCCTGGAGGTTTCTTGTGGCCTAGTCAACCACAGGATCTGGGCAGTGTGTTGTAGGCAGCTGTATGGACTAGACCTGTGGGTGGAGGTCTGGTTGACCTCCACTGGCCAGCTCATCTTTTTCATCTCTTTGTTGCCTTTTGGCCTTGGTGCCTCTGTATAAAGTGCTTTTGGGGCTGGTCAAACGGACCAGCCCTTATTTGTAAATATCATCATTGCCTTCACTCAACGTAAGTGTAATTAAAACATTTTAATCATCACTTGCTTGTGTCTGTGTGTTTTCTTGGGGGTTTACCACGGGAGGGTGGGTTTCTGATTTGGGGAAACTCCACCGTTCTTTCCGACCTCTTTTGGCCGATAAATCGTGTCGGCTCGTGGTGAAACAGGAGTTTCACCGCGATATTCTCGACGAGGCTGCGTGTCACCGTCGTGTCACCGTCGAGGGAAGCTCTGTGCCGGCACCACCCGAGGGGTGCACCGTGGGAGAGGCGGCTGCAGGTACGGTCCCGTCTCCGTCGTCGGAGCTCTGTGACCGGTAGGTGAGAACATTTTGAAGTTTTTGTTTACCGCGTATTGTAACGGTCCGGCGGGACGTTACAATTGCATAGAATTTTTATTTTTAATTTTAAACTTAATATACCTTTTATATGTGTGTAGTAATAAAAATTGAAATGCAAATAAAATCCAATATAAGAATTCACATATTACTTATCCAATAAAGGAACTCCATAAGATTCTTCATCTGATGAAGATTCACTGGGAAATTCTTCTCCAGAGTCTATTTTTAGTAAAGTAATGAAACTTTACAACTTATGGACCCCTATTTCACACCTATATTTATATCAGGGTATTAAAACCATTTTAAAGAAGGACTTTTTTTCCAAAAAAAACACAGCCATTATGTGTCTCAATGTTGTAAAGATATTTTTTGGCAACATAGGTCATATAAGTTTTTGTAAGGGTTCAATATCCAATGGGGACTCAATTTGGCCCATAACATTGTATAAATTTTCAGATTTAAATTAAAATCAGTTTAGTTTTTCTAAAACAGGAGCATGATGAGCACCTTTGGAATAAAAGGTAAAACAATCAAATGTCAGGCTAGAGAGGTGATTATAATGTTTTAAAATTTATGGAAAATGAAAGAGACAATATCAGTACGCAAATAGGTTTCCAGTTTGCTACTCAAAGAGCAGCTGAAGCAACAAAAGTTTCTAAAAAAACGATTCTTAAAATTGCCAAGAAAGGAGAAAAAGGTGATTTTTATACACCAGGAAAAAAAGACAAAGGGAAGCCAGTGTTACAAATTTAGATCATTTTGATGAAAATGTTGTTCGCAGAGTTGTGCATCAATTCTACAGAGAAAAAGTTTCCAACTGTCAGCTGAATACTGACAGTACTCCGAAAGGAAATTTGCTTCAGTGGGCAAATGACAAGTTTAAGGAAGATTCTACATAAATTTGGTTTTCATTGGGTGAAACATGATGGGAGAAAGTTTCTTCTGAATAAACCACACATTGTCTCTGCAAGACGAAATTTTCTCAAAATAATGAGAAAAAATAGGGAAAGTGAAGCACCTAGGCCAGAAGTTTATTTGGATGAAACATGGATTAATTCATAATACACATTAAAGAAAACCTGGCTGGACACTACTTTTGACAAGGCTTCAGGACCTGAAGTTCCAGCAAGTAAAGGCGCACGTTTCATAGTTTGCCATGCTGGTACTAAAGATGGCTTCATACCCAATGCAGGTCTAATTTTAAGTCTAAAACTAAGTCTGGTGATTACCATGATGAAATGAATTCTGAAAACTTCAAAAATTGGTTTATAAAACAATTACTTCCAAACATTCCACCGAACAGTTTAATCATCATGGATAATGCTCTTTATCATAGTGTCCAAATTGACAAAGCCCCAAAAACTAACTCCCGGAAAGATGTGATAAATGATTGGCTGTGACGAAATGGAATCCCGTATATTTATAACATGCTAAAGATGTCATCAGTGCCTAAAAATTGTATGTTATTGATGAATTAGCTGTTGCCCATGGTCACACTGTGGTAAGATTACCACCTTACCATTGTGATCTAAATCCTATAGAACTTATTTGGGCAAATGTTAAAACTATGTTGGCCAAAATAATACTGAGTTTCAAAATCGTGCCATGGAACATCTATGGGAAGCTGCAGTCAGCCATATCACTCCAGCAGACTGGGCAGGCTGTGTAAGTCATGTAAAGATACTGGAGGAAACATACTGGGAAAGTGATGGAATTTTGGATGAAATTCTAGATTATCCCAGTGTTGTTATATACTTAGAAGACGACTCTGACTCTGGAGAAGAATTTTCCAGTGAATCTTCATCAGATGAAAAATCTTATGGAGTTCCTTTATTGGATGAGTAATGTGTGAATTCTTATATTGGATTTTATTTGAATTTCAATTTTTATTACTACACACATATAAAAGGTATATTAAGTTTAAAATTAAAAATGAAAATTCTATGCAATTTTTCATTACTATACTTTTTATTTAAATAATTCATTTATAAAGTGTCACAACATGTTTGTTATTATCTGGTAAATTGTTTCACATTTGTACTTTTTAAATTAAAAATTTAGCAAAATATTTTTTTCTTTTGTCCATAAAATAAAATAAACCTGTGCTCATCAGTGAGCACAGGTTTATTTTATTTTATGGACAAGGGTTTTTTTAAGGGTTTTTTGGTGGTAAACAGTTTTTCTCCTTTGTAATAAGTGCATAAAAGTGAAAAAATAACATTGATTTCACCCTACAGAGTTGAAATGTAAAATTAAAAACCATCAAAAACACCAAAAAAAACGGCCAAAAACACAAAACAAAAAACCACAAAAACATCTAAAAATTTGCTTATGAAAAATCTCTAAAGAAATTTATTTAAAACAAAATTTTGATTAAAAAGTTTCACCAATAGATTTTGCTTTTCATTTATTTTCAATGTGTTTTTTCCAGATTTAATTTGACACAACTAAACTCCAAGGGCTGTCATCAATGTTCATTTTAGGACCAGTTTTCCCCCCTTTTTACAACCACTAAGCAATTAACAGAATTTTTTTTTTACCCCCCCCCCAATTGGTAACATACTACCCTAAAAACCTTTTTGGACAGTTCATTTTGGGTCTGCCACTCACTCCCAAAAACTAGCTGTTCATTCTTTCGTTGCGCCGAGTATAGATTGTTTTACAAGTGTTTAAAAATAAGTTCCAATATCGTATTTGTTTTAAAACACCCAGCTAATTTCCTACTGCAACACTTTTAGTCATTTTTTTATGCTATTGAATTGCACAGAGGAAAGAAATGAGCAAATGCCTATATTATAGTTTTGCCAACTACACTTGTTACAGACAAGTCCAATTTCACTTATTCCCAACAACTTGTGATCTACAATTGTAATCTAAAACCCTTATTGTTACTCACAAGACTTGTAGTTTTGTACAGTGGCATAGCTAGGCATGGTTGCGCCCCAATGCTTAAAACTTTGCGCCCCCTTACCTCCCCCTCCACTTAGTCCTCATACTGGGGGGGTGCTATTTTGATGAATGGCGGAACAGTCACAAGGTTAGATTTAGTAAAATGAAGCTTGTTGCAGAAAGTCCGAGGGGCGCACCCCCCCTTTTTTTAGAATTATTAAATCAAATTAATTCATTGTTCCGACCGTTCCTCCCGTTGAACATATTAGGAAACAGTTGGAACAATGAACTGATTTGATATAATAATTCTTTAAAACGTCGTGCGGCTGCGCCCCCCTTTCATTTCGTTTTTTGTGCCCCCAAACCTCCTGTGCCCCCCCCCCCCCCCCCCCCCCGCAGTTGCAGGTCTTGAAGGTCCCTAGCTACGCCACTGGTTTTGTGTACAAATGTTCGTGAAACACCTGTAACCAACAAGTTGTGATTACAAGGACTTGTATAAACCTACAATTGTTACTAACAAGACTTGTAGTTTTGTGAAACGGTCCCCAGATGTCTCTACCAGTCTAATATCTTTTCAAATAATGTTTTGTTTATTTCGCAACATTTTCCGAACGATGCACTTCTTTTTCTGATTTTTTTTATGCCAAAATTAATTGGGGGCGACTGAATAAGCGCCAAATTGAACAAACGCCAAACTGAATAAGCGCCAAATGGAACAAACGCCAAACTGAATAACTGCCAAATTTTTGGTTTTTATTCAGTTTGGCGTTTGTTCCATTTGGCGCCTTTTCAGTTTGGCATTTGTTCCATTTGGCAGTTATTCAGTTTGGCATTTGTTCCATTTGGCAGTTATTCAGTTTGGCGTTTGTTCCATTTGGCGTTTATTCAGTTTGGCGTTAGTTCAGATTGGCGTTTGTTCAATTTGGCACTTGTTCAATTTGGCGCTTATTCAATTTGGCGATTGTTCAATTTGGCGCTTGATCAGCGCCACCCCTGAAAAGCATCAAAATTGTCAGTTAGGCCTACTTGGTATACAGGCATCTGTAGACAGCTTCAGAATTTTTTTGACTCCGCCCTTTTATGAGCAAATATCAACGAATTAGAAATAAAAAGGGCGGGCATGTAACATCAGACCCAGTAACAAACCAATTAGAAGTTGATGACGCGCCTCATAAAAATGCGGAGCCAAAGAAATTTTGAAGCTGTCTACAGATGCCTGTCATGGTATCACTTCTTAACCGAACATGTGTACCAGTTTATAGTGCCATAAGTTTGCTTAAGATTAGTACACACCACATCCTTTGTTGCGATACATTGTTCCGTGTCCACACCTGCACTCAGTTTCTCTTCATCCTTCTGGCTTTCACCATTTAAATATTACCAGTGGAAGTGGCCCTTGCAATATGGGCCTACACAGTGATTCATAAAAAGGGGCAAATAAAGGTGGCACTTATCAAGCGCCGAATTGAACAAGCGCCAAATTGAATAAGCGCCAAAATGTGAGGTTAGGTTAGGTTAGGTTAGGTTTGGTTAGGTTAGGCTAGGTTAGGTGTAAATTGCACATTCTGACGTCTATAAAAGCTCACAATATTTGGACCATCAGAATTTACAAAAACTTGAATAACCGCCAAACTGAATAAAAGCCAAATGGAACAAACGCCAAACTCAATAAGCGCCAAATGGAGCAAACGCCAAACTGAATAAGTGCCAAATGGAACAAATGCCAAACTGAATAACCACCAAATTTTTGGCTTTTATTCAGTTTGGCGTTTGTTTCATTTGGCACTTATTCAGTTGGGCGTTTGTTCAACTTGGCACTTATTCAGTCGCCCCCAAATAAAGCAGAAACGGTGGTGGGCACACAAGCTGTTCTCAGCTGAGAGCACATTCAGTTTAAGCCTTTTGGACACCCTGAAATTGGAAGATGGTGCAGGATTTCTAAATTTCATTTCTTTTAGTTACCAATGTAGTCAGAAGACCATAACTTCCCACAAACACAATTTATAGAGAAGTTCCTCAATTAGTTTAACAATAATTTCAGTGGTCCACATCTTTTACTAGACTTAACAAACGATGTGGACCACTGAAAAAGACTCAAAGGGCTCAGTTTGCTTTTAATTAATTATTAAAGATGTCTTTAATAATTAAAAGCAAACTGAGCCCTTCCAGTTTTTGTTCATGTTTCAAAAGACGTCCAGGCTACAAAATGTTCTGCAACAATGTTGAAATGTTTCCCATTTCGATGGGAATCAAAAAACATTAATCTGAGCTGCCGCGATTCAGCCCCGCAACATTTCAACATTATTGTAGGACAGAATCGCAACCGACGTGATTCAGCCCCGCAACAGTGTATCGCAACAAAGGTCCCAGTGCGTACTGCTTTTTACAGATAGATTACTCGTTTATTATATGCCGGCATCAATAAGATACAGTACACTGTTAAAACAGAAGGAGCCAAATCGGTGACATTTGTTTCAAAAAGGAGCCAAATTTCACCCTCATAAAAAAGTCCAGCATTTTCAACTCTAACAACAAGAAATATTATTTTAAGGTTGACATTTGGCACCTAACATTACAGATAGGTGTTAAGCCTAAAAACTGACAAAAGACCCCACAATCTACACAAGATACTGAAAAAACTTTGGACAGCACAGGCCCTTAAGCCATTTGGCAGCACACCTTGAATTCATGTGCACAAGCATGTGTTCACAAGCATGTATCCATACACTAAATACCATATAAGCATGTATTCATACACTAAAATGTCCCTATAGAGTCCCTATAGGGACTCTATAGGGACTCTATAGGGACATTTTAGTGTATGAATACATGCTTGTATGGTATTAAACTATGCCCAATGGTACATCCTGTTCAGGCCTATAGAACTTGCCACTCCTTTATAAAACAAAGGATTCATGATTCAGGATATTTGTGGTTTGTCATTTAGTTTTAGACCAATTTTAAAATTGACCATTGAAAGCAGCAATATTCTCTAGGTATTCAACAATTATTTTGTGGATTTCTCCTCATTTTAAAGTAATAACTTGGTTTTCATTTTGCTATTTTTTATCTTTTCATATCTAGTGTATAAAACCAGACTTGAGAAAACAAATTTTAGTTATTTTATGGGCCTCAGTGTGTGTTCTTTGAAACACTTGAGTTTTAGGTCGTTTTTACACTTTGTTTTACTAGTATTACTTTTTTTTTATAAAAATAGTGTGCAACTTCATCTAATCACTTGTATTTTAGCTCTTTTTTCACACTTTTTTTGTTGTTTTACTTTGTTTTATAAAACGAGTGAGCAAATCCCATCTAAACACTTGAGTTATAGCTCCTTTTTGCACTTTTATAATTGTATTATTTTGTTGTACAGGGCTGTTTTTAGACTTGTAGTGTTGTAAATTGAAAAAAAAGTGTTCGTTTTTTTTAAAAACGTGTTCCTTTTTTTAAAAAAACGTGTTTTTACAATAACTATAAAAATACACCTGAAATTCAGGCTATAAGAAAGCAAAGGAACCATAAAAACTGCTTTGTATCTTGTAGTGTTGTAAATTGAAAAAAAAAACGTGTTCGTTTTTTTTAAAAAACGTGTGTTTACAATAACTATAAAAATACACCTGAAATTCAGGCTATAAGAAAGCAAAGCAACCATAAAAACTACTTTGTATCTTGTGTTGTAAATTGAAAAAAAAAACGTGTTTGTTTTTTTAAAAAACGTGTTTGTTTTTTTAAAAAACGTGTTCGTTTTTTTAAAATACGTGTTTGTTTGTTTTTAAAACGTGTTCGTTTTTTTTAAAAACGTGTTCGTTTTTTTGAAAAAAAACGTGTTTTTAAAAAAATACAGCGAAAAGAAAATTAAAAAAACGTGTTCGTTTTTTTTTAAAAACGTGTTCGTTTTTTTTTTAAAAAACGTGTTTTTAAAAAAATACAGCGAAAAGAAAATTAAAAAAACGTGTTTAAAAACAAAAACAAAACGGCAGGAAAAAAAATGCAAGAAGAAAAAAAACTGATCAGTTTTAAGTACTTGTCCCCAAGATTACTGAATGATTCAGTTAAAAAAATAGTAATAGTAAAAAAACACGCTCATTTTCAACACTCGTAGGGTTGGGAAATGGAAAATAAGAAAAATAAAAAAAAACGTTTTTTTTATAGGAGAAAAAACACGTTTTTTTTACAACACTATTATCTTGACCTACTCTTGTATATTAGCTGACTTTTACTATTTACCCCATCCAGCATTGAATTTATAAAATTAAAAAAAAAGTTTCAAAAATTTCCAAAAAAAGATTTTTTATTTTTTTTATTTTTTGGCGCCCTTCCATAGGTGGCGCCCCTTGTGGCTACACGCCTCGCACGCCCCTAAAAACGACCCTGTTGTTGTATAATAAGGTATATACAAAGCACTTGAGTTTTAGCTCTTTTTTGCACTTGATTTTACTAGTTTTACTTTCTTTTGTAAAACGAGTTGGCAAATTTATTTAAACAGTTGAATTTTAGCTCTTTTGGCACACTTTTTAGATGTTTTACTTTGTGTTCTAAACAAGTGGGCAAATTCATTGAAACAATAGTTTTAGCTAATTTTTTGACACTTTTTCAGTAATTTTACTTTGTTTTGTTGCAATAGGGTGAAATTCAATGGCTAATTCCTTTGTATGCACTATGCCATGTTGCAACAATAGACAGTTTACATCATTTTCAAGATTTTTTCAAGATTCTTTCAACATTTGAGAATTAGACATTGCAAAGATCTTTTGTTTAGTGTAATTTGTGGGATTAATGGGTGCTTATGTGAATTCTGGGTTCTTGATGGTTATAGGAAGCATTGTCAGCGAAAACACAAGACTGTTACTTTTCGTGATTCTTTTTTATCAGGAGGTTCTGAGATTATTAATGGTGAAGTACCTGAATGTTTTGATTGTGATGACACGTTAGATGAAACTAGAAGTCATGAAGATGATACTGAAGACTTTCTTCATCATATGCAGACTGGAGCTGCGATGTTTACATTAAGGCTCAGGGAAAATCACATGCTACCAGTTTCAGTTTATACTGACATTGTTGGTAGTTTTAAAACTACAACACAAGCTATAATCGAACAAATGCTGGGAATGCTTGAAAAAAACTTGAATAAAACTGGAATAAACATGGATGCAGGTCTAAAAGAACAACTTGATGCCAAAAATTTAGTTGATGCTGTGTTTAAGCATTGTGAAAGTGACCATTCACTTTCAAAGTATTGTCAAAATCACTTGAATTATGTGAGCCCAACAGAACATGAGTTTGACAATGAAAAGGCATACTATGTTTCCATAGGAAAAATGTTAAGGTGCTTATTAAAAATGTGGATGCTTTTGACATGTTTCAACCACAAGATGATCACAGTGACACTTTAATGTCATACACAGATGGAATTCAATGCAAACAGAATCCAATCTTTCAAAACAAATCCACGATCATAATTCTTCATTTGTAAAATGATGAATTTGAAGTGTGCAATCCTCTTGGGGCAAAGCGAAAGAAGCATAAATTAAATGCAGTTTATTATACGATTGGAAACCTGAAGCCTAAATTTAGATCTAAATTAAAGTATATCATTCTGTCATTGTTAGTCAAGCATATTGCAGTTGTAAAAAATGGTTACCATGCAATGTTTCAACCAATGTTGAATGAACTGCAAACACTAGAAACCGATGGGTTGCAAGTAACAATAAATAATGAAGTTCATTTTCTTGTTTTTGTTGCTACTGTGTCTGTAGACAATTTGTCGAGCCATGGTATTGGTGGCTTTCGTCAGACATTTTCTTCTGGTAGAGTGTGTAGATTTTGCATGGTGCACCATGATGAAATATCTACTAAAACAAAGGAAGAAGTTGTGTTGCGCTGAACTACAATGCACAAATATCATGTAGAAGCAAGTAAATTTCCAGAAAATATTTTCTCTTATGGTGTAAAAGGTCCCTCAGTTTTTTCATGTCTTAAAAACTTTGATCCCATCACATGCCTTCCTCCTGATCCCATGCATGACTGCTTAGAAGGAGTCTTGCCAACTTTAATGACATTGATAGTTAAAGATTTGTGTGCAAATGGTCATTGTAATTTAGGCAACATCAATTCATTTTTAAATAATTAATTTTCATTACCAAGGGGCGGATAAAAAAAATAAACCTGATCCATTTTCCGAAAAATATGATGTAGTTGGGTCAGCATCTCAAAAGTGGTGTCTTTTTCGGCTTTTCCCTTTTCTAGTACCAATACAAAAAGATAAAAAACTTTTAAAACAGTACTCTTACGCAAGAGAAATTACGAATTACGTATTTTCTCCATGCATTAAGCCAGATTCTTTGTCAACTCTTCAAGAATTGATTTCTGAATTTTTGAAACTTGTTAAACACTGCTTTCCCGAATTTAACTTGACTCCAAAATTCCATTTTTTAATACACTACCCAACGGCAATAATTATGTTTGGTCCTTTGAAACACTTGTGGTGTATGTGATTTGAAGCAAAACACCAATACTTCAAGTCCCTTACAAAGCACCTAAACAATTTTATTAATTTACCAAAAACACTGAGTAAATGTCATCAGTTGTACATGTCTTACAACTACAGCTCCACTTCATTTTTTCAAAACAGAAATTCAACTGCCTGTGAGTGGAAAAAAAGATTTTTCATTGCCTTTCCTTCTGGGAAGAGGTTAATTTTCAAATTAACTTCTCAATGAAATGTGGTTAAATGGTTTCATCTAGGTGAAAAAAAGGCGCCTACAAAGAAACATTGCTAATTGACACCTTCAGGGTGAAAATTGTCTCTTTCCCAAAATGTGGCCAAATGGTTCCATCTAGGAGAAAAAAGGCCCCTGCTATGAAATGTGGCCAAATGTCACCTTAGGGTGAAAATTGTCTCCTTCACAAAATGTGGCCAAATGGTTCCATCTAGGAGAAAAAAGGCCCGTGCTATGAAATGTGGCCAAATGGCACCTTTATCGTGCTTTTTGTCACCCACAGCAATGGGGTGCCAAAAAGCTCCCTCCAAATAAGGTACTAAAAAGATCTATAAAGGGTGCCATATATACGGGACAAGGTTTGGAACCCCAAAAAGAGCCATTTGGTACCTTCTGTTTTAACAGTGTAAGCTTAGCATAATTACCTCCCATACTATTTTCAAGCAAGTTTCTTCTACTACTGAAATTGTATCTGTAAAAAAAAGTTCATAAATATATAAACTTTAAAAATAGTTTTAAATATTTTAAATTTCAGTCGTTGAATGTAATGATGTATATTTACTCTGTTAAAAACAAAGCAGTATCATGATTTGTTTTGAAATGAAATCTGATTTGAACATCCATTTTCCGAACAAATCTAAAGTTTGGTCTGGATCTGAAACAAGAAACCTTTGAAACACAAAAGGGGTATCTGTTTCAGTCTAAACCCAAAAGAGTAAAGAAATACCATAATGATGTTAGTATCATTTATTGAGTTATAATTTTTTTTAATCCTAGGATTCGTGTAAAGCCAAGAGTGGAAAATCAGTCGTCTTACAAATTGCAATAACTATATTCTACCGATGTAGGCCTACCAGGTTCGCAATAGCATTCAACATTTTATTTTTCATTTTTAAATGAACTGATCGGGTAAACTACTGTTCGTTGACCGTAAATTGCATAATCGACTGATATTTAGTGCATTGTAAAGCATAAACAAATGAAATAAAACTTACAGGAGGAGTTTCAAAATTCATTTAAAATGGAGACCTGCATAAAGCCCATGGGCCAGTGGGCTTTTGCAAAAGCACAGTCCAGTCTTTGGGTTGGCATTTTTATGTTAAAGGCCCATGGGCTTGGTGGGCTTTGTGGGCCTGGTCGGTTTTGTGGGCTTCATGGGCCTGGTGGGCTTCATTGGTCTGGTGGGCCTTTTCACCCTGGTGAGCATCGTGGGCCTCATGGGGTTGGTGGCCTTTGTGGGCATCACGGGTGGAACGCGTTTGATCATTTCTCTCATGGGACTCTACAAATGTACAGAACTGAATCACATATATTATTTCACACACTATACAATATACATGAATATAAAAGTATGACAAATTTCTCACTGACCCATCAATAAAATAAACATCAAAGCCATTAATGGGACAGTTTCTTGGAAAGCATATGAACTTGTGAACCATTTAGTATGGAAATTGGAGACCTACACAAAACCCATGGGATGGTGGGCTTTTGCAAAAGAACACCATCCCATGTGCTTGGCTTGGATCGGCATTTTTATGTTAAAGGCCCATGGGCCTGGTGAGCTTAGTGGGCTTTGTGGGCCCGATGGGCTTTGTGGGCATGGTGGGCTTTGTGGAGCTGGGCCCAGTAAAAATTCTCATGGGGTGGGATTTAAATTTTTACACAAACTGAAGAATGTGGTGATCTTCTTTTAAAAATGCGATAAAAAGTTAATCATTGTGGAAGTGATTCTGAGAGTTTAAACTCTTTGCTGTGACGAGTAATAACGGAAGCTGCCTGTTGTGATTGCATTAGAAATTTAGTTGTTTGAATATTAACATCGTGAAAAACTAACAATTTCTGTGTGTGTAGGATTTGCACATTTATTGAATGTGTTTTATGTCAATTTATTTAATTTTTTTTGTTAATATATTTATTTTATTAAAATATAAGTTAAATTTCTTTTTCGATATTGCCGTAAGCTAATAAAAATAAACTAGTCAATACTACTAGCTTATGACTTATCTTCCACATTGTCATCAACATATTTCATTATTGACTGAAGTTTTATGAAGAACAAAACAAGAAATCTAGAACAAACCTTTGTTAGAATGATGGAAGTGATGACAATTTTAATCTCAGGATTATTAAATTGAGCATAACGGTTGTTAACCTGCATAAGAAATAAATAAATGAAATAAAAAATTTTTTCTTGTTCTGAAATTTCATATAAGGTATGATAGAAGGTAAGTGTAACCTTCTAAATTGGCAATTTCAACTTTGGAATGTTGTACAGCCCCGAAATATGCAACTAGGAATATTATTTTTGGGTGTGTGACATCTGCCCTAAAACCATTTGCCATAAAGGGACATTTGCCCCAAAAACACTTCCCATAAAATCATTTGATCTAATGGGACATTTGCCCTAAAACCACTTGCCCTAAAGTAACTTGGCGTTATTTGTGTGCCTGCGGCATGCTGAACCTATTTAACATACTCCACTACGGTTTCCATTACCGGTAAACCGGTATTACTGGTCTATTTTGTTACATCGGTATTACCGTTAAATTGACTTTTCATTACTGGTTTTTCGGTAAAAATTTTCATATTAATTTTGATAAAAGAATTGACCAATATTTAAGAACCACTGTGTTTAAAATTAAAATTTCACTTAATTATGTGTAGAAACGAAGAGATTTTTTCAAAGACTGAAATAAAAAAAAATGGAATTCGTATGCACTTGCAACCCGTTTACAAAAGTCGCAGTAAGGTCCTAATGTAAACGTTCGTACAGTTAAAATCATTTCCGTGCATTATATACTGTACCATACATACTTAGGTACAAAATTAACCCAAAATCTTCATTTGTTACCCTTTTGATATATTAAAACAATTATTATGCATAAAAATATTTAAAAGAAAAGTGATATTCGGAAGAAACAAAAAAAAAAACTTAACGAAAAATTGAAATTTGCATCGAGACAAAATAGCCACACAAAAACCACCTATTTTATTTTATTATTAGTTATCAATTTATATTTATTTTATTTTCTTAACATGGGAATTTTTTTTTTCAATTTTTAAGTTTTTTTTTACAGCGCTTATTTAATTGTTAGTTTTATTACCGAAATTTACCGGTATTACCGGTTTTGGTAATGCTGCATTACCGAAAAACCGGTAATGCTATAAGGTGGCCCGTAATGGAAACCCTATACTCCACTGAAAGATACTTAACCATATGAAAACAGAGTAAAAGTGATTTTAGGGCAAATGTCTCTTTAGGGCAAATTGTCTTTGTACAATTGGATTTAGGGCAATCATTCCTTTAGTCATTTAGGACAATTGGTGTTTGGGCAATCATCCCTTTAAGCCTTTAGGACAATTGGCATTTGAACAATCATTCCTTTAGGCCTTTAGGACAATTGGCATTTGAGCAATCATTCCTTTAGGCCTTTAGGACAATTGGCATTTGGGCAATCATCCCTTTAAGCCTTTAGGACAATTGGCATTTGGGCAATCATCCCTTTAGGCCTTTAGGACAATTGGCATTTGGGAAAGAATCTCTTTAGGCCTTTAGGACAATTGGCATTTGGGCAATCATCCCTTTAAGCCTTTAGGACAATTGGCAATTGGGCAGTCATCCCTTTAAGCCTTTAGGACAATTGGCATTTGAGCAATCATTCCTTTAGGCCTTTATTACAATTGGCATTTGGGCAATCATCCCTTTAGGCCTTTAGGACAATTGGCATTTGGGAAATCATCCCTTTAGGCCTTTAGGACAATTGGCATTATTACAAATGGCTTTAGGGCAAGTGGTTATAAGGCAAGTGTCTACAGGGCAAATGTCTATAACCCATTATTTTTTAGTTTTTAAGCTTTTTTTGGGGGGGGGAGGGGGCAAGTGCAAACCTTGTGTACGGTTGTCATAGACTTACTTCAAGACACACTTGGGTTTAAAGCAACTTGCACTCCCCCCCCCCCACTACCTTACCTTAATTGATTACAAACTCAATAAAAGAGAAAAATAAGCCAGTAGGAAGCAGATAATGCACTGTTTACTTTTTATGTGAATACTTACTGAGCTGAAGAATATCCCAAGGTACTTTCTGACTTTATCAATGTCGAAGTCGAAATGCTTTGATAATTCATAATCCAAAAAGAGGGGTAAACCACAGATGGACGTGTTCGTTCTTCGAGTGTAGGATCGTCGGGAACTGAGAAGAGTACAAGTATTAAAAAGTTAGTTCTTAATTACCAAAAAGTGGATATTTGTGAGTATTGTTTTAAGCCGGTATTACACTAGCAACCTCCAATATAATTCCACTTGCAATGCAACCTGTGATGTGATTTGCGACTACACGTAGAACTTTGTGATAAACTTATACATCACACTATGCAACCTAGTTCCCAATCAAGTTTTCAAAACTTCGTTTATGTTAAGGGGCCGACACATTGGGGTGAATCTCGTACGGTTTTGGAAGCCGTTTTACTTTTAATCCGCGTTTTACTGAATTTTAAAATTTCAATTCTATTGTGGATGTCCAGTAAAATGCAGCTAAAAAGTAAAATTACTTTCCATCCACACGATCTGCTGTGAATCGTAGTGAAAATCATACATGACTTTCTTCAATGTCTGCCCCCTTGGTTTGTGTCCATATTGTGATCAACTAACAGGAAGTTCATAAAACCGGAAGTCATGAAACCGGGAATATTCGTTCAATGTTAGTATGTTACATATGTCATTTCTGGCAATCGGCCTGATTGGTTGTTTGTCAGAAAGTTTACTTGAAAAGTGTCTCAATGTTGAACCTGTTCAACTCGGTGAGACTGAGTCTGACACTAGTTGAAAGGAAAGTTTTATCCAGTTGCATGCCATATCACACTATAAACATTGAAGTTGCATGTCACAGTGCACATTTTATTGCATTAAAAGTTGCTAGTGTAATAGCGGCTTTAGATTAAGTTTAGTTTAAATTTCATTGAGTTTAGATTTATTTTTAAAACTTGCATGTGATGTGGGGGGTAATTGATATGCATGTTTCATTAGATAAATGGTCCGATTTCACTTGACGTATCGTCAAGTGAAATCGGACAATGGATTGGGGCTTCTATTGTATTTTCCATTCCGGAATGATTTTACTCGGTTTTATTTAACTTCATAATTTGTTTGTTTGTCCACCACCTTCTGAAAATATTTGAAAAGAAATTCACACTGCAAGAAATTGAACCCATGTGTAACACCCTGTAAATCGTGATCCCGCCAAAACCATAGCCTGGGGGGTAAACAACTCTCAACCGTCCCTCCCTCCTCTCTGACTCACCTTTCTGACTCATGCCCAAGCGGCGGATTGATACATAAAGGACCATGGTCACTTGGACCTGGTTACACCTCGCAGGTGTACACAGGTCCAAGGTATAAAAGGACCATGTTCCTCTTTGTTCCTCAGTTCTTTCCTTTGCCTGTTTTTGAGATACATTCCAAATCATGGGCCTGAGGATTCACAGTTAGTATATTACTATTCACCCTTGTATCTGTACTTCTTACAAGGAATGAATAAAAGTGTTGTAACAAGAAGTAGCGTTGTCTCTATGTCTTTATGTTAATAACTTCTCTTCAGAGGCCGGAGGTTTCATAGGGCAGGAGCTATACGATTCTCAGCAGCTACAACATCTTCTCTGGTCGGAATACCGATGGAGAAGATGTATATCAGCATCAACCGGAAGAGAGAGAGATGGCCGCCACTCTCCTGCATCGATTTCACCCCCATGCAGGAGAGTGACTACAATCTATCTCCATCCAGCTCTCTCTACAGCTCGGATCTTCTCTGTGCAGGTGTCATACTGCTCAGAGAAGAAACGAAATGTAGAAAATGTCATCTAAAGGTTGGTAATAAAATATTGGTTGATGTCAAAAGCTCACATTTGGTGGAGGTGCGGGGTATAGCTCCATCTGCCTTCTCCGACCTGTAAACAGAAGCCGTCCTTTGTCCTAAGTCTCGTGATTGTGCCTCACGAGGCTTCGTCCGTCCTTTCTATGTTGGAACCACGTATGGAGACCCTCAATAGCGTCAAAGTCAACCGCGTGGCGCCTGTCTGTAAAACCGCGTATGGAGACCCTCGATCACGTCAAAGTCAACCGCGCGGCGTCCTTTGTGTTGGAACCACGTGTGGAGACCCTCGATCACGTCAAAGTCGACCACGTGGCGCCGTTTGTAAAACCGCGTATGGAGGCCCTCGATCACGTCAAAGCCAACCGCGCGGCGTCCTTTGTGTTGGAACCACGTATGGAGGCCCTCGATCACGTCAAAGCCAACCGCGTGGCGCCTTTTTATGTTGGGACCATGTATGGAGGCCCTCGATCACGTCAAAGCCAACCGCATGGCACCGTTTTTTGTGGAATCGCGGAAGAGACTTGTGGCTACACACACCACGTGTCGACCGCGCGATTCTGTGTCCTGTCCTTAGAGACACGTGGGAACGAACTTTTGTCTGCTGACCGCTTAGCACTCGGAAACGTGGACAACCGTTTGGACACACGTGTTTCCGTCCGTGTTTTTGTATTTTATGTTTCCATTACAATCACCCACTGTCACCTTCACTCTTCTTTAATTTTCAAAGTGAAACCCACACCACGTGGGCAACACTTTAAACAAATTCTTCTTACTCTCCGAGAGGAGTTTGCAGTCTCATTATGAGATGAGCAAACAAATCTCATCTACTAATCTATCCACCTATTAATAGGCTTTTAAAGGACGTGTGTGTCTTTTAAAATGTCCTATTATCTTCACTCTTCATCTTTAATTTTCAAGCAAGATTCTTCCTAACTCTATTTCATTGTTAGGGGGCTTACAAGCTTAAAACACACTTTTCCTAGCCACGTGGGACTTTCTTGTCCCTCCTTTTCTTTGTTCTTTGTTTTTACACTTGTGTTTCCCTTGGGACCCTCTATGTCCCAAGTCATGTTCTTCAGTTTCTTCATCATCATCACCTCAATGCATCATCACATGAACTTTCTCCATTGGACAGCACTGAAGCCCGGCCGCCATTTTGGATCGACCGGGCACTCTTCAAAAAGCGCCAACGGAGCGGTTTTTCGCTCCATGTGACTCATTGTTATACCTTCTCTCATCTTTTTGTGTCCTCTTCTCTTCTCTTCTCTTCCAGAGGGTTGCACTCACGCGCCCCCTGGCGAAGTTCCTCTTGTTAGAGAAAACTTCTCTTTTTCTTTGAATTTTCTCTCTTTTTGTGTCTTTCTCCTGGCCACCATAAAAACGTGCCCCGGAGGAACTTTTCAATCATCAATTTTTGGACATTGCAATAAACTGAACCGGAAGTGGCCACCACAGCGCCACCTACGGACTTCTTCATTCTACTCAACATAGTCCCTCACTGGGCACTGACTCTGTTTTTTCATCCAGAGCCATCCAGCAGTGAGGACTCAAAATTTCTACAGTCTGAACATTTCTTCTGGTTCACCAAGCATTTAGCTTGTTGAACACACTTCAATTTCTACACTGTTTTACTTTTTTAATAAAACTAAATTAAAACTTTTGATGTGCGGGCACCGCACCTAAGTTTTAAACTTTCCAAGTAAAACAGCTTTCGTCTCTTGCTTTCAGGAAAGTTCAGCCACTTTGAACTTCTCCTTTGTTTGTTCACTTAAAAAGTTCAGCCATCTTGAACTTTTTGTTCTTTGTGTGTTCTTCACACACACATTCTTAATTCTTGTTTCCAAGTAAAACTAAAAGTGCGGGCACCGCGCTCTAGCTTTACTCTTCGTATTGCTTGCCTCTTCTTCAGGCAGTTGCAATACACTTTCATTTCTAATTCACTTTCCGCAGTGCAATTTCGATTGGGTGGTGTACCACGCTCGAGGTTGTATTGTACATCTGCTGTTTCTTTATTGAGATTTTTGGAATTCTCATAACCTCCACGTGGTCGCCAAATACCACGTGTCGAGAGAGATCCTTCTAAAATCTGACACTCAATAGAGAACTCACGACGCTACACCAGTTGGGAACCAAAACTCGTCACACGCCCAACTGAGGACACGATACAACCATCACCACACTAACGGAGTGAACGGCCACTTCGTTATACACGTCACAAGCTTAGGTAATCTATCGTTACTCAGTGTATAAGAGTACGATAGTGTCGGTTGCCGACAAGCACTAAATTACCGACGCACAGTGACAACACCGACCTACAAACTGAACGAGTCCCACCATACTGGAACCCGAAAGTATAGCTCAGAGTGTACTCGAGAACCCTCGGAGCTGCACACAACGACTTGGACTTCGCCGGACTCGTTCATCACCGCACATTCACATTACACAAGCCACACCATTAATCATGGCTACCTCACACGACAATACGGGGTCCTTGTCTGATCACCAGGGTTCACACGAAGATCTGTTGGAAGTACCCGTGACTACTGATGTGACACCACCGCCGCGGCCGACTGGGGCCGAGTTTGACCACCTGTCACAACAAGTGGCTGCACTCTCGACTCGTATGTCTCAGCTCATAGACGACCGATTCACACCGAATCGACCGACTACACCACGGCGGACAACACGCACACACCGACTTCGCGACGATGACTCGGACGCCTCTTCAGTCCCCTATGTTGGCTACAGAGAGCGTCACGATCGTTACGAAAGACATTACACACCGCACGCACGTCGTCTACCGCGTAACCCTGACTGGCAACAACAAGGGCAGTCAGATGATCCGCGTCACAGAGATGAGCGTGCGGAAATACCGATTACGACACGTGCTGATTCTCCTCACTCGCTTGTCCGGGTTGCACGTAGCGGTCGCCGCTCGGCACCCCCGGAACAACAGCCTCACCAAGGAGCGACACAAGGCACTTCAGTTTACGCGCCACGTTTTCCACCGCAAGGGGTAGGTCTGATGCCGGCTGGAATGCCAAACGTCCAGGATGGCATCTATCGACCAACCCCCAGAGAACCCTCCGTGGAAGAGTTTAATAAGAAATACAGCGGTCGCCACCCTGCCGACTCAATCCAAAAATTCAACGGATTGACAGGTTTCCGTCCCTTCCTGGAAGAATTCGAGGAAGTGGCACACCTGTACGGTTGGAAAGACCACTACAAGGAGGAATACATCACGGGGTGTTTCACTGGGGCCGCCCGTACGTGGCTGAGTAAACTGAGGTATGAGCTTCAGGACATTCCTTGGCCAGCACTGAGAGTACAGATGGTAGATACGTTCGGGAAGCCGAACGAACTGGCCATCTTGGAGAAAAAGTATACAGAGATGCTCCAGAAGGAAGGCGAGAGTACACAAGCTTTCATCTGGGAGTTTATGATACTCGGCGACCGAGTTTACCCGCAACTTGACGATCAGCTGCGTATAAGCCAGTTGCGCCGCGCTCTACATCCCACCATACAGAACGCCGCGCATCACGCATCTACGTCGTTCAAGGACTTCGCAAACGCCGTCCTCAATATGGAGGTGGTCTTGCTGTCCTTGGATAAATGGCCGACGGAACTAAAACCCGCAGCTGATTCACAGTCGGGTAAAGGAGCATCGAAGACCGACCAGGAGCCGGCGGCAGCCGCCAGCCCTAAAGACAAAACACACCGGTCTAGGCACGATAAAAAGCCTAGTCAGACTGCTGCCACCAATTCATACCGACACTCTGCGGCGGACCCCCAACCAGAGACCACTCGCACGTTCGACAAGAGTAAGTCGACGTGTTATAATTGTGGCAAATTGGGGCATTTCGTCCGTGAGTGTCGGCAACCAAAGAAGAAGGTTGCAATCAAGCAGTTTGGGGAGCCGGTTACCGACTATGACATCAAAGGAGAGGTGCCTGAAACGGATATCATCACCGAAGACGGCATTGAGTTTGCTCTAATACGAGTGGCGGGACAAATCCGCCGGATTCCTCTTCCAGCAGCAGACCCAGCCGCCGGAACACCTACTCCTGATAAACCCGACAACGACAGCTCTGACGACTCTGAGGATATACCAGTCAAGGTGCTCGACCGGGCTCCTGCACATAAATGGACCCCGGACGAGCTAATCGTTTGGCAGGACACGCTCGGCGTCCTTAAACAATCCGTCAAGGAGATTGGGTGCCGTGAAAATAAAACAATAGCCATCATGGCCCCCGGAACCCAATCGCCGACGAAGGGCCACTCCTGCTGCCGAAGACTAATGACAACGGTGTATGAGCAGCTGGTAAGCAGCTGTTCACCGCAAGAAGTTGGAGACTATGATGCCAGCGACAAGAACCCACGCATCGCCGTCACGATCAACGGGAAGAGTATACGAATGCTCGCGGACACCGGAGCTACGGGCAGCGTTATCACCATTGAACTCGCGCAGGAACACAAGTTCGAAATCGAGCCTGTGTTAATCCCACCCAACATTCAGGGTGTGGGAGGCCAACGGATCACCGTGGTGGGGCGACTCGCCGCGACGGTCCAGCTGGGCCCCCACGCTGTGCGAGGGCACTTACTAGTGATTACCGGCCGACACGAAGCCATCTTAGGCCGAGATCTAGGCCGGGCTCTGCACTTAGCTGTATCCATGACAACAAATAAAGTATACGTGGAGGACGATCTCTTCGAGTCCACACTCCGACAGAAATGCATCAAAGCACACATCGGATGGGCTCTGGGAGAAACTTCCGTAGAGGCCCCTGGCAAATCTGCCAGCACCTTTAGGGAAAACCTCGAAACTCCACCCCGTAAGTGACGACGGAAGCAACGGCCACCCACGCTGTCAAGAAACCAAACGCGACGAAAATAAAACAATAATTCACCAGTGTTTATTTCATGACTATGGAAATAAACACCAGCAACCATCAAATATCAACAATAGAAGAGCGGGAGGAATTTGAGATGTTGTGTTGAGAAACAACTGAGGACAGTTGTCAAGAGGTGGGGGAGGGGATAAAAGGAACCCCCCAACGAATAAACAACCCCACAGCATCAACAACCCCTCTAAACACTCTCAAATAACTCCCAAAACTCTACAAAATTCACACAACTTTAATTTTTGAAACACTTCTAAACTTTTCAAAATGGCCGCCAATATTTACATATTGGCAACCATTTCAAACATGCAATAAACTACACCGGAACCACGTGGCCTTCACAAACAACTGTCAACCACGTGGTACACCTGGGAAAAACGCCGAAGGCTAGTCAAGGACGTTCAGAAGAAAAATCAAGAGCCATAAAAGGGTCAGCAAAAGAAAAACACCGTGCTCCCCTTTATTATGGACGGACGTCATTGACCATGATGTTGACAGTAGAGGGATAGAAAACTTCAAAGAGACAATTGCTCTGGGGGCCAGACCGATGCACTGGGACTTCAAAGAAAAAAACTGCAGGCCATAAAGAAAAAAAAAACAGTTTTGAAGATTTTGTGAGAGCGGACACCTTCAATTAAAAAATAAAATTGAAGAACCTGTCACCCTCTCAATTAAGATCGAATTGTGGGACACCAACTCCTGTCCCACTCCCCCCTAAAAATAATAACAAACAGCAAGGTACATTAGTAACCTTGCTGACCTATTCTTTCCAAAAAAAAAGGCATTTAAGGAAAAGAAGGGGAGAAAGTTAATGGGCAACTCCACACCTCCGTGTGAAATAAAATAACGGCCCTTCTCCCTCTAGATTCCTTAGTCCTTTTGTTTATCTAAAAATAATAAACAGGACCGACTCTGATAAGAATTAGATCAACACCTCTCACATCTAATGTCGGTGGGACAACCCCCACCCCCAATAAATAAAGTCGTGAAGAAACCAATTAGAGTAAGGTGTCTTATTCTAAAAGGGGCCGGCCCTTCTAACTTTTAAAATTAAATCAGGAAAGTGACCAAACTTGGTCAATTACCACTCGATTTGCTCTCTTCAAAGAAGCACTCGTTTTTGTTCATCTCCTTATGCTCGATCTTCTTCAATCATCAAATCTTCAATCTACTTCTGTGCCAAGTTCCAAATTTTAATTTCGAACTTCTTCAGTTTTCTGTCAATCCAAAGCTTGAGTGCCACCTTCAAGCCTTTGAACTCACGTGCAGTGCATCAGGCCTTCAGAACTCTTTGGACCTCTTGAAATAATAACAGAGTGATCAGGGACCGATTTCTGTTATTATTTGGAAGTAACCACCAGCAGCGGGACTTTTGAAAAAGTAAGAACTTTTAAACTCTTAAGAAAATATGCCAGGTAGAGGCTCATGGAGAGGAGGCAGAATGATGTCTGCCTCTTCTAGTGAAGATGAGACGGAGAGTGGAACGGCGGGGACCGCTGAACCCCTCTCTCAATCTACCTGCCAGCTACAGAAGGCGGGCGCCGCCAGTGCGCCAATAACAAGAAGAGAGTCGCCAAACACAATAGATAGGCGCCGCACCTCCTCCGAACCGGAGAATTTTCACCGGCGTGGGGAGAAGCGCCTAAAAGCAAGCTTCAAGCGACCTGCCAATGTCGGGCGCGAAGGGAAACCTGCTGCTCCAAGCAGCATCGTCCCCTTCGACGTCACGACATCAAAACACTACTGGGAGGAGCGGGAAGACCGCATCGATATCAACATCATGGCATGGGGGGTTAACCAGGCGTTCCGTGATAGCATCGCGCCTGGTCTACCCATTCCGGGTGGAGCTGAAGCAAGAGGGAAGCGTGGGGGAGGCGGATCTGTGCCTTCCCCCCTCGAAGACCTCCACTTGGAGCTGCAGAGGGAGGCTGCTCTTCGTCAGGCAGCCAGAGATAAGAAGGAAGGGGAGGACAATCTGGCGTACCTCCGTGCGGTTTGCGCCCGCCTTGTCGAGCTGGGCTTACCGTGTACGGCGCAACTCCCGAAGGAGGAGCTCCTGCGAATCGAGGCCCGACTCCAAGAAGCCGCCCGAGTTACGTCGTCAGCTACGTCATCATCTCCATCCTCAAACTCGCCAGCAACCCTGACAACTGGCCTCTCCACATCTCCTTCTCCACCCATGACGCCACCAGAGCCTTTCCAACACTGCTCACCGGTGCCGTCAATCACTCCGCCGCCTCCTCCTCATACACCATTATCATCACCACCAACCTCCCGATGTGCCACGCCTCCACGCAGCGAGGCCGCCACACCAACTCCGACTCCAAAGTTACCTTCCATAGTGGTGGTCCCCCAACCTGTTCGTGTTCAGGTTCCCACTGGGGCTCGCCCCAAGGAGCCTCAACAGTCCTACAGGGGCCACCACTCTTCTCGAGACTCTCTTCAACGGCCACAGCCACGTCGCTCTTCGCCACGTGGTTCCCATCTTTCGCCCTGACGCCGGCCCGACGGAAGAAGTCAGCAGGAACAACGTGGTTCCTCTGGACGCGGCCTTCCGCCGCGTAATAACTTCGACCCAAGGGTCAGGCAAGATCTACAGGATCACCGAGTCCGACTGGACCGCGACCATCGCTATGAAACTCGGGGCCCACCTAATCGGGTCCCGCATCGCTCTCCTCCTCCGCCACCTCCGGGCCGCCCTTCTGGACGACCTACGCCTACACCTTTGATGCCGCCACCTTCCGCCGAGCGTGCCGCGTTCTTGAAAAAACAGAAGGCCATCACAAACCTTCTGCAAGACGTCATGCAACAGGGAGGTGACCCCATGGAAGCACTGGGCCGTGCACCAGGAAGTGCCAAGCCACTGGAGGCGCTGAGCAGGAAGTCAGCATCGAAGCGACTACGTCAGCGGGCCCGCGATATGGCCCGGTCCGCCTTGCGCCATGCCAGGCCTATCGCGGGCGCATCAGTTTCTCTGGAACCTGCGGCTCCAACACCAGCCCGACCAGCCGCACCGCCCACTGTACCCCATGCCGGGGCTACTCTGGGGCGGTTACCGCTGGATCGTCCGTTCCGTGCAGCCACCTCCGGCGAGAGGTTGCTCAACAATCGGTGGGTCACTTGGCAGCACGAAGTGCGCTCTGCCAACACCCTTTACGTAGGACACTTCTCTTTGGAGGAAGGGTTCCCCCGTCTGGACCTCCCTCCCCGGGAGCGATATGTCGTGGGACTCTCCCGCCTAACAAGTGTCCTCGTCACCATCGTCTTCCCAAGAAGACGGATTGTTGAAACCATCAGTTTCGCCGGAGATGCCATCGATGAAGCCACGGAAGCCCTTTTGGGAGCTTTCGTCAACTCCGTCTTTGGACTGCCAGCTGGACAGACGTTCTGCACCAGTCGTCACTACATTCCGGAACCGGATCCTCGTTACCGAATCGCCATCTTGTGGGACGCCGCTTGGGCTACACTGTACAACAAGCGGTCCTCCCGTAAGATTATCGGGGACCGGGACATCTTCAATATCTTCCACCGGGATCTACCTGACGACCAGGGACAATGGCTGTCTGCCGCATCCAGCTACCGATGAGGCCAGGTCCGGTGGGATTACCCCCCGTACGGTTCATGGACCCAGGATCCTCCCCACCCTCCGCAGCAGGGATAGCTGCGCGCCACATGTACTCATGTGGTTGCCACCCATCCGGGTGGCAGTATCGAAAAAATTTATAAAAAAATAAAATACGTTGCAACTGTCCTGTTTCTTTAAAATTTCAATAGCGGCTCGCCACTCAGCGAGCATTAATTATCTTTGTTTTATGTTTTCAGCCTTTTTCAATTTTTAGGGGCGCTGACACTTCGGTGCCAGTGCCTTTCCATAACCACCTCTGTACACGGTAAGTCCTCAGCCACCCATGTCTCCCCGCTGCGTAACTTGAAAACCTTCCACCCTTGGCTGGAGTACGAGGACGTACTCCAAGCAAAGTTGGAGGTTATGTAACACCCTGTAAATCGTGATCCCGCCAAAACCATAGCCTGGGGGGTAAACAACTCTCAACCGTCCCTCCCTCCTCTCTGACTCACCTTTCTGACTCATGCCCAAGCGGCGGATTGATACATAAAGGACCATGGTCACTTGGACCTGGTTACACCTCGCAGGTGTACACAGGTCCAAGGTATAAAAGGACCATGTTCCTCTTTGTTCCTCAGTTCTTTCCTTTGCCTGTTTTTGAGATACATTCCAAATCATGGGCCTGAGGATTCACAGTTAGTATATTACTATTCACCCTTGTATCTGTACTTCTTACAAGGAATGAATAAAAGTGTTGTAACAAGAAGTAGCGTTGTCTCTATGTCTTTATGTTAATAACTTCTCTTCAGAGGCCGGAGGTTTCATAGGGCAGGAGCTATACGATTCTCAGCAGCTACAACATCTTCTCTGGTCGGAATACCGATGGAGAAGATGTATATCAGCATCAACCGGAAGAGAGAGAGATGGCCGCCACTCTCCTGCATCGATTTCACCCCCATGCAGGAGAGTGACTACAATCTATCTCCATCCAGCTCTCTCTACAGCTCGGATCTTCTCTGTGCAGGTGTCATACTGCTCAGAGAAGAAACGAAATGTAGAAAATGTCATCTAAAGGTTGGTAATAAAATATTGGTTGATGTCAAAAGCTCACACATGACAAACATTACCATGGGCTGAAAGCCTGAGAAACTAACCACTACACCAACAACTCGATCAGATTATATTTTCTTTTCTTTTTTTTACTTTTTAAGACCGTTTTTGAGCAGACGACAACGAGACAAATGAGTGTTACTATATGGTGTTAACTAAAATTGCAAGAAATGGTCTCACAATCGCTCAATTAAAATACAGTAAAGTGCAAAATGCAATAAAAAGTATTGTTCTTTAAGTGCTCGCTTTATAGATATTTTGAAAAGGTCCTTCTATTTTTAAACAAGGTTCAAAATCGTTCGTTTTTTTAACTTCATGTTAAATCCTATTGAACCAAAAAACCCTCCCACGAACATTTGAAGAACTCTCGTTAAAAACGACTTAGAACAATAACAAAAAAGTTAGCACGTGCATTAATCTTACGGCTTCACGGTGTTTTCTTTTTTATAAAATTAGCACATGAAATTATTTTTCTATTAATTATTATGTGACTTCAAACTGAGAGAAAAAATGTTAAAAACCATTTTTAAATCATAAACAATCGCAGAGCATATATTCGGAGAAATTTTGAATTAAACGCTGTATCTAGGCTCATAATTTTCTTGTTTTTTGTGTAAAATTCTAATTTGCTTCATCAATGTCTGTTAAGGCTGTACCGAGCCGATTTGCGGATCGGCGAACAAATGTTAACCGATTTCCGATCATTAATGCACTCAACAATTACAGTAGGTCTGATCCCCGATGAAATGGCAGCGGTGGAGTGTCAATCAGTTTATTACCAACTTTATCACTAATTCATCTTTAAAAGAAAATTTTTGTCTTGCCATTTGCTTTGTAAACTCGAAAATTATAATTTAATTCTTTTTCCATACGTTCTTATTGTTTGAACGGCTTCCCTCCCTTGGCCGACGCAAACAGCCAAAATCGGTAGTGAAAATCGGCATGATCTGTTCGGTGAAATCGATCGGCCTGCCAATTTTTTGTTGTGTGTGACCGGTTCGGTATTGGCTCGGTAAAAAAAAAAGTGTGATCGGTACAGCCTTTAATGTCTGTCGTTAGAAGATGCTGAGAAGTAACAAATTTAATTCTTTACCACGTAAACATGTCCTTTTATTTCTTCCACGTGAATAGCTGCATGGCCAGTTTTATCATTGTACAGTTGTTCCATCATTTTCACATGATCCTATGACTAAAGTAATGGAGATTAATAATTAATAACAAACATAATTAAAAGGGAAATTATTTAGATTGGGAAATATATTTTTATTTTGGCACCCAAAGCTAGAATAAAACTGTCCCCCTCTTTCTCAAGGGTAGTATACACCGGGATGCTTTGTTGCGATACATTGTTGCGGGGCTGAATCGCGGCTGAATCTCGTCTGTTGCGATTTTGTCCCGCAACAATGTTGAAATGTTGCGGGGCTGAATCGCGGCAGCTCAAATTCATGTTTTTTGAGTCCCATCGAAATGGGAAACATTTCAACATAGTTGCGGAACATTTCGTAGTGTGGACGTCTTTTGAAATATGAACAAAGACTCAAAGGGCTCAGTTTGCTTTTAATTATTAAAGGCGTCTTTAATAATTAAAAGCAAACTGAGCCCTTTGAGTCTTTTTCAGTAGTCCACGTCGTTTTTTAAGTCTAGTACTAGACTTAAAAAAAAGATGTGGACCACTCAAAATATTGTTAAACTAATTGAGGACCTTCTGTATAAATTGTGTTTGTGGGAAGTAATGGTCTTCTGACTACAATGGGAACTAAAAGAAATTAATTTTAGAAATCCTGCCCCATCTTCCAATTTCAGGGTGTCCAAAAGGCTTAAACTGAATGTGCTCTCAGCTGAGAAGAGCTTGTGTGCCCACCACCGTTTCTGCTTTATTTGCCCCTCTTTATATGAATCAACATGTATGCCTGCATATTGCAAGGGCCACTTCCACTGGTAATATTTAAATGATGAAAGCCAGAAAGATGAAGAGAAACTGAGTGTAGGTGTGGACACGGAACAATGTTGCGGGTCTAAATCGCGTTAGTTGTGATTCTGCCCCGTAACATTGAATCGGAGCAGCCCCGCAACAATGTATCGCAACAAAGCATTCCGGTGTGTACTAGGCTTAAGCAAACATGATATGTAAACAACAAGATTAACAATGGTGCAATCAGTGGTGGCCTTAGCCTCCTTGGCGCCCTGGGGCAGAATTTTTCAGAATTTTTCATTCAAAATGAGAAAATGAAAATATTTGCTTCAAAAACACATTGATTAGTTCCATAGAAAAAAACTTATTATTTTTAGATTAAGAAAATGACAAACTAGTTCAAAAGATCACAAATTTTAATTTAATTAGAGCAGACAAGTCGAGATTTTCTACGATTTCATTTTTTATGGATTTCTAAGAGTTCCTAAACTAGGAAAGTCTGTTTTGTGACATTGTATAGACCTAGACAAAGGTCGAGTTGTTCTGTTCACATGGTGAAAATGTTTCGACCCAAAACTCGCTCGGTGCCCCAACCTGCTCGGCGACCGAGTGCGGTGCACGACCTCGTCACCCCTAAAGGCCGGCATTGAGTGCAATTTTTTTAATATAATCAGCTCATGTACGCTCGCTTGTACGAGTACATTCCTTGGCGCCCGTCCCTTGTGTCTGTCCTAAAATCTTACTTTCATCGTTCGAAATTGAATGCTAGGTAGTTGTATAACTAAGTCATAGGTACGCCAGGGGTTTACGATCCCCTGACGTAAGTCCATCGATCACCGGAAAATCATACTTGTTGTCTCAGTGTTAGGCTTATTTGACTTAGAAACTATTTCTCTTGCTATTTCATAGTTGTGCAAAAGCACGATGTGATTAGTAGCATGCGGTTATCGAAGACCCAAGGACCACTTTATACTGTATCTGTCGTTACAGTTTTTTTTTGGACTTAGATTATTTTAGTCCTGCTACTTCACAGTCGTGAGTAGCGTGGCGGTTTAGGTTTATACCCAGTAACTGCCACATATATTTTGTATCTCTCTTAGCGGCCTTTATATAAAACAGGCTCGAGCCTCTTCACCACGACAAGGTGGAGACTCATCGAAGAGGGACAGGACAGGACATCACAGGGAAGAAACATGCAACCAGGCACACATGCACACACAGAAATACCCCCCATTCATGTGTCCAAGAACACAGATGCACAAACACAAGCACTCGCGAAGAGTCCGAAGAGCTGTTACGTATCGTTTGTACGGAAAACTGCGAAGTGACTATGACAAGCATCAAAAGTTCTCTCTCGAGATCTCTTCGTTAAGATAGAAAAAGCACGCAAGACACGAGAACACTGAAGCACATGCAGGTATGAGTCGAAGAGTTCGAATCGGACTGTATGAACGGAATCCCGCGAAAGCGACTATGACAATCGTCAAAAGTTCGTTTCCGAGAACTCCTCGCATCGTGGGTAGACGGACTGCTATCGTTGTCGCTGTCTGGGTAGACAACGAAAGGCCTGAACGATCTCTCTCCGCTAGGATGTGTAACGCCTGATAACGTGCATGGCTGAGCATCTTCGATAATGTTTTGTGCGCCCTTCTCACGGGATGTGATGAGTTTGTGAATGAGAGCAGAGTCTTGTGCGGTTTGTTCCACGTTCGGTTGGCGGTACGAACGTTCAGCAGTGAGCTCTCGATGTTTCAAAGCTCTGCAGCTCTTCTCTCATTCTTTTTTTGACTTCCCCGCAATGGAAGTCTTGAGAGAACGCCGCGTACGAGTGACAGTGAACGGCACACCGAATTTTGCTGACATCCGCGAAAACTCTCGAGAAAGACTGTTCCATGCTGTGCCCACGGTATTGAGGAAGAAATTTTCCGTCTTCAGGACATCAACCATTGGTCTGAGGAGATGGTAATATACCTGAAACATCGACGTCTGGTCTGATGTTAGGGAGATGCCCTGAGGACCTGTGGCAGACGTCTTATGGTCACACACGAAGAACACATAGTCTCCTGACGCTGCTTCCCTGCGATTTAAGTATTCGCATAGGCAAAGATTAATTATGGCCGATTGCCGAATTCCGTAAGATGCAATGACGAGCATTAAATAGCGTGTGACCACACAGTAATCGATAGCATTAAACCTGTTGTCAAGAAGGTGCGTAAGTGAGTCGTTTATGTCCTCCAGGAGTGCAGGGTTGCTTACTAACGACGTGGACACGGCCACAGTTTGTTCGGTGAAGGTGTCTTACACCACATCTTCACTCTTTTTCGCACGGCTTTCGGCTTTCTGTTCTTTCTTGGCCTGTGTCATGAATCGCTAGATTACTTCTACGACGTGCGCCACGTCGTCGTACAAGAGGCGATCCCTGACCAGCAAATCTGCCGCAGTCGTCAGGTAACGAAGGTAAATTAGTAAGTTGCGGTAAAGACTTACGATGGTGCTTACTTTCGTGCCAACACGTGTGAGCCGTAGTGCATAATTTTGTATGTGTTGGGTGTGTATCATAAGGCTTGGCACCGGTATTTTGTGCTTGTCGCCAATTGAGATGTTAATATTATACAACACCCTTGCAACCAGTTTTGTGTACGTGAGCCGATGCGCACGGGCTCGATAGATCTTCTCTGTCTCCATGTGATTAAAAAATCCGTAAAGAATGACAGGTTGTAGGGCATGGTTAGATTTTCCGCTTGCATCTTGGCAAGTACGAAGCCCGCACGATAGTTCTTGCGAGGAAATACTACCGGCATACCACCATCGTCATCGTCTTCCATACCGAATTCGCCTTCGTCTATGGGCTCTTCGTCAACAACATCTGGGTTGTCACCCAACGTGCTCTGCTCCCACACAGAAGGAAGGTTTTCGAAACGTGAACCAACGTGATATATGCATCTCATAAGACCCTGACGCATGATCGAGTTTTTTATAAGTGGCCCAAACCACTTTTTTACGAGTCCCCAATCGAGTGGTGGTGGACCGTTTTTAAATTTGTCTTTCGTCTTTTTGTTAATGTCTTGACACTCTTCTTCTGTCTTTTCTTTGTGGTGGTCACGTAAGTGCCTTATGAGACGGCCATGGGTAGGGACATGGCAGAGCAGACAGTTAAAGTTTCTTCGATTCGTGGTTTTTGTCTTCTCTTGTGGGTCACAGGGCACGTTAGGCAACGCCTTCCTTCGTCAATTTTTTCATGCACGTCGTCAGGAATATTGTTTTCGCCGTTTGCGTTAGTGTCTTCGACATCGTCATTTAAAGTTGCCTTCCTCGACTTGTTGTTGCGTCTACCCATTTTACTTTACGCTTCGTATTAGTGGGTCACTGAAATGACAAAAGCAACACACATTTTAGAAGCGATTCGGTACGTTCGGCATTGACTGCTGAACGCCCAAATGAATCTATTATTATTCACAGATGGCACAAAAAGCAAACGGCCTTATATTGGAAAGGAAAGAATAAGGCCACGGAAGAGAAAGGTTGTATCCACATGTTTGGGGAAATGTCTCTTATGTGCGATGAAACAATAACATCTCAGTGACAAACAAGAGATTTCCCCTACAAGCCTACTCGCCACGTCAAGGCTGGATACGTGAGTAGGTGGAAGGGAATAAGTAGGATGAGGTCCGTGAGCACAAAAAAGGCCCACGGCTACTCTGATGATGGTAACTGAACTCTCTCTTTTTTTGCTTACACAGAAACATCGATTGGCCCCAACAATCGGTCCCGTCGTAAGCTGCTCATTTTCCATAAGCCACGCTTAGGAAGAACATGTATCGAAAGATGACATAAAAGCTCGAAAACTTATATGTTCACAATTGAAGAATCATACATAGAAACAGCGATTGGCCCCAACAATCGGTCCCAATGTAATGAGTACAATTTTCTTTAAATTCAACTTTGCATGAAAGTGCACCTGAAAAGAGGCATAAAAACCCCAAAAAACGCACGCACCTATTGGCCGAATTTTACCTCGATAATTAATCAGGGAAGTCGGCTTCGTAAGGCCCCTTATTCAAAGGTTTCATATCATTGAGAGGTCCTTATTAAAGAAACCTCATCGTTGCAAAGTTTTTGTTTAGTTATCTCTGATTTGAAATTGCCGCTTGTTTTAAAAAAAGGCGGAAAAAGCACCCTTTAGGTATAGGCGGCAATTCTTTGCAACGTTTATATTTAGTTATCCCTGATTTGATCAGCTGCTCATTTCGATAAAAAGGCGGAATAATCCCCCATAGGCAGCAAATCTTTGCAAAGTTTGCATTCAGTTATCCCTTTTCAAATTGCCGCTTATTTTGAAATAAGGCGGAAAAAGGGCCCGTAGGCGTCACATCTTTGCAACATTTTTAATTAGTTATCCCTTTTCGAAATGCCGCTTATTTTCGAAAAAAGGCGGCAAATCTGCACATGCACCTTTAAGCAACAGCGGCTTAGTGCACTCTCAAAGCACGGTGGTAGTGCCTCTCATGGTGTTGTGTACAACTACACTCGAGAAGCTCGGCGAAAAGTGGGCTCTACGTTCCGTGTCAACCGTAAAACCCACACGGGACTAAGGCCATAGGCGGCACGTCCATAGGCAGGCCTAACATGCGTTGACAATGCCAACTCATTTGACTTGTATCCCAAAAATGGGTGAAGTAACTCCGTAATATGTCGAGAGTAACTCCTCACCACAACAGGCGCTTGGTCAACTTTGACCAAAGTTCGCCCACATGTGACCACGGCTGGTCAAAAGTGGTCCCGACTTTCGTATACTTTTGGCCGAAAATGCAACGTAAACAAGCGGCAGGCGTAACTTCCGAGGCAATTATACAATGTTACGATTCTCAGGCTAAAAATATGCAGATTCAGTTTATTTATTTCTAACGATATCTAACTTCGAAAAATCACAAAGATTCAAGAATTTTTAAAATTCGAAAAAAATGGGTCAAAAACCAATTCTATAGTCTTAGCTTTTTTTCAGAAAACGGCCAAAAGTCGAAAAATATTTAAATGCTCTAAAGCATACATGTGCAACATACGGCCCACTGGCTGCATCCGGCCCCGCCCTGATTTTATCTGGCCCGTGAGGACTTCTCTCCAAATTTCACTGAATCTATCCTGCCGGCGTCTTTCCAAAGCAATACATTGTCAATCTGCTCAACCACAGTCCAGCCACTCGGGACAACAGGGCAAGGCGGTTCAGCAGGGCAAGGAGGTTCATGCAAATGCATGTTTAGTATTCTGGCTCAGAATTCATTCTAAATGAGATAGGAACATGATTCATATAATGCCGAAACTAAATATATGAATTTTATAATACATGTTTTTGCATATTTTGTCATTTTTTTCAAAGCATGTATATTTTGCCAAAATTGGTAAAAGAAGTGCATAAATTGTAATTTTTGCAAATTTTACTGTATAAGGGAAGGGGAACATAGAATCAGGTTCATCTTATAAATAAAATTAACGATGATCTTGATACAATTGATACTCCGAACCACTTACGCTCATTGTACATCCTTTGATGTTGAGAGAAATTTTTCTAAATATCAACATTTTTTGACAAAAAATCGGTGAAGTTTTGAATTTAAAAATTTAAAAATGTTGCTTGTTGCCATTGCAATATGTAAGTTCTAATAAAATCTTTTTCTTCAATTTCCATGGGTGAAATTTTGAATAAGATTTTTTATAGTGCATATTTAATGGCATATTTAGTTGTTTTTGTTGCATGAATACATGCATATTTTGTAGCTTTTAAGTGCATGAACCTCTTTGCCTGATAATCAGTATATATAGAATTCGAAAATGTGGTATGTAATGATGTTGACTTACTGATTGCCTGTCCACTGCTCTGAGAATACTGCTTGTTCCATTCTTGTCTAAGTCAGCAAAATATTCTGTTAACTGAGGATGGAAGATTTTCGGTGCTGGAACCAAGTCGAAATGGTATAAGTTGCCAAAAGCTTCTACGTCAAGATGTAAAACATTTGGATCACTTTCATTTGCATTTCTCAAAGTCACCTCAGCCAGAGACTTTTCTGTAAATCACCAGTGTAAATGTATTGATATACATGGTATACCTTGATAAGAATGGGTAGTAAAATCGTTTGGGATAGAAACATTTGCCCTAAAGACACGTACCCTAAATACGTCCATCGCTTAAATCCATTTGCCCTAATGCGACATTTGCTCTAAAGCCAATTTTCCCTTAAGAATGGTAATTTAGGAGGGGTATATCCAATGACAATGCTAACTTTTAACAAATCTTAAGAGGGTACATCACAAAATTACTTCGAAAAATCTCTGCCAGGAAAGCTAGCATCGTTTATCTATTGAGCCCATAGAGCCAATATTAAAAAAAACGTTCATTTTTAAAATACACAGTCGCGGTGGCAATATGTTTATTTTTCATATATTAAGTTTTCAAAGTGCAATGTGCACCTTAAATATATGCTGATCGAGTGATAGAATGACAAAAAATTGGTAAGTGCAGTTATTTTTTTAAAATTTATTACAAAATCGCGAATTTCTAACTATTATGTTAAACTCCATTGAGTACGCCCAAATAAGCAAAAAAATTCATTAAAATGCTCGTAGAAATATCTAAAAATAACTTTAATATCATTAGGCTCACCCACTGCCAAAATTTTGATTAGAAAAATATTGTGGTTTTTTCCTCACATCCTTCCAATATGAAGAAAAAAATAAAAAAAAAAACTTCAAGATCATCAAGATTGAATTTTTCCCTCTCAGAAAGTTTGGTGGTGGGAACCTAACAATATGAGAAGTGTTTAGTGTCCATTGTATTAACTAGCTTTTCCTTCATTTCAACCAAAAAAGTAATGTTTATTATCAGACAACGTTATGAGAGTGTTTACTAACCGAATAAAGTGTTAGCTTAGTATTCGAGCAAGAAAATGCACCAGTTTACTCCAGTAACATAAGGAATGAATGGTTAATAAACCAAAATATCAACACTCTCGAATGGCCGGCATGTCCCCCGGCCTTAAATCCTACAGAAAACTTTTAGGACGTCATTGTACATAATAATTAAGCAGATTGCCATGATTATACTACATCAGTAGAGCTGTAAAGTGCCATTTTAGCAGCTTCTGGGCAGAATTTTTGTAAATTTGCTTATAAATATTGTTTAAAGTATGTAGCAATCAATGTTTTGTTATAAAACATTAGGACAGTCTTATACTTTATTAACTTTAATGTTACTGTTGTATTCAGTATGTCATTTTGTCACAATAATTAATAAAAGTGAAAAGTTCATTAGTTTGTTTATAATTATGAAACGGCCATTTTCCAATTTTTAATTTTCTAAATTTTTACCTTTTTAAGAAAAAAATGTCTGCCTAGCAGAACGTTTATAGTATAGAATGCTCTCTTTATGTTGAAAATTTCAAGAAAATCTATCGAGTGTAGTCCGAGTTATACACAATTTCTTGGGTGTGTCTATATACATGAAACGCACTGTATAACATCTCAGATTGAGAACATTTCCAGATATACATTTTGAGTAAATATTTTTCTTGATCCTAGTATAAGCCTGCCTTGCGTTGAAAAAATGAATGTACAAAAACCCCAGGCAGGACTTGAACCAAGCACCTCTCACTTCTCTGCCAAAGACTTAACCAATTTTGCTACTAATGTAAATGGTGGGATCAAAGGTGACCTTTACCATAACCCACGTTGGTTAATTTATTTTTTTAGAAAAACGTGATGCAATAAAGCCTGCTTTCCTGGCTGCCAACTTTTTGTGTGCAATTTCATGATTTTTCACAAAAATGAGGTAAACGGAAGAAAATTGGAAATTCTAATGTAGAAGCCCATCTAAATATGTGTATACTGGTTAATTTTCACGATTCTAGAGTTTGTAGTTTCCGAGAACATTCGTGCACAGAGCGAGGGAGGGATAGAGAGAGTCAGCCCTTAGCAAATTATGATATTAGATAAACTATTAGACAATAAAGACAATTTTTATTTGGTTCATGTCCTTAACTGGATTCCGTATAATTCACCTGAACACATTTAATTTGAATTCATTTAACTCATGTGTGTACGAGGTTTTATGATTATGTAATAAATTAAGAATTTTAACAAAAAATTTGTGAATTACTGTTAGTTAATATTTTTATCCTTTTACTTACGTGTACGACAATCAGTGCCGCGTTCAATAGAAGGGTGACAATTGTAACACCCTGTAATTCGTGATCCCGCCAAAACCATAGCCCGGGGGTAAACAACTCTCAACCGTCCCTCTCTCCCCTCTGACTCACCTTTCTGACTCATACCCAAGCAGCGGATTAATACATATAGGACCATGGTCACTTGGACCTGGTTACACCTCACAGGTGTACACAGGTCCAAGGTCGCACTGTTAGTATTATTACTTCATCCTTGTATTCTGTGTTTCTTTACAAGTGATGAATAAGAGTTATAATAAGAAACAGTGTGGTCTTTATGTTAATGTAACCAACTTCTCTTCAGAGGCCGGAGACTCCATAAGGCAGGAGGTATACGATTCCTTAGCAGCTACAACATTTTCTCTTGTCGGTGTACCGAAAGGAGAAGATGTATATCAGCATCGACCGGAAGAAAGAGGGATGGCCGCCACTCTGATGCATAGATTTCACCCCCATGCAGAAGGGTGACCACAATCCATCTCCATCCAACTCTCTCTGCAGCTCGAATCTTCTCCGTACGGGCGCCGTACGGTTCAGAGAAGAATCGAGGTACAGAACATGTCATCTAAAGGTTGGTAAAATAAAATGGTCGATGTCAAAAGCTCACACAATGGTGAACATCATAAAACCTGAGCTTTGAAACAGACAACGTTTACCAAAAATGCCCCAGTATATATAGACCTATGTAATTAATACACCCCTATTTCGATGTGGTGTTTACCATATTAACATATTGTGAACTCGTGTTTTTTTTGTTTTTTTGAAGATTTTTACATTTATTTTTTTTCTTCCTGTTTTGCTTGTTTCCGGACAATACACTTCAATTAAGTGGATATAGCACACCTGTGTTATTAGCTCAGGAAGTTTAGCCCAAAAAAGGGCTGCTACTCACAATGGTGTAAGCTCACTTTCCTCTTTTCTTATAAGTATAATATTGCTATTGGCCAAGTTACTTTCAGGTTATTTGACACAAGGGTTGATTCAAAATATCAGATGAAAACAAGATCCAGTTGTGATCCGTTGAATTTTTTCTATGGAAAAACTAGAGTTTGGATGAACCGCGACTTTCGAAAACTGCAGTTTATACAGTTTATGAAAATTGAA
Source organism: Brachycybe producta (assembly GCA_036925085.1). Taxonomy (NCBI): domain Eukaryota; kingdom Metazoa; phylum Arthropoda; class Diplopoda; order Playtdesmida; family Andrognathidae; genus Brachycybe; species Brachycybe producta. Next base: position 2,783,631 of record JAUPFP010000020.1, read on the forward strand.
CAAAATATTATTTTTTAAGTAGTTATAATTTTTGTAAATAATAATATTTTAGGAAAACAAGAGTGTAACACCCTGTGTTTCGACTTCCCTGTGTTGCCATAGCCTTCGGGTCACGATCGTAGGCCCCCTACCCCAAGTGCCGCATTTCCGCCCCTTTCGTTGCCCTCTAAGACCAAAAAACATAAAGTCACATCCTAGTTCTGGTATCAGCGGATGGATACCCATCGAGGTACAGTCCCTAGGGCATGGGTGTAAGTGTGTAGGTGCACATAGGCCCTAGGTATAAAGGTCCGTGTCTCGATTGATTCTGTGTCCATTTTTTTTACATCGAAACTATGAAATAACTCATTCAGTGGTCCTGTGGCTAAGCGACACCACAGTAACTTCTCTGTTTAATGTAATATTCGATGATTGTGTGCATTAAATATGTAACTCGACAATCTGTATTCGTCTCGCCTGTCTTCATTTATTCTCTTCCAACCAACTGTGCATCCAAAGGAAATACCAAAGAGAACGACCCTGGTACCATCAGGAATCAAGAGTATGTATGATTTAGACTTGATTCCTCAAGACCTCTACTATCAGTCTATCACTCTTCTGCTTGTCTATAAAGTATAAATACACAATATGATTGCAGAATAATTAACTTTTTAATTCTGTGAAATTTAACAATAATGGGTACGTGCAAGAAAAAAAGTAAGTTTGAAAATTTTAAATGTGCAGTCAGAAAAAAACAAGAAAAAGTTGGTCATTTTATTATCGTTCATTCGTTTGTATCAGCTTTCGGTTTCTTTTCAACACATCGTCCATTGATGCACCACCACTAAAAAAAGAAAACAATCATTAATCTAAAATAACATTGACTTGTTCCGTAGTGTTATAAAATGGTCATAACTTTGAGACATGTAATGTGACAGGCAGTTAGAAATAGGAGAAAACTTCAGTTGGCTCCGCCCTTGTTATGACGACCGGTTGCTTCTAATTGGCTGGTTATGTAGTCTGACGTTGAAAAGGGCGGAGCATGTGACGTCAGACTACATAACCAGCCAATTAGAAGTTGCCGGTCGTCATAACAAGGGCGGAGCCAACTGAAGTTTTCTCCTATTTCTAACTGCCTGTTGTAATGTGTGTGTCTATATATTAGTTTTGACTTGTATCCTACCATGTTACTATTTTGTCTGCATTGGGATCCTTCATAAGCGCCTGCAAATGAGTATCGTTGCCGAGTTGATTTGTTAGAACACCATAAAAGGTCACAGACACTATAGATTTGAGAATACTATAAAACAATACAGAATTTTGTTGTTGTTATTTCATTAGTTTTATTTTTGAATGGGTTTCATTTAAGGCTGTGCCGAGCCGATTTTGCCGAACCGATTTTTTGCCCATTTACTGCTAATCGGGCAAAAAATCGGATCGGCAAACAAGTATTAACCGATTTCCGATTTTCGCACACAACAATTAGGTCTGCCCTCCGATAAAAAGGCAGTGGTGGAGGGTCAACCAATTTATTAACAACTTTATCACTAATTCATCTTTAAAAGGAAATTGTTTTCTTGCCATTGCTTTGTAAACCTCGAAAATTATAATCTTGTGTAGTCTTTTTTTAAACTTTGTGCTCAAGTTTTGAGCATTTTCTACTTCAAAATTGAAGTTTTATTTTGACTGTTCTTTTCCCAAATTGGATACTCAGTCTTTTATGGCTTTACAAATTACAATCAAGAAACATTGATTATAATTTAACACTTTTTCTATAGGTTTTTGTGTGAACCGCTTCTCTCTTGGCCGACGCAAGCAGCCAAAATCGGTAGTGAAAATCGGCATGATCGGCTCGGTTAAATCGATCGGCATGCCAATTTTTTTTTGTGTGTGATCGGTGAGGTATTGGCTAGGTACAGCCTTAGTTTCATTTTAGGCTGAATGGTGATTTACATCGAAGTTAACGTCCTGTCCATAAATGTCTTTGCATTGTTCATCCAAGCCAATTAATTCACCTGGAAGTGGTTGATTGTCCACCTCAATTAAGTTGGTAGCTGGGTCATTCAGTAAGCATGATGCCTGTGGCGACCTTTAATTTATCATTGGTTACTAATGGTATATTAAAGAGACCACTACCTCCACGAAATTTTTTTTTTCAAAATTTGACAATCGTTGGGTAAGTCTTGACAATAGTTTTTTTGTCAAGACTTACCCAACGATGGTCAAAACGATTTTTAAATTTTAAAAATTATATATTTATTAAGCCCTGTCTTTCTGTGTTTCTTTCCTTTTTGTCTATGATTAACGCTGTACAAAAAGGACACTAACCTTGAACCACGTCGGAATTTATATAAATTTAAATGAATAAATGAACCGCTTTTTTTTCTCAAGGTCAACTATATGTTGCACTCTCCCAGTCCAAGAACCTCACGATATTAAATTGGAGAGGGGAAAAGGTTGGAAAGTGTAGAGGGGAGGGGGGTGAGAAACGTGGAGGGGGAAAAAGGGGGAGGAGAAAACTGAAAGTGAAAAGGAAAGGAGTTAAAAAGGAACAAACGACGCGCATGCGCACACCAGAGAAAATGAAAAACTCATTTTTTCTTTCAAATATAAAAAGGGGAGGGGATAATAGTAGCAAAATTAAACTACAGTTTGTCACAGGCAATTGTGCCCAGCATTAGAACTTCTATTGCTCAGCCCTTTTATGAACATCATCAATTTCTAATTGGTTTGTTACTTGGTCTGACGTCATAAAAGGGCGGAGGAAAAGAAATTCTATTGCAGGGCACAATTGCCTGTGAATTTTGCTCCCGGCATTTATGACGGGTTACCCCACTAGTAAGTCAATAAAACCATAAAAAAACTTAAAAATGTATAACTTTTTCATGAGTCACCAAACGACGCCATTTTAAATTTTCAAAAACAAAAGTCTTTCCCCCCTCCTCCTTTTTGTGGGAAAGGTTGGCACTTCACATTTCCAGAATTCCTTAATGAAATACATGTATTCCCTATTCATATTCAACTCAATACAACCTTCCATGTGGGGAATAATAGTACTTATAAATAGTACTTAAAATGAAAGTAATGTGAACCGGTGACAACACATCAGAATTTGAGTAGAGGAGTATATTTTGGGGTTTTTTGTTGCCAACGCCCGTTGTTTGGTGGCGCATCTATCTGATAAAAGTTCATTTATATGAAGTCAACTGATTTTTATTTTTTTTTAAATTATATTAATGACTTATTTTAAATTTTAAAAATCGTTTTGGTAATCGTTGAATGATTCTTGACAATATTTTGAGAAGAAATTTCTGGAAGTAATATGGTCTCTCTTTAAGATGATGTGTAATTGTATAATATGTGTATGTGTGACATACTTGATTGTGTATGCGAATTGATTGATTGAACATGAAGAGAAGTAAAAATTATTCAACGAGCTATGTTGGTAACTCATCATGTACCCAGAATTCCATGAGCACGTTTCTGCTCCTGGATTTCCAGGAGGGTTGTTTGTTTTGAAACCATCATGTGCAGCTCCAAGCCTGTTAATTATAAAATTGAAATTCAATTGAATTTCTGAAATGAAACTCATCCTGAGTTATAATTTTTTCTTCTATTTCTAGTGAGTCGAAATAAATTATTTCTGACTTAATTAATTTAAAAATAAATAATAAATTATATGATTGGTTGAAAAAGTAGTTGGAAATGGAAAAATGGAAATTGAAATTTTTCTTTATTTTCACTTTGTTCAATTGGTATTCAACGGGACACACTAATCGTAGGTCACTTGGTGACCTACACTTTCAGATAGCTATTTGGAGAAAAAACTGTGGGTCACTCAAGTTATACCTACACTTTTAGATATGAACTGTGGGTCACTCTAGTTACCTACACTTTTAGATATGAACTGTGAGTCACTCAGTGACCTACACTTTTTTACATTCTGGGGGGCCTCACTCCCCAGACCTCCTGCAACAAGGTTAATTTAAAAATTATTAAAAAGTTCTTAAGTGTAGGTTACTCAGTGACCTATGATTAGTCCTAGTGTAGGTCACTGAGTGACCATTTCCAATCATTTTCAACCAGTGGACAGTGGTTTAAATATTGTTTCACATTATCGCCAAATGGAAATTAACAAAAAAAAATTGCCACAGTATTAATGTATTAAAATGGTGCCATACATGTACTGTAGGTCTACACTATCTAAGAACAGAAAAGAATTACGGCTCGTACAACATTATAACGGAATCAATCAAGACGAATTGCTAGCCAGGAATATTTTGATAGATACTGAAGCGGTTTGAAGAGTTGCAGATTCCTAGCAAAGGCTTTGCTTTTCTGCAGTGATTTCGCTTTATGCTAATATATGTAGTTCCGATTCAGTATGTTTGTGTGTGTGTGGTTAAAATTTGTTTTTTTCAGTATGTGTTCTGGGTTCTAAGATGATTCGTTTTAGTGTGAACATTTCTATTTTCATTTTTGTTAATCACCTGGAATGGTGTTTGATTTAAGTAAAACACATTATTTGAAGGTAATTATTGTTTACTTAACCACATTTAAGAGGCTACATCGCAAAATTACTTCGAAGTTTTTTCGCAAACAGTGGTATAGCATCATTTTTCTACTGAGCCCATAGACCCAATGTTAAAGAAAAAAATGTTAATTTTTAAAATACACATTCGCGGCAATATGTTTATTTTTTGTATTTAAAATTGTCCAATAATAAGTTTTGAAAGTGCAATGTGCACCTTAAATATATGCTGATCGAGTGATAGAATGACAAATAATTGGGAAGTGTGGTTATATTTTTAGAAACTATTTCAAAATCGCGAAATTCTAACTCTGATATTAAACTCCATTCAGTACGCCCAAATAAGAAAAAAAAAACATCCATTAAAAATTTAAAATGCTTGTAAACATAATTTTTAAAAAACCAGGAAAAATCACCCCGTGCGCCAATGTGTTGGCTTCACTGTGGTTTAGTTGTGGTTTTTTAAAATTATTTTTAGGTATTTTTATCCACATTTTAATGGATGTTTTTCTTTCTTATTCGGGAGTACTCAATGGAGTTTAACATAAAAGTTAGAAATTCGCGATTTTGAAATAGTTTTTAAAAATAGAACCGCACTTACCAATTTTTTGTCATTCTATCACTCGATCAGCATATATATAAACATATTGCGGCGACTGTTTATTTAAAAAAATTTTTTTAAAAAAACATTGGGTCTATGGGCCCAATAGAATAACGATGCTAGCGCTCTTTGCAGAGATTTTTCGAAGTAATTTTACGATGTAACTAACCTCTTAAGACATTCGGAATTTAGTACTTACGAGTGGGCTAATTCGTGAGCTGCAGGAAGAACTCCTTCATATAACCCACCGTGATCCTTAATCATGCCAACTTTTAACTCTTCAATACCGTCTGATAGACAAACACTACCAATGTTTGCAAGTCCTGAATAACAGACAAAAATGATACAAAAAAATTTTGTAACCTGTGTTCTGAATTTGTAGAAATTCTCATTATAATTTAACAAATTTTGGCAAACAATGTATGCTATTATAATTATAACTATTATCTTATTTGCTCAATTTTTGTCTCTATGCAGTTTAACTTGTAACTGATATTCATATGTTTTGCTTGAAGAGATCAAACGCTCCAGAATGTTTTGTTGAAATGTTGTTAAAGACACTAACTGATGAGTTAAAAATTAAGAAAGTTAAAAAAAAAATTGTAAAAGTTCAAAGTTTAGTGTCTTTTAACGTTAACTTAATTTACAAACAGATGTGACACCAAACACCATGGTGATTATGAAGCTACATCACCAAATTACTTCGAAAAATCTCCACAAAGAGTGCTAGCATCGTTTTTCTATTGATCCCATAGACCAAATGTTTAAGAAAAAAACGTTAATTTTTAAAATACACAGTCGCGGCAATATTTTCATTTTTTATATTTAAAGTTGTTCAATATTAAGTTTTCGAAGTGCAATGTGCACTCTAAATATATGCTGAACGAGTGATAGAATGACAAAAAATTGGTAAGTGCGGTTCTATATTAAAAACTACTGTATTTCAAAATCGCAAATTTCTAACTCTTATGTTAAACTCCATTGAATACGAGCTCGTAAGCACAAAAAAAAACATCCATTAAAATGCTCGTAAAAATACCTAAAATAAATTTTAAAAACCACAACTAAACCACAGTGAAACCAATACATTGGCGCACGTGCTGATTTTTTTTTTAAAGTTATTTTTAGGTATTTTTACGAGCATTTTAATGGATGTTTTTTTTTTTTTCTTATTTGGGCGTACTCAACGGAGTTTAACATAAGAGTTAGAAATTCGCGATTTTGAAATAGTTTTCAAAAATATAACCGCACTTACCAATTTTTTTGTCATTCTATCACTCGTTCAGCATATATTTAAGGATGCACATTGCACTTTGAAAACTTAATATTGGACGACTTTAAATATGAAAACTAAACATATTGCCGCCGCGACTGTTTATTTTAAAAATTAACATTGGGTCTATGGGCTCAATAGAAATACGATGCTAGTTGCGGAGATTTTTCGAAGTAATTTGGTGATCTCTTTAGGCAATGCTTCTTTAGGACGTTTTTGAATTCAAAATGTATGGTGCTTGGCTTGCTCATGTTTACACAATGAAATTGGGCCTATATTTGTTCACATCTATTGTTAGTCCGACAGTTTATATAGTCCCATAGTTTGCTTATAGATTACTCAATTATTATATGCAACATCAGTAAAGATAAGCTTAGCATAATTACCTCCCACACCATTTTCAAGCGTGTTTCCAGTATGGATAGGTTTACTGTAAATGTTCAGAAGTCGCACTTTTAAAAGCAAGTTTGAAATGTTTTCAATTTGAATATTTGAATATGATGTATGCTTACGTTGTTAAAAGTAAACCAATATCATAACTTGCTTTGAGGGTAGGTCGGTGTTTGTACGCCCATTCTCCGAAGTTGTCTAAAGTTTTCCGTACGAGTTCATCAGAAGACCCTCTGACCAGATATTTGTCACCTGTAGGACTCTAAACAAAAAAAAAAACAGTAAAGGAATACCACAAAAGGAGGAGGGGAGAATCGTAAATTTTTTGTCGAATCCGAATCCTAAAAGGTTCTCGAATCTCTCTCATCTTTCATATAAGAATCGTATATTCATTAAGAAAAGATATAAATAAATGAAATATTATTAAATATTGAATTAAATTAATAATAATAAAAAACAAGTGTGGCACTCAGGGTTGCCACAAGGTGATATTGGTGATCCGGGTCCGACCACCGAAATTGCAACAATCGCCGTTTTTGTTGGTGAACGCTTGTATTTGGATGTCAATGGAATTAAAAATAATTTTACCAAAGTTTTTAACAGATTTTTTATTTAGCTTAGGTTTCGAAAGACGAAAAAAAAAAGCGCAAAAATTCGAGTTTTTGAATCTCGAATATTTTTCAAGATTCGCTGGATTTGAGAATTCGAATGTTCCATCCCCTACAATGTAGTTATAACTTGTAACTAGAGGTGGGACGAATCCTAAATTTTCTTGAATCCGAATCGGTTCTCGAATCTCTCATATGAGAATCCTATATTATTCATTAAGAAGATACAACTAAATGAAATAATATTAAATATTAAATTATTAATAATAAAAAAAACAAGTGTGGCACTCAGGGTTGCCACAAGGTGATATTGGTGATCCGGGTACCACCGAAATTGCAACAATCGCCGGGTTTTTTTTTGTTAGTGAACGCTTCTATTGGACGTCAATGGAGTTAAAACTAATTTTACCAAAGTTTTATCCATTTATTAGGTTAGAATTCAAAAGATTCGAAAGATGAAAAAAACGCGAAGATTCGAGTTTTTGAATCTTGAATATTTTTAAAGATTCGCGGGATTCGAGGATTTGAGGATTCAAATGTCCCTTGATCCCTAATTTTTATTATCATCACAATGATTTATATAAAGGCAGATTGGAAATTCAGTTGTATTGCAAATTGCAAGAACTATATTCTGAAGGGCTGCACAGAACCTTCATTGGGCCCGGGCCCTTGTAGCTTCGATATTTATGTTCTTTTTTTTTATTAATTTTCTCTCTCTCGAAAGTGGCGCGGATTTTTTTTTTTGTAACAGTGACATACTTTTTGCTTTTTTCTCGCCTCTGTGGAAGCCCTGCTATTGCAGGGGACCCGGGGAAAACTGCCCTTTTTGCCACCTCTGCACGGCTGTGGTATTCTGTGAGCTTTTACCAGGCAAAAGTGGGGATCTGAAAAGCATTCAACAGTCTGTTCTTTTTTAAATTAAATGACTAGCTTTAGTACTTTTTGACCATAAAGCGGCAGTCACACTAGGCTGGTTTACAAGCTGCTGGTTTCTGCTGGCTATTAGCAGCAACAGCAAGCAGCAGCTGCTTTGGGTTCACACTTGTCCAGTCACTATAGAGAGTGTATAGTTAATGTATATCTTAGAATATTACCTACCGGAAGGTAATAGTCAAAGAGAAAATAAAACGAGACTTTCGCTATAAGATGTTACGTACAGATAATACCACCAGATGGAGCTGGTCTCGCTTCTGATAGCACTTCTGCCTTACAGCAGTCATTCAACACGTTAACATGGAGAAGATAGGAAGTATTGCCATTTCAGGAAGGTAATAGTCTAATTTGCTACCACTGCTGATTGGCTTAGACATTTTGCTGTTTGAATATTAACAATGTTCATAACTACCAATTTATCTATATGCTAATTTGCACATTTAATCAATGTACAGAATGTGTTTCATACCTACAGTATTTCCTTAATTTCGAAAACTAATACGCGAAATATGCTTTTCGATGTTGCCGTTAACTAGTCAATCATTAATAAGACTTATTTCCAATTTTCATTAAAGTCTTATGATGATAAAAAGGAATTTAGTACAAACCACTGTTACAGCGATGGAGGTGATGACCATTCTGATTTTAGGAGATTCAATTGTAGCGTAGCGGTTGTTAACCTGCATAATAAATAATTGTATTATAAAATATTTTTTTGGAATTTCGTATAATGGATTATTAAAGGTCGATTCACCTAATACAGAACGTCATCATAACGGAATATGCGGTCAACATCACGGAACGTACCGTCAACATCATGGCAAAATATTATACAATCTCGGCATGTTAGTGTTCCATGACGTTGCTGGTAAATGTGAAAGGGGATATAGACATTTGCTCTGAAGACACTTGCCCTGAAACCATTTGCCCTAAAGGGAAATTTACCATAAAATCATTTGCCTAAAGGGACATTTGCCCTAAAATTACGTTTTTTTTCCCTCGCTTTTCATATTGTTTAGTGCATCTTCGGTGGAATATGTGAAATGGGTTCTGTGCACCGCAGGCACACAAAAAATGTCAAATGATGTAATTTTACACTACTGATTAGGGCCAATGTCTTTTTAGGGCCAATGGCTTCAGGGCAAATGATTTTAGGGCAAGTGTCTTTAGGGCAAGTGTGTCCGTAGTGCAATTGTCCCACACCCATGTGTGGGACATATAAAATATATTGTATAATATTATAACGTTATGTTGATGGTACGTTCTGTAACTGTTAAATTGTGTATAATGTGAATCATACCAATAAAAGAGAAAAATAAGTTAGTAGGAAGCAGATGATGCACTATTTACTTTAATGTGAAGACTTACTGAGTTGAAGAATATCCCAAGATACTTTCTGACTTTATCAATGTCGAAGTCGAAATGCTTTGATAATTGGTAATCCAAAACTATCAACAATTCAGGTTGGATCAGGGATGGAAGTGTTCTTTCTTCAGCTGGCGTTGAGTCAACAGGAACTGAGAGTACATGGATTAAGAAATTTGTTTTGAATAACCAAAAAGTAGATATGCCGAGCATTCTTTGAGTTTTATAACAATTGTAAACTTTACATGTGATATTAGGGGCAACTGATATGCATTTTTTATTAGTTAAATGGTCAGGTTTCACTTGACGGTATGCGATGTGGATTGGGGCTTCCATTGTATTTTCCATTCCGGAAGGAAATATTCTTATGTTGTTGCTCAAAGTACCTTCCTGTTGTTGAAATAACGTAACAATGATTTTTTTGTTGTAAAACTCTTAATTTACATTTTCAGTATCTGTCAGTACAGATGCTGATATGTACATGTAACAGATTAATTCTTAATTTTACCACGTAAACATGTCCATTTATTTCTTCCACATGAACAGCTGCATGGCCACCTTTTTCGGTGTACAGGTTTTCCATCATTTTCACATGGTCCTATGATTGAAGTAATGGCGATTATAATTGCAATTGATAACTGACGCAATGAAAATTATTTAAGAATGTTAATTATATTTTGACGTTTTAGGTTATCGGAGCCATAACTACATGTAACTTATTTTGCAACCAAGGCAAGAATAAAAAAAAAAGGAAAATACGTAAACAACTAGAATAATAATGATAAGTCGTTTTTCGGTGTACCTAAGGTTTTTGCACCCATGGCTAGTGTCGCACTGGCTTAGTCCCAGTTAGGACTCTGCAGGTTATTTTTGTGTTTAAAAAAGTTAGGGCATGAAATGAAATTTGACCAGTACATACAAATGATAGAAATTAAATCACAATGGTCAGTAATAACCAGGAACCAAAGTCCAACTAGTTGACTGAAAGGCGCCACACAGGGTGTTTGTATAAAGCACCAAGTGCCATAGCAGTAGCACTGTTAAGCATCTTTTCATTGTAATACATTGTCAACCACAACCTAGTCACCTGTGACAACATTTTGCAGCCCAAACTGGACAGGCACTTACTGGCACAGACAGCTACGTAGCAAATGACACCTGCGCCTTTCTTTTTAGGCGCGAGTGCGCCAAACATTCACTTTTATACTAGCGAGTGGTGCATGTGAATGTGAAGCGAAGCTTCCAGAAGCCACTCTAACCTGTGAGGCACTAGGAAGCCTCTAGAGACTGTGTATGCCCCTAAGCATGTAGAAGCTGTGAAACCTTTGGGAACATGTCGAAATTGTGTGACCCTCGGGAGCCTCTCATAACTGTGAAATGTAAATTTACGCTTACAAAATTGAACAGATTTCAAAGTTGTCCATGTGTTTGATGCTATATTGTAAAATTTGGGCAATTTTTGTGACCTGCCCCGCTCGTCACTAGATGGGGACGAAGTTTCGATGTTTGATATTGCCTACTTAGGATTTTGGTGCCAGTACGTGCCTGGAACTCGACCACTCAAAAGTGGATTGTGTGCCAAGGTTCTAAATGTGATAAGTAATGATGCTAACTTACTGATCGCCTGTCCACTGCTCTGAGCATACTGCTTGTTCCGTTCTCGTCTGAGTCAGCAAAATACTCTGTTAACTGAGGAGGAAAGATTTTTGGAGCCGGAACCAAGTCGAAATGGTATAAATTGCCAAAAGCTTCTACATCAAGATGTAATACGTTTGGATCGCTTTCATTTGTATTTCTCAAAGTCACTTCAGCCAAAGACTTTTCTGTATAACCATAAATTAATTAGTGTTAATGTATTGATGCATATCTTGATAATGGTGGGTAGTAAATGAGTTAATGTCACTTAACTGCATAAAAAAAAGAATAATCAACTTGACCACAATTAAGAGATAAGTAATTTTATATGTCTGGTCAATTAGTTTAGGCCAACTATTATTCACACATTGAAACACAGGCACAACACAGGCTGTTGTAACAGTGTAGAGCACCTGTTACGGGACTCAGGTCTAGATCCTCTTAGTTTGAGGCGGATACCGCCTTATGCTGAGAGAGTTAGTGATTTAGGCCTGATTCCGAATGGTACCCTGGTCGTTTCCTTTGGCATTTTCTGTAAACGCAATTGGCGAGAAGAGAATGAATGAAGACAGGCGTGACGAATGCAAATTGTCGAGTTACGTATTTAATGCACGCAATCATTGTAATTTGATTAAACAGAAAAGAGTTACGACTGTGGCGTTGCTTAGCCACAGGACCATTGAATGAGTTATTTCACATTTAGATATAATAGAATGGACCCCAAATCAATCGAGAGATGGACCTTCATACTTAGGGCCTGTGTGCACCTGCACAGGTGCACACATGCCCAAGGGACCATGCCTCGATGGGTATCCATCTGCCGATACAGGAACCAGCATTTGACTTATACTTTGGGGTCTTTGAGGGTAAAGACAGCGAGGGTACTTTGGGGTACGAGGGACCCAAAGGCTATGGTAATACAGGGAAGCCGAAATACAGGGTATTACAATATATATAGTCTGGTTAAGCTGAGTAATTATAAAACCATAAATATTTGTGCACATTGTGAAATAAGGGCCAACTGTTATTACGAATAAATATATTAAATAATACGTGCACAACAAAGGGAATATACTACCAACTAGAAAGAAAGCCCGTCTGCGACGGGTGTGATAACGTTTTATTTACACACCCCAGAAATTGATTATAATTCAAGTTACACTTGATTGATTTGCCTGACATTTTCAACATAAAGAGTGCATCTTATAGTATAAATTTTCTGCTAGGAAGAAATTTTTTTTTAAAAAAGGTAAAAATTAAAAAAAAATTAAAAACTGGAAAATGACCATTTCATAATTATAAACGCACTAATAAACGTTTTACTTTTATTAGTTATTGTGACAAAATAACATGCTGACCACAACAGTAATATTTAAATTAATAAAGTATACAACTGTCCTGATGTGTTATAACGAAAACATTTTTTTCTACATACTCTAAAAAATATTTTAAAGCAAATTTACAGAAATTCTGCCCGGAAGCAGCTAAAATGGCCCTTTTCAGCTCAACTAATGTATTATAACCATGGCAATCTGTTTAATTATCACTTACGATGATTTACCAAATGTTCTCTATAGGAATTAAGTTGAGGGAACACATCCGTCGTTCGAAAGTGGTGATATTTTGGTTTCATAACCATTTCTTTGTTAGGTCACTGTAGCAAACTGATGTATTTTCTTGCTGGAATACTAAGCTAATGCTAGGGAATTGATGATTTAAGGCAGTGCATATCCTCCTAACATTGTTTGATAATCGATGATATCTGTTTTGGTTTAAATGAATTCTAAGCTATGCATTTAAAAAACTATGCTACTCATTCCAAAGATGCTAAATGTTTTCCATATCATTAGGCTGACCGACTGCCAAAATTTGATTAAAGAATATTGTGTTTTTTCCTCACATCCTTCCAATATGACGAAAACAAAAAAAAACAAAGTCAAGATAATCAAGATTGATTTTTCCCCTCAGAAAGTTTGGTGGTGGAAGCCTAACAATATGAGAAGTGCTCCTTGCTCCTTCATTTCATCCAAAAAAATTATGTTTATTATCAGACAACGTTATGAGTGTTTACTAACTGACCAAAGTCGATTCCCTAGCTTAGGTAGCTTAGTATTCGAACAATAAAAGAACCAGATTACTTCAGTAACCTAAGGAATGAATGGTTAAGAAACCAAAAGATCACCACTCTGAAATGGCCGGCGTGTCCCCCGGACTTAAATCCCACAGAGAGGCCATGATTACACTACAGCAGTAGAGCTGAAAAGTGCTATTTTAGCTGCTTTGTAAATTTGCTTATAAACATTGTTTAAAGTATGTAGAAATCAACGTTTTAATTTATAAATCATCATGGCAGTCGTATAAATTTATTAGTATGTTATTTTGTTACAACAATTAATAAAAGTGAAAAGTTCATTAGTTCGTTTAAAATTATGAAACGGCCACTTTCCAGTTTTTAAATTTCTAAATTTTTACCTTTTCTAGGAAAAAAATTCTGCCTAGCAGAACGTTTATAATATAAGATAAAAATGTTGAAAATTTCTGGAAAATTCATCAAGTATTGTCTGAGTTATAAACAATTTCGCATGTTATAAACATTTACGTTATGTTATAATTTTATAAACATATCGTTAACGACAACATAATGTTATAAACATTTACGCACAGTATAATATCTGAGATTGAGAACAATTCGTGATAAACATTTGGAGTAAATACTTTTCATGATCCTAGTATAAGTTTGCCTTGCGTTGAAGAAATTAATTTACAAAAACCCCAGCCAGGATTTGATCCAAGGACCTTTCTTATCAGACATAACCAAATTTGCTACCAATGTAAAATGTGAGATCAAAGGTGACCTTTACCCTGACCCACGTGGGTTAATTTATTCTTTGAAAAAAACGTGATGCAATAAAGCCTGCTTTCCTGGCTGCCAACTTTTATATGTTCAGGGTTTTTTTAAATTTGATAATTTTTCACAAAAATAATTTAAACGGAACAAAATTGAAAATTCTAATGTAGCCTACGAAGAAGCCCATCTAAAGATGTGTATACTGGTTAACTGTCACGATTCTAGAGTGTGTAGTTTCCGAGAACATTCATGCACAAAGTGAGGGAGGGAGTCAGCCCTTAGCAAATTATGATATTAGATAATTTGAATAATTATGAAATTTGTTTTACCTTCATTACTTGCTGTTGCCTGCAATGAAAAAGAAAAAAGAATTTATTTTAATTCATCAGATGTGTTGCGTGACTTTTTAACAAATAACACTTATGATTAGCGTGTGTTCAGTTTTTTTTTTAAATAAAAAACTGGTTTCAAAACCGGTAACTGCAAAATTAAGGTTAACGGGTTTGTATTTGTTGAGTGGTTTGTTAATTGCATTTATCAGTGTTTGGTTTTTTCAAACGATGTTTTTAAATCATTTTACAAAAATTATAGTAAACTAAAATGACTTAATTAGTCGAATTAGTCAACTCAAATAACTCCGCATTCTCTAATCACGGAATATATACTGTAGTTGACTAAATAATTAGTTGACTAAAATTCGTTTAGTAAAAAATGATTTGACTTGATAATGTTAAAAACATTATTTCAGAACCTTCTGAAAAGGGCAGGTTTTTAGAAGAAAAAAGTTCTAAAAGCCATCATTTCAGAAGGTTTTGTTGAGCTCTAGGAAGGCCATAAAACTAAAATTTTAGTAGTTTAAAATGACTAGTCGAATCGCCTGTCAGTCTATGGGGCATTAAAATGGCGCCAGTTACACATGATGTGTAACTGTGTGTAACTTATTTAGATGTGTAACACATCTAAATAACACTAGAGGCGCTTTGAGTTGATGCTGAAAACTAATGTTTGTGCATAGCTTCCTGTACTAACCTAAGAGAAAAATCGCACATAGAACATGTTAATCATAATTATTTTCAGTTAATTTAATTTGTTATAGTCAATTGTAAATTATTAAAAACTAGTGGGGTAAACCGTCATAAATGACGGGAGCCAAATTCACAGGCAATTGTGCCCTGCATTAGAATTTTTTTCCTCCGCCTTT